>VZRO01000186.1:238642-320083 GCA_013397915.1 Daphoenositta chrysoptera | reverse complement strand
AGGGTATTTCTCCTTTAAATTTGGCCAAAACAGGCACACGGGGGCACCTTCTGGCTCTGCTGTGAACGGCCTCAAGCTGTGCCAGGGGAGGTCTAGATTGGATATTAGGGAAAACTTATTCATGGAAAGGGTGGTCAAGAATTGGAAGGGGCTGCCCAAGAAGGTGGTGGAGTCCCCATCCCTGGAGGTGTTTAAGGAACGGCTGAACGTGACATACCGTGCTTTGGTATAATTGACTAGGTAGAGATCGGTCACAGCTTGTCCTCGACGATCCTCGGTACGTTTTTCCAACCTAAAATAACTCCGTGATCCCGCTGGAGCGCCACACCCGCCCCTCACGGTGCCGCCTCCGCCTCCCTCCCCTCACGGCGCCTCCCTCCCCTCACGGCGCCTCCCTCAGAGCCCGCCCTTCCCGCGCTTTCTCGAAAAGTCTCGCGAGAGGTGGCGGCTCCCGCCCGGACGCCCCCGGGAAGAGGCGCCGCTCCCGCTGCCCCTTCCCGGCTCCGTTCCCGCTGCGTTCCCGGGCCATGGAGGAGCCCTGCGGCGCGGGCGCCGCTGCCCCGCTGAGGGGAGACGCCGAGGAGCCCAAGCAGGTGAGTGGCGCTGAGGGGGGCCGTGGTAGGTGAGGTAGCGGGGCTGAGGGGGGCTCGAGCCGTGGTTACAGACACAGCCCCCAGTGGTGTTTCAATTGAAGCGGTGTTTTTGATCCTCTTTCCAGTTTGTCAGGGCCGGAGTGCGGTAGGGAACATGCTAATTATGATTAAGCGTTAATTGCGAGCAGTGTTGCTGTTGTTATGCTTAAGTGCATCGCATTTACGTAAGTGGTGTCCTGTGGAGCTGTTTTTCCCTCGACATGTGTTAGTTCAAAGCTCCTCGCACACGGGTGACAGCTGCGTGTTTTGCTGTGTTTGAAAAGAAATAGGCAGACACGAGGCTTATTTATTTATTATTATTTGTTAAGGCAGAAGCGTGTTTAGCTTTTATGTTGGTGTTAGTGAACACTTGGTGTTAATAAACCCCTACTTCCACAAACTTCAGTGCGAGTCGTGTTCCTTTTGGCCTTTCTGAGTGATTTTGTGTTGTGTGGGCAGCTGACCTTGGTGGCACTTCATTCTCCTGCCTCAGTGTGCCCAGGGGGGCAAGAAGATCACTGTCACCTGCTTGGACCAGCCCGAGCGTGGCCACAGGACCAGGGCAGCGTTTGTCCCCCTGTGCCGGGCACTGCTGAGGTCCAGCCTCCAGTTCTGGGTTGGTTCTGCTGCTGTTATGTCAAGAAAGACCTGGAGGGGCTGGAGCGTGTCCAGGGAAGGGAACGGAGCTGGGAAGGGGCTGGAAAATTCCTGAGGGAGCTGGGAAAGGGGCTCAGGCTGGAGAAAAGGAGGCTCAGGGGGCCCTTGTGGCTCTGCACAAGTCCCTGACAGGAGGGGGCAGCCGGGGGGGTCGGGCTCTGCTCCCAGGGAACAGGGACAGGAGCAGAGGGAACGGCCTCGGGCTGGGCCAGGGGAGGGGCAGGGTGGACATCAGCAGGAATTTCTACATGGAAAAAGGGTTGTCAAGCGTTGGAACAATCAGTCGAGGACAGTGGTGGAGTCCCTCTCCTTGGAGGTGTCCAAGGAAAGACTGGATGTGTTGCTCAGTGCTCTGGTCTGGGTGACAGTGTGGTCATCCATCACAGTTTGGACTTGATAATCCTGGAGGTCTTACCCAACCTAAGCGATTCTGTGATAATTCCTAAAGTGGATCTTATGCTTGACACGAGTTGGAATATGGATAACTGAAAAAGTGTATGTGTTGGGGAAAGATACAAGCAAATACAGGACTGGATTTTGCTTGCTTACCATTAAAAATAAGCTACCATAGAGCAAGCCTGATAATTTTAATTGCCAGAACTTTATAAACAGAAGTTTAATTTCTCTCTGGAAAGCAGGGGTCGATGTTATTCCTCGGAGGCAATGAGGTGAAGAGCTGTGCTGTGGTGAAATACTCCTCAGCCCCTCCACAAGCAGCCTTTGCCCGTCTGCAGGAGAAAACAGACCTGAAGCTGCCTCCTGCCAACTGGTTAAGGGAAAGTGCCAAGCTGGGACCAGCAGGGACAACCATTCTGGGCAACAGCAAAAAAAGTAAACCCTTCTCAAGGTAAATAATACCCTATTTTTTTTTCCAGGCCTTTAAGAGTAATTCTGATTGTGATTTAAAGTAGAAAGTACAGGTTTTACCATAGCAACTACGTATTGCACTGTCTTAACCATTCTCCCTCTACTTTTTTATCTTAAGTTCTTGCCTCTATGCTGTGATTTTGTCTCCTTTGTAAATGATTAATGATGTTGATTATATACTTTGTTCACGTGTGTGTTGACACCTTGCTCAGACAGTCAAACTGACTTTTTGTTCTTCCCTGGTTGGTCCAAATCAAACTGGACTGGTTCAGCCAGCCCTTCTGCCTTTGATAACAGGTGACAATGGAACATATGGTTCCCCTTGGAAGCCAATCTATAGCTCGTCTGGATCTTCAGAAACTGGACCTGATTAATGGCAAATGAAACTTCGTATTTATATCAGAATTTTATGTTCATATCACACTATAGATGAAATTAGGGGCACAGCCAAAAAGCAGTTTTACTTTTCAATGTGGATGTTGGCTGAATTGTTGAATGAGTTGAGTTCAGAGTGTTCATAAACAGGAGGCTCAAATCCTGTGCTGCACAAGCAAATTCACACCAAATCAGCCAGTCAGTGAAATTTAACAGTTTGTGCAAGGTCTGTGTTTACATCCTCATCATCCCTTTCAGGAGCTGTACTTTTTGGAGCAGAGTAACATGTTTTTCAGGGCTTTATGAATTTTTCATGTTTGTTTTAGATACTGTGTTTGTCAAATAGAGGCTGGCAGTTTAATCTCTTTCTCTAGTGTCAGTATTAAAAAGCTGATAACCAAAATATGACTTGCACATCATTTATGTTTTGGATTATAGTACTAACTGGATTTGTTTTCAAGGATGATCTGTACATTGAAATATTCTAACTTAAGTACCTTGTAATTTCCATGATGAGGGTGGAGGAAGAGACAATGTGTGTGTTACAACATGTAGGGCAGTTTTGGAAAATGTGAATAAGAGGTAAAATGAAATTACAGCTACTAAAATTAAAGTCTTTAACATGCTTAATGCCTTAAAGAGAAACTATTTGAAGAACTCTTCTTATTTTCAGTGTTAAAAAGAATCCTTCATTTTCTCTGATTTTTATCTTGATTTCAACAAAACTTTAAGTGTTTTAAATGTCCTGAGATTAGATCTAGGCTCTTTCTAAGATACATTTGAAAAACTTGCAGAATATAAAGATGAAATTACTTTGTGAATTTTAGGTCTCATTACACTTGGTGATGTTTAGCTGGGTTATTTTTTTTTGTTAAACCTTTCAAAGATTTAATAGATATAAAAACTGGGTATAAAAACTGGAACTGTCTTAACTTGTAATAATTTTTTAAATAGCTTTGGGATGGCGTATGATTTCATCGACTCAGTTGGAAACGATGTGGATGTCGTGTCTGATTCAGAGGTATGGACACATCTTAAATTCTCTCTATTTAAATTCTTATATTGCATAAACTTTTATTTTAAGATACTGTCATGGCTTCTGGCATCTTTGTGTCCTCTGGGGAAAAGGAAAGATCCTTTAATGAGTCACAGATCACCAAGTAAGGGAGTTGTGATCACTGAATAAGAAACGTAGAGAAAAATCATATTTCCTCTGGAGTTCTATAAATAATCTTCAGCCAAAATATGCAGTTTAGTGAGTGCAGCACATCAGTCTTGCAAGGTAGTCTTTTTTTGTTTGAAATCAGTTATTTTGATGTAAACTATTACTCTCAAGATGGGTTTTTTCATGGTTTTATCTAAAAGAGAGAGCTCCCCTCCAATTTCTTCTTTCTATCGATTTTTGTCAGCTTGTCAGCTCTTTTGGTGCTCGTAATATCTGTAGAGTTCAGATGAGGCTACTCAGAAGAGGAAACACACATATTCATGTACTGTGTTAATATTTGTCAGATTTGTATTCAGACTTAGATCTCTGTCTGGATTGCTCTGGACACCTGACAAAGAATTGGTATTCCTGCTGTGAAAATAAAGGTTTTTAAATCCAAACCATCCACTTGCATATTTTTGTCATTTTTGTTGATACCTGGTCCTGGTGATCCAATCAGGGAATGTGTTTAAGCCATGTGTGTGCTTTCTACTGATGACTTGGTCTCTTTATCACTGTCATTCATGTTCTCTGCCCTCAACAAATGCATTTTCTTGTGGAATGGTCTTAAAATCCCTGGCACTGTCAGCTTTTATTTGACCATGTGTGCTGATTTGGGCTAGGGTAGAGTTAATTTTCTTCCCAGGGGCTGTTTTGGGTTTGTCCTGAGCACAGGTTGATAATGCAGAGATGTTTTTGTTTTTGCTGAGCAGGGCTTACACAGAGCCAAGGCCTTTCCTGCTTCTTATCAGCCAGGCAAGGGGGTGGGAGTGCATGGAAAACTGGGATGAGACACAGCCAGGACAGGTCAGCCTGACTGACCAAAAGGGGCTGGGGGGAAGGAGAAGGAGGGGGGGATGTTTGGAATGATGGAGGAGTTTGTATCCCCAAGTCACCATTACACATAATGGAGCCTTAGTTTCCTGAGAATTGCCTTTCAGTGCAGCATAATTATATTGAATATTCTCTCCTTTCACTTTTCTTCTGCAAGAACATTAAAAAACTCCTGAAGATCCCTTACAGCAAGTCCCACGTGAGCATGGCAGTGCACAGAATTGGGAGGACACTCCTGTTGGATGAGCTGGATATCCAGGAACTCTTCATGAGATCCTCTCAGGTGAACCATTGGTTCTTGATAAGTGTTACATGTAGTCAAAATGCATCATTTCAGGAATAGAGTAGCCAGCAAGAAAATGGCTGGAAGTTCCTGAAAATCATACGGGTACCAAAGGTGCTCTGTTCTGCAGCAGTTTACCCACAAACTACATCTGATGTGTTGTGTTTATTGTATTGGTATTGTAGGCTTAATATTCTGTGTCTCACTTTTGTGTAATTATTTCAGTATTACTATACCATTTGATTGATTTTATTATCAATATGTATTTCTTACTGTGTAGCCTCTTATATATCTGATTTTCTAATTAAATCAAATTTTCAGTAAGAACATAATTTTCCTAGAAGCTGTATTTCCAATAAATGACCAATTCAGGACTTCAGCTCTGAGGCTGTTTTCTGGGCTTCTTGTTGTGGATGAGTATTTTTAAGTTTATAAGGCACGTGTTTTACTTTGCAGACACTTCTTGATGTTAATTTCACATTTCTTCTGTTGCCTAGACGGGGGACTGGACATGGCTGAAGGAGTTTTATCAAAGGCTGATTGATCAGAAGTGGCAAAGAAAAAAGAAGAGTAAAGAACATTGGTACCAGAAGGCAATACTTTCTAAATTTTTGTATTACAGGTAACCTTTTGTCTGCATGAAACTTGAATTCTGCACCACTTACTTCTGCCTGGTTTTGGTCTTGAAGTAAATGTTAAAATTCCATTATGGTCTGTCTTATTTACTTCTTTCTCCTTACATAGAGGGAATTGAGGGATGAGGTCAGGAAATAACATGAAATGTTTTCACAGCAATTGAAGTATTTTACTTTAAAATCAAAATACTAAAGAATATAACAAACAGCCTGACTTAATTAACTGCGCATCAGCCAAGTCATTTGTTGGCAAGGGTGCATCAAACATAACAACTCTAAAAATGGATCTGTTTGCATCTTGTCAGCTGAACTTGTAAATGTTTCCTTGTCAGCATTAATGGAGACGGAGCTGCTCAGCCTGTTCCTTCCACTTCCAAGCAGCACCAGGAGGGTCCTGTTGCAGGTGAGAGTGATGAAGCAGGAAGGGCCTCCTGGCCAGCTCCTTTTGAAATGCCTTCCTCGCTATCTGAAGACCCAGGTGCCTCTAACCAGGTTGGTGTGGAGAATGTTTTACTTGGCACCACAGTGTTTGTAGAGCCACAGATGTTGAAAGGTTCTCAGAGGTGCTGCTGCGGCTCCCTTTGCTGAAAGAGCTGAGCTAAGGCATGAGAACTTGGCAGGAGGTGCAGTTCCAGCTTTTGCCAGTGGTTCAGAGCTACAAATTTCAGATGCTTGTTCTGTCACTGAAATGTTAAACTGTTATTTATCCCAGCATCTTTGAGAAACAAAGCCTATGGCTAAGAGTAGTCATCAGTGCTTTTACCTAAAGGTAGGAAAATCCTGATATTCAGAAGATCTGTTTGGAAGCGTAAGGTTATGGCCTTTCTTTTTAAATCTGCCCTTAAAATCCATCTTTTGGTGGCGCTGAATTTATTAGGTGAAGAGGAAAATTAAAATTTCTGAAAAGGGAAAACAGTTAAGCAATACTTAAAAATACTTGCTGTGAGATTACACAAGTGAAAGGAGAGATGTTTACAGCAGTTATGCAACAAACTATGATTAGAATCAGGCCCTACTTCAGGGTTTGTTTTGTGGCTGATTTTATTTATGTAAACTGTTAATTCCTGTGGCTTTTGTGAGTAATATAAAACAGGAATTGATTAAATTTTGGAGAGGTTGACAGATCTGTTGTCTTCAGTCTGCATTAATATAATAATGATGCTATAGTTGTGCTTGCACAGTATTACAAACTGATCTGCCAAATTTAGGGAGTTCCTAACCTGCATTATCCATAAAATTGTAACTGCATGTGTTGTGTGGAGAAACACATCAGTGCTTGAAAGCTTTTAGAAAAAGGACTCCTTCTCTCTTCCACCCTCATGAGGAACTATTGCCCAATAGTGGGTTTATCATAAAAAAGCTGTTGTGCATTTGTATAGTGCCTTTTTCTTCAGTTTATAAATAAACCAGCAGGATAGAGGTTTTGCTTCTGGACACTGATAATCTGGTGTTGACCCTGGGTTAATAAGGAGCTCCTATAAATACTTTCTGCTTTCTTCCCAGGGCCTCTGAGAACATTACAAAGCACAACATTTTGGCACTAACTGTAAAAAAGCAGCATTCTAGTCACTAACTAGAGGCTTTTTGTAGTTTAATGCATATTTATTTAAAGATGTTGGAGGTAAAGGTTTTTCCCTTACATGCTTTCGTTTTTCATATCTTTTTTTATGGCCTGACTTGACCTCAGCAGCAGAATCACTCCTTATCCTTGTGCTTTCCACAGGGAAATGTGCCTCTTGAACCCTCATATCTAGTGGGGCACGTGGCCTCAGCGCCCAAAGAACAAAACCTGACTCCTTTGTTCAATGACGGGGAGAACAGTCAGGTATGCTTTATGTGAGAGCTGAAAACCCCCAGGTTAAACCAGCACCTCCAGACTGGGCCTAAACTGGAACCAAGGGCAAAGCTCAGTCCCCTGTAGAAGTAGCTTTTGTGGCATCTGCAATTTTAATTTCCCGGGAATGCGCAGCCGGGTCTGTCACGTGCTGGCTTTTGTTTGCTGCTTTGGCTTCTTGCTGTCTCGTAATTCCACAGAATGTCACAGAGAACAAGCGTTGCACCGCTGATTTACAGGCCATTTCTGTTTTCTCTTCATGAAGGGACTTAAAAATGACTTTGTCCGTAATATCTTGTGGACTTTTGAAGATATCCACATGTTGGTGGGATCAAATATGCCAATATTTGGAGGTGGAAGGTACCCTGCTGTGAGCCTGCGTCTCAGGTGAGCTTGGAAGTCCACGAGATATTATTATTTATACAGCCTTCACTGATTTGTTTACTCTGCTTCCCATTTAGCTATCTGCATTTTTTGCTATTTTTAAAAGAGGGCAGTAATATTTCTCCTCCTGGGGTTCTGAATTTCAATAACTGCTTGTTGGGCATAAGCACTTAAAATGTTATTGAGCAGTAAGACAGAACTATTCTAGTCCCAATTTAATGTTAATCCCTTCATTACCAATCTTCCTGTTCCTACCTCTACATAGGCAAAGAACGAGCAAAAATTTGAAGCTCACTTGGTGTATTTATCATCTTTTTAAGATATATCTAGGAATTAACAGTACCTTGCTCTGCAATGAATTTTGGAAGGTCTGGGAGAAGGTTTGTGCTATAATTAGTTGCAGCTAGAAGTGCTGTTCCTTTAGAACTTCTGAAGTCCTTGTTATCCTGGGAATAGTGTGACATCTGAAGCCTGTTAAATGTGGGCAAAAATTCCAAACTGCTGATGGAATGTGAGCATATTCCATTGGAGAGAGCAGCACATCTTTTTTGCTATAACTCATAAGAATTTACAATTTTAGTATTCATCCACTTTCAGGTGACTTAAACCTAAATGCCGTTAGTAAACATCCCTGATATTTTGTGACAGGTAAATAAAGATTTAATTAACACTAGAATATTTTGTTTTAGGGATAACAACAAGCCAATAAATGTGCTAACAGGAATTGACTATTGGTTGGACAACTTAATATGCAACGTACCAGAGCTTGTGATGTGCTTTCATGTCAATGGAATTGTTCAGGTAAGTCTGGCTCTTTGCATTATGCCTTAAAATAACAATTCATTCTTCACCTTCTGAAATTGCCTCAGTTACAACAGATCCTTCATACTGTTATGAGAAAAGATGACAAAAATCCTGTGTTGCAGAGTGAGAAGCATCTTGGACAGCTTGCAGCAGTCATCTAAAAATAGTGTGTTCTTTCTTCCCCTCCCTTTCATGCATGCAAGATTCCTTCTTCCCCTGACGTTTCAGTGAAGGCAAAAATAAAAAATGCAACAGCAGAAATCTGTTTCTTACCTCTTGAAATCTGCAGTGTTCCCTTGCTGAGACAGATGCAAGCTTTTGAATGTTTGTTTATGCTGTTTTACTGTAGTTTGTGTTTCTGTTCTACCTGGTAGCCTGGAGTTCTTTCCTAGGCTGACTAGGTTTCACTGAAGTAATAGATGTTGTACCTTCTCCCCCTTTCTTCCCCTCATCTTTTGTTTTCAATTCACTGTGTTTGTGACAGAAATGGATCCTTCTTCAAGCTTTGATTGAGTAGTGTAGTCAAGATGTGCTTGCTTAAAGTAAATCATAGAAATTAACTCAATTTATCATAATAGCAGCCTTTGTTTCTTTTAGCTGTTGATAGAGACACTGATATATTAATTTTAGGGGTGTAGGTGTCAGAAACCTCTCCTAATCTCGAGTTTTAACTTCTGTTCTTTGCAGAAATATGAAATGATCAAGACTGAAGATATTCCCAATTTGGAAAACTCTAATTTTTCTACCAAAGTGATAAAAGATATTGCTCAAAATATCTTATCTTTTCTGAAATCAAATTGCACCAAAGAAGGACATACCTATTGGTTGTTTAAAGGTAAGAAGGTTTAGATCAATTTGAAAAGATTGATGGTAATGTGATGTTGATTAATAAAAGATTTTCTTTTTCAGCGAGTGGGAGTGATATAGTAAAGCTGTATGACCTCACCACACTTTGTGAAGAGACTGAAGACAAATACCAAAACCCTTTCACAATGCCAGTGGCAATTCTGCTGTACAAGTGAGTTTTCATCATTTTTGTAGCAGTATTTAATTCTTGGTGCAGTCCTATAGAGAACACAGACCAAAAACCATGATCAAATGACAATCACACACAAGCTGGCTAAATCTCAGTCCCACTAGATCAAAACAGTCCTTCTTCTTTTCACCATTTCTCAATGTAAACTTTTTTGCTGATGAAGTCTTGTAGACACATCAAAAACTTTGGAAGATCTACAGTTGTAGAATATTGTTTAAAGTTTTTTTTCTTCTAGCACAAAGAAGTTCTCCAGTGATTTCACTGTTTTGTTCAACTTTCTTTTAGAGTTGCTTGCAATATGATGCTGAAGAAAAACCAGAACAAGAAACACTATGGCACAATCAGAACATTGCTCCTGAATTGTCTGAAGTTGTTGGACAATGGCAGACATCCTCAAGTAAGGATTCAATGTTTTCTTCCACTTTTGTGTAAATATAATAGAAATGCTGTAATTGTAAGAAACCTGGTAATAAATAGTGTTTTCCTTCTTCCTCCCAAGGGAGAGAGTTTCAATTTATTTATAAACTTTAAAAATTGATTCTTTTAAAGAATCCCCATGCTATTTTTTTAAATTAGTATTTTTTGACGCCCCTCATTGCTGCACAAGTCTTCTGTGCTGCTCTAAAAAGGAACTTCTCATTACATTCTCTCTCTTGTTCTTGTTGCCAGAGAGCCCTCTGGGAGCAGATCCTGGATAAAAAGTGTAAAATGTGAATATGTGAACATTTTTACTCTGAGGATGGCTGAAAACTGGGACAGGCCAACCAGAGAAGTTACAGTCTCCATCCTTTCAGATACTCAAAGCCCAGCTGGATGCAGTTCTGAGCAACCTGCCTGGATAAGTGGGTTGGGCTAGAGAGTCTCTAAATGATTTAGATTTAAGCTGTTTTCAACTGAAAATTAATCCCAAAAATGTGATGTGAAAAATCTGAATCGTATTTAGAATGGATTGCAAGAGGAGACATGGCACACATTGAACTAATAAGAACGCAGATTCCTTCTGAAGTTGTGAAAGGTTTTCAAAGTCTCAGTGGAATCTCCTCAATTTTTTTTTTTTTTGCTTGCATAAGATCCTTGTGTTGTCTCCTGTGATCTGCAAGCTGCTAGAACAGGCAGTACTTGTTCTTTGCAAATTGGCTTTTATTCTCTTCTAAACTTGATCAGCTTGGATCCTTTTCCCTTCCCGGGAGCTTGCTCAGGCTGTGTTTACAGGTTATCAAACACCTCTATGCATGTCTTCTGTACTCCTTATTCTAAGATAATTTATATTGTTCTTGCCTCTCAAAAATATATTTAACTTGAGACTGAATCATATTTTTCTCTTCTTTGCAAAGATTATTGCTTCAGCAAACTACATGTTATCAGAGCTTTTTCAGCTGGATGAACCGAAAAAAGAAGACAGTGCAGACTTCCCTATAAATGGAAATTCTGATGAAAGTTACAGTGAGGAAGAGGAAGAGATGCCAGACAGTGATGAAAATGGTTCTTACAGCAACAGTTCTGATCCCCCAGATGACAATAAAGCAGTGGCAATAATCAAATCTGTTGGGGAGTTGTCAGTACCAGAAAAATACAAGTCTGTGCATCGAATACGTGTAAGTGACACTGTGGGGTGTTTAAGGGTCCTCTTGGATGATTCAGTTCATGGGACAAAAGTGGGTAGTGAAATTCAGTTCCTTGGTAGTTCTGTCTCCAGGTTAACTGAAGTGGGCAGAGAAACTTTCCGTGAGCTGCTCATAAAATCTGAGGTGTTTGAGTTTTGTGGTAGAGCAGGTTTCATGTAGGTTTTTTCCTTACCATATTCCACTTTCGTCTTGATGCTGCCTCTCACTGACATCTTCTGGCCAGTCATTTTTGTACTTCCTGTGTTGAACATTTCTTCTCTTCCCTCCCTGGTGCCCCAATGCAGCCCAGCTGTGCATTCCCTGTCTGCCACGGCACCGAGGAGCGCTGCAGGCTGGTGCTCAACCACGTCCTGGAGGTGAGTTCACTGCCAGCTTCCTGAAGATACTTCACCTCCCACCCAGTTCTTCATCTACTGTGTGTTTGCTAAATATTGCTCTCTAGGTGAATGAAATGATTTCTTCCTTTTGCAGGGTTTGAAGTCTGTTGACAGCAGCGTTAAAAAAGAGGGTGACCTTCCTGCAGCTGACCCCAGCACTCCAATCCCGTTAAAATATGAGGATGAATCCACCAGTGGTGGTCCTGAGTCTCTGGAAAAACAGATGGCCTTGTTTCTAGACAAAAGTAAGTTGTATTGTTGTGCAAATAAGACCTTTCCAGTGCCAACACAAACTGCTGCTACTTTATTTTGATTGTCAAAACAGTGTTTAAATCACTAATTACACCATTGCCTAAGGAGAAGTGCACTGAAAATTGGAGAACGGTCTGTTCCTTTTTAAATATGAAAAGAGAAACTCATTTGAGTTATTTTGCATAGCAAAGAATCTTTTATTAGTCAACACATGATTTTACTGGACCCTATTTAGATGTGGCTTTCAGATGACTTCCATAAGGGCTTGGTATTTTGAGGTTTGGTATGTGGAGCACTGTAAGTTTTGTGGGTTTTAAGAATAGGCTTAATTTCTTGGTGTGTCTGTGACCTGGATGTTTTCTGGAAGAATTTATCCCTTCTGGCAGGTTTTGCTCTTCCATTATGCTTGGTGCTTGAATTGCATAGAAAATGTTAACTAGGATTTTGTTTTCTTTCTTGTACGTCTACAATTGTGAAAGGAAGCAGCAAATAAAAGATGTTTTGTTTGTTTAAATGGTCAAACTCCAGAAGTTTCAGACTACAGTCTCTCTATTTTATTATGCTCTGGAGTGACATAAAACGTTCCAGGAAAGACTTTTCTTCTGAAAGTAGTAGAGTTCTCTGCAGGGCAAGGGCCCCTGGAAGCATAGCTCAGAAAGAAATTTGTCTTGCCTACTTTGGCAATTCTTTATTTTTTCCTTTCTCCTCCCTTTGAATCTCTGAATAAGAAGCTTTCTCACAGAGACTGTTCATACAGAAACTGAGCATTTATCGTAAGGATTTGGTGAAGAACATGAGAAATTCTGCCTGTGGCTTTCTTGTTCTTTTCCTCTGTTCCCTAAGGGAGTAATGTTGGCCTCTGCCCCTGTGTTTCACAGGCTGTTTGAGGTCAGAGGTCACCTGCACTGTCACTGTCCCACTGGATTCCAGCATCCCGCTGTCAGGTGGAGTGCATGGAACAGTGCCATGCGTTGGGTCTGTTTTGCAGATGATAAATGGAGTGGCAGACAAGCTGGCAGAACTCTGCTTGTGCAGGGCTGTAATCGGGCACTTCCCATTCTGCCTGTGCTGATGGAGTCGTGTCCAACCTCTGGCATGTGTTACAGAGAGGAGATTCACTGACAAGGTCCTGTTCCTCTTACAGTGGGCTCCTTCCAGAAGGGGAAGCATTCCAGTCAGTCAGGAATGATTCCTGGGTCGTGGCAGTATAAAATGAAACTCCAGCTCATCCTGAAATCATCGAGAGCTTATTATGTCCTGTCTGATGCTGCCATGATCCTGCAGAAGTACGGGCGAGCACTGCGATACATCAAGCTGGCCCTGCAGTGCCACGGTAAGTTCCTTGAATGGATTTGTCACCTGTGCCACTGCCTGGAGATACCTGTCACCATATCAGATACTGCTGTGCCTGATTTCTCCCTGTGGTGGGCAGTGACAAGTCTGACAAGCTTGTGTTTAACTAAACTCAGTGTCCAGTTCAGTATTCAGGACAGAACTCTGTAGTGAGGGTAAGTTCTGTCACTGACTGATGGAAAGATGATCCCATTTTGACAGATTGGGAGCTTGGGGGCACATTTGGAGCTTCAGAGCAGTTGAATTTGGGAAGAGTCTGCCCTGGTGCCAAGGCCAAGAGAGTGTTGTGTGCTCAAGTGATGCTGCTGCAAGCTGGTGTTTTTTCCCCTGGTGGTTCCCATGTTATTTAAATATATCCTTGACACTGAGAAATACCAGACTTGTTCATAAGTAGAATTGAAAGCTCCTCTAAAATAGAATACATCTTGAAATATTACTGAGGAAAAGGGAAGAAGTAAAATCAGGCTGTTTAGATTAATACTGCCATAATGAGAGGAACTAATTGGGAAATGCCAGTAGCTTAGTGCTAAAGTGCTGCTATTACCCTGCCATAAGGGGAGGGAAGACTCCTACCTTAGGGCAGGAGGAGGTTTATAAAGCAAACCCACTTGATCTTAGCACAAAGCATCAATAGACTTCTCAATAACTCAGAGCACTCTTCAGCTTTCAGTCTTTTATAAACTCGAGAATCAACTTAAAACTCCACCTTCTGGAAATTTAACTTCTCAGGCTGTATCTCACTTGAATTAATCTGCAAAAAGTCAGTTTTCCTTTAGTCAAGTCTGAGATTACTGTTTGTAGTTGCCAGAGTGACTGCTCATCTTGGATGACACAGGGACTCTTTTTAAACCATCAGCTGTGTAGAGCAACTGTGACTTTAAAATAGGTTATTTCTTCTGAGGAGAACATGTGTTGTCACACTTATTCTCTGTATGCAGACAGGTAGCATAAAACCCAATTATCTTGTCAGTCTGTGTCAAGCCTTTTGACGTGTAATTCTTTGTTTCCCCTCCCTCACCCATGCTTTTTTTTTCCCACCAGATACCTACTGCTGTCTGTGTGGCAGCATGCTTCCTGAGGTGCTGGTGTTCCTGTGTCAGTGCCTGACCCTTTGTGGAGATATCCAGTTAATGCTGGCTCAGAATGCCAACAACAGAGCAGCTTATCTTGAAGAATATAATTACCAGACTAAAGAAGATCAGGAGATACTACACAGCCTGCACAGAGAATCCAGGTGCCAAGGTATGATCCTGACACAGGAGAACTGCCAGACTTTGGATACATGACACACATAAATAATTGCATTGGGTTTTCTCAAAACCATGCACTAGGAGAACTTGTGGCAGGGCATTTATTGCATTTCACTTCTGTTTTCTTAAGAGAAAGCTCATCCTGCCTGTCATACAGAAGAGGATTGTCAAGGTGTTATATAACATGGCCTAAAGCTGTGAAACAACTGAAGGCAGTAACTGTTTCAGTAATAAATAAAATCTACCTGACATGAGTCTTGTACTTTCTCTGGGCATTTTTCCCTAGACTTAAATTAGAGAAATACTGTTTGACACAAAGGCTTTGCTTTTTGTTTTCTAGTGTTTGCCTGGGCTACAGATCTATCCACAGACTTGGAATACCAGCTTTCTGTCAGCTGTAAATGCTATGAAGCAGCCTATGAAATCCTACTCTTCAGTAATTTAAAAAGCCAAAATCCAGAGCAGCACGTCCAGGTGCTCAAGAGGATGGGCAATATCAGGAATGAGATTGGAGTGTTCTACATGAACCAGGCAGCTGCAGTGCAGACTGAGAGAGTGGGCAAGTATCCTTTTTCCCTTCCTGACCATTTCATGGAGCTACAGCAGTCATCAGCCACACTAATTGTATGAGAAATCTATTTCTGTTTATAAAGAGGACATCTGAATGATTCTGAAGTTTCTTAATGTCCATTGTAATTATTTGTTTACAATAGATCACTGTGGCTTGTACACTGTAGTTAATTGAGCCTAAACTGAATAATGAAATATATAATTTGAAGAAATTCTTTTAAAATAAATAAAGCATCAAGGAGACTTTAAACTCTGTTGTGAAAGGTAGGGCATGTTGCATTTTTGATGTGTTGGGTTTAGCCCAACATGAACAAGCAGCAGCTGAATTTAAACATAAGAAAGCTTCAGCAAAATCAGCCTGTGAAAACTTTGGTAAATAAATCCATGGAAGCTTTCCTTCTGGTTTATTTTTAATGGGCTTTTTTTGAGGAAAAGATTTGTAGGGTAAGGTGTTCAGTGGGTTTTTGTTTTTGAAAGCAAACCCAATGTCTTGTCTAGCAGTAAGAGTTCTCTAAATTAGAACAAGTGAGGTGCTGGTAGTTCAGTGTCAACACTCCAGTTTCCCAAATATCAGCTGTTTACTGTAACCTTTGTCCAAGTAATATTTGAAGGATTTTGGCTTGGACTTTCAATTTTGTGCTTTGTCATTATCTCTGGGTTTTTGCAGAAGTTAGTTGAAATCAAAGCTTAAAATACTGAATTTTACCTGTCTGTAAAAGTCACATGTTATTTGCGTCATACTGCAAATTTATAGAAGTAACTCCAATCCCCTGAATTATTACTGTGAAAACAAAATCTGGTTTATCCTGTTAATTTCCTGGTGTTCTGTGTGTCATATCATTGGAATTCTTTTGGAAGTATAGTAGGTGTTATAGTGCACTTCAGTTATTAAACCTTCAACCATATGGAAATCTTCGGAATATTTTCCATGAATTGGGTCTTCAGAATAATTTACCACCCTTAAATTCTAAAAGATGGTTTATAAGAGAGACAAAAGTGTTTATTCAGTACCTCTGAGGATTTTGATTGAGTCTCTAAGCCTTGTGCTTCACCCTAGTGAGTAAAAATGTCTCCACGACTGAGCAGCAGCTCTGGAAGAAAAGTTTCTCCTGCTTTGAAGAAGGAATTCAGAATTTTGAATCCATTGATGATGCCACCAATGCTGCCCTTCTGCTGTGCAACACGGGGAGGCTGATGAGGATCTGTGCCCAGGCCCACTGTGCAGCTGAAGGGGATTACAAAAGGGAGTTCTCCCCAGAAGAGGCCCTTTATTACAATAAGGTAACACCTCCCTGGTTTAAGCAGGGCCCAGACCCCAAACTGACTTTTACTGTGAGGTATTTGTGAATACTTTGGTAAATATGGGTGGAATAAATTTAAATTTGGGTGGAATAACCTGGGATAGCTCTTCTGCCTCCATACTATCCTAATCCTTGCTGTGTAGGCTTTGGGGGTGTTGTTGAGGTTTGATTGCTGTGACATTCAGATGCTGATATTGAACATAATGCAGTGCCACACACAAGGGAGAAGAATTGCATGGTCAGGATTAAAGAGATCATCAAATGGGAAATACTGAAGGAGGCTCAGGGAGATATTTTGAGTGAAGGGAAGTTAATTTCTAGTTGTTAGAAGTGCAGGCATTAACTATATGTGTGCATGATTCTGTTTTTTGCAGGCTATTGACTACTACCTGAAGGCACTGAGGTCTCTGGGTAAGAGGGATGTGCATCCAGCTGTTTGGGATTCTGTGAACTGGGAATTGTCTACAACATATTTCACAATGGCAACGCTGCAGCAGGATTATGCTCCCTTATCCAGAAAGGCTCAGGAACAGGTAACAGAGAGCATTCATTGTGTCTGAAAAAATGCACTGTTGGCATCCTGAAAAACTGAGCAAAGTTGGTATTGGAAGTGTAGAATCATACGGTGGTTTGGGTTGGAAAAGACCTTAAAGCTTGTCTTGTTCCACCCCTGCCATGGGCAGGGACACCTCCCACTGTCCCAGGTGCTCCCAGCCCCAATGTCCAGCCTGGCCTTGGGCACTGCCGGGGATCCAGGGGCAGCCACAGCTGCTCTGGGCACCCTGTGCCAGGGCCTCCCCACCCTCCCAGGGAACAATTCCTTCCCTACATACCCTAAATCTTCCTTCAGCTTAAGGCTGTTTCCCCTTTGTCCTACACTACATGCCCTTGTGAAAAGCCCTTCCCAGGAATATTTTTTTTTTTGTTAAATTTGTATTTATTGATTGATGTTGTAGATAGAGAAGGAAGTCAGCGAAGCCATGATGAAGTCCTTGAAGTACTGTGATGTTGATACAGTGTCTGAACGACAGCCCCTGTGCCAGTACCGGGCTGCCACCATCCACCACAGGCTGGCTTCCATGTATCACAGCTGCCTCAGGAACCAGGTACTGCTCCAGACTGCTTTGGATTGCTAACTGCCATCCTTAACATGTTCAATATGTGTGGAGCAGATATTTATCCTTCTACCTGTAACTGGGATATGATTATTTAAATCATTTAACCAAAGAAACAAATGCTATTTCACAACAGTCTCCAAGTAAACCTTTCCAGTGGCTCCTCATGAACATGCAGAGGGTGGGGGATTCACTCTGCTCTCCTCTGAGTGCAGGTTGGTGATGAGCACCTGAGGAAGCAGCACCGTGTCCTTGCTGATCTCCACTACAGCAAAGCAGTGCGACTCTTCCAGCTCCTGAAGGATGCCCCCTGTGAGTTCCTGCGTGTGCAGCTGGAGAGGGTGGCCTTTGCAGAGTTCCAGATGGCCAGTAAGTGTAGTTCTGGCTTTAAACAGCTTTCCAAACCACCACTACCTACTTAGTTTCATTTTTAGATAACTAAATTTATAGGATAGCAGTAGCAATCTGCTGCTCAGAATGGAATTTTCCTCAAGGGAGGAGACAAGACACTTTTATCTTGCTGGTTTTCAGCTGACTAGGGCAGTATGTGCTTTTTTCCTAACTCTTGAAATCTTTGGATGGAAGAAAAATACAGTCTGTAACATAAGTCCTTTGTCCTTCATTTTTATGGTTTTTTTAGGTCAAAACAGCAGTGCTGGGAAGTTAAAGACTCTGTCTGGGGCCCTTGATATAATGACCAAAACCAAGGGTGCATTTCAGCTCATCAGGAAGGAGCTTGTGGCAGAGAGTGAACAGGTAAAGGAATGTCAGGTGGTGTTGATACCTGCTCCCTTCTGGTGTGTGCCTTCACAAAAAAAATGGTCATTTGGCAGTTAAAATATTCCTTGGTTACTTTTCTGTAGATTTAGGTGCTTAAAGAGTGTGGACAGAGTTAGAATCGATTGCAGTTCTCCCCTAGCGTGGAAGTGGATAAAAACAATTCCTTTAGAACATGATCCAGACATGGATTAAAACATTTTAACCTGGACTGCCTGACTGTGTGAACGAGCTTTTTCCTGTGCAACTCTGCTATCCCTTAAAGGGGCCCTTATTATCCCTTCAAAGTCTTCTCTAAGAACTCCAGAATCTGTGTGTAATAAAGTTCTCTCTCTCTCTCTCTGGTACATTTAATATTTAAATATTAAAATGTGGAGGGCGATCTGTAGCCAGTGTGAATAATGTTCCCGATGGCTCAGCCCACCCTCCCTTGCAGTATGTGCTGATGTGTGTGTCCCCTGCTGGCAGTTTGGGCAACACGTGTAAAAATCAGCTCACCTGCAGGAGGGGTTTTCTGGCTCATTCCCTGTGTTTAAAAAGTGGAATTCAGTGAAATGGTTTTTGTTGTTTCTCTCCTGTAGATCAGCAAGGATAAAAGTCCTGCTGAGAGCGTGTCAGTGAACGATTCCTCTGCAGGCCTTAACAAAGAGGAAGTCTTGAAGCTGCTTGGGATTTTTGAGTCCAGGATGTCTTTCCTTCTCCTCCAATCCATTAAATTGTTAACTTCAAGCAAAAAAAAGATCGGGTAAGTTGAAGCTTGGTGTCCTTTATCCTGACTGATGTGGGATTGGTGTGTGACACAGCACTTCAGAGTTCCTGGGGGAGAAGCTGCTGCGTGCTGCTGATCTCTTGATCATCTTGATGATAAAATGTCTGGGGAGTTTGGCAAGCAGAACACTTGAGAGGAAATTCAGGCACATCAGTAATGCTGCAAATAGAGAGGGATGGGTATGGGGAAGATGTGCTCTTGTTTTAGAGAATTTACTAATTCTTATTTACTAATTGCTGTAGTCTTCTGTCGTGCTGCTGGGATTTAGGACAAACCTGACTTTTTTTTGTGTTGACTTTGAAGAGATGTTGAGATTTGGTGTGGCAGCAAATTCCTTACTCCATTCCTTCTGTTGGTTTGATTTGAGTGTGTGTAGTCTTCCTTTTGGGATGCAGAAAATACCTTTTACTCCCCCAGCAGCAAGTATGTGATTGCAGGAGCTGCTCCTAACGTTACCGAAAATGTGGTATTAGTTTTAGAGGATCTTTTTAGGCTTGGAAGTTGGGTTAGTAGTTTTGGGGATTGAAGCACTGCTGATGCAAGAGCTGTTCTGCTAAAAGTAAAGTGTGAAATGAGTTCATTGTGCCCAGGAAGTTGTCTGCTGGTAGTGGGAGACTGGTAAATAAAAACCATGAGAAGAGAACACAGCCTGGGTGTGTTTTTAGCTGTTTTTCAAGCAATGTTAGGAGCTTTCACCTCCTAAAGAAGAGCTTCCACAAGGTGGCAATCTGAATATGTGAAACACAGAGGATTATTACAGGATCATTTTTATGTTACCAAGCAGATGGCACAGCTAACTGAGTAAATGGGTTTAGTTCTGTTGTCTCGTAACACAGGCAAATCATTTTTATTTTGGAGGGTTTTTACCCCCACATTTACCTTGGCATCATTGCCTTGGGGTTTTGCACTGAAGATTCCACACAGGGAACCTGTTATAGTTTGAATGCTATGAAATGGGACTCTTAAATAAACTTCTGGACACTTTGAGGCCAAGCTTGAACCTACCTCTGATTTAACCTTTCTTGTGCCTTCTGTACATCCTGTGTGCATTTCCTCCCTTCTGCTTTAATAATGGGCTGAAAAGGGAAGAAATTGGAGCTCAAATGCTGCTTCAAGGTCTCAGGTGCACTTTGGCAGAAAGCAGGACATGTGGGAAAATTAATGTTTGGTAGCAGAACTTGCAGCCTGGCAGTAAAAATGGATGAAATCAGTTTTACCCTCCCAAAGTGGAATCATGAACAGAACAGAACTTGGCTGTGCAAATCGGAGGGGAAAAGTAATTGAAAGTAATACTTTGTTCTGGGAATACTTGTAACTTATCTCAGAAATACTTTGCATTTCAGTGGCTTTTTATTGACTACCTGTTCTGTTTAATAAATGAACCTGCCTGATTCCTGCCAAGTGCATGATGAATTTAATTTGCTTCAATGTTTCTCAGTCATTCCTGAAGCACTTGCAATTAACCTGACTGCTGCTTGTACATTTTATATTACAGTATATTTATATTTTATGCTGCTGTATAAACAGAATGCTCTGACTGCAGTGCAGGGAATGGTGGGAGCTAAGGATATCCCCAGGTCTCCTCATCAATATTATTTAATAATGCTCCTCGTAATTTGCAAAAGGAAGAATTGTGGTCAGGTAAAGAGTGGAATTCTCTGCTTTCTTTGTAGGGGCACCAATGAAGAAGAAGCAGTTCTGAAAACAAACAAGCAGGTTTATTCCCTGCTGCTTCGTGCCACTGCCAACAAGGGGCTGTCCCTGCTGGAGCGCACAGAGCTCATCCTGAGCTTGCTGGAGCAGCTGGATCCCAGGAATACCGAAGGCAGCCCTGGAATGCAGTGAGGGCAGCACTGCAGAGCTGCAGCACCAGTGCCTTGCTGGGAGCACTGGGGGTGTTCCCATGGGATGTTTGTGTTTATTGAGGGTGAGTTCTCATCACCACTGTTGTTCTGTTGGAATCTGGGAAAGCACAGGGATTCCTTTTTTGTAGCCACAAAGCTCTCCTTGTTCAGCTCCCAGTGTTTCTTTGTTTGAAATGCCAGTTTGGAGTTCTGGAGATAACAAATGGAACTTTTTCACCATGGGGAAATTCCTGATTTTTCTTTTGGAGTGATACCGTGTTTTGCATAAAGATGTAACCTCACAGCTGCTCTGGTTTGGTATTTAATGGAATGTGTTTTGTAAGCAGGGCTGCACTGGAACACTTCCACTGCTAACGGCAGCCCAAGCTGTACCAGGAGATTTCTGTGGAATATATAGATGCACTTCTTAATCCCAGGGAGGATCCTGCACAAAAACCTGTGCCTTTCTAGCTTTGATGTGACTCTTGAAATTTATCAGCCATCTCTGGGATTTTGTTTTGGAAAGCAAATGGTTTCAGCTGTGTTGGAATTGATCAAGAACAAGATTACCTTTTTCAGACTTGAAACTGTGAATAAATGAGAGGATATTTTTAAATAAAAATTTATTTATTAAATATAAACTCATCAGTCTGCCTTGTTTTTCTTGGTATGACCCTCCTCAGAGCAGCAAATTGCTCTGATTAAAACTAGTTGAAAGACAGAAAAAATCTGTAAACTCCAACCTAACACTGAGTGGGGTCTTACCTCAACATGTGAGGATTCTGGTTTCTTTTTGCAAATCTGTACTATTTGAAGGTAAAATTTTCCAGAATATAATCTCTTGTCGTGATGTTTTTCTACAAATAAATATGGTTCATTATTGCACAGTAACAGTATAAACCACTTTATGTAATGGTAGAAATGGGTTTTACATGCATTCATAGGGAACTAGATGAGCTTTTTAAGGTCCCTTCCAACCCCAACCATCCTGGGAGTCTGTGATCTTCCAGCAGTTTTTATCCTCCTGAGATTCCATTTCATCCTGAGAACTGGATGAAATAAGCCAAACACTTGTCCTGCTGTGCCCAGTGTGGCTGATGACCCCACACTCTGGAATTATTCAGTTTACAGGAACACAGCACTGGCCCCAGGTTCCCTCTTGTTCCAGGTGTGGGGGCCTCTCACCTGGCTCGAAATTCAGGTCCCATCCTCAGAATTTAACTGAACTCTGCAGCAAAGGAGGGTTTCTCTGTTATTTCAGGAACCTGAGCACTGTGCTAGCAACACAAATGACTTTTAGGAGGATTATAAATGAGTATATTAGGATTCAAATCTGTGAAGTCCTTGGCATTAGCTGGAAGGAGCGTTAGTGCTAAATAGGATTATTTTTCCCCTTTCAGAGATAAACAATTAAAGCATAAACCACATCCAAAACAGACAACTCTTAACACCATAATAACTCTGCTAAGCCAGTTTATTTCCCTGTTAATAAATCTTCCTTCTTTACAGGAACAGAAATCAAAACCTAATTTTTAAGACTCTGTTCTGTCAGAGTAACAAGGGGCAACAGCTGACCTGAATTAGCCCCACACAGTGCAACCCCACTGCAAGAATTCTCCTATTCCACTAAGAATCCACAATTAAAATTTTTATACAAATACTTGAAACTTGAACAACAAACAAGTTTACAAAAGAAAATACTTCATTGGCATGTGAGAGTTTTTCCCACAGAAGATGTGCAAGTGAAACTGATCCTACAGAGCAATTCAAACCCAGCCTGAGTGCTGGGGGATACCTGAGGTGAGGTGTGGGACTGAGTCCAGTGTCTCACTGTTCACAGCTGCTTTTCAAGGATCAAATGCTCCCAAGTGCACACATGAGGAAAGGGAATAGCTGGATGCTTTGAGGATGCTGGACAGATTCCAAATTTCTTAGATACTTAGGTGCAACCTTCTCACACTCATCCCCGACCAGGACAGTGCTGCATATTCCCAAAAAACACCTTCTTGCAGGACAACAGCTCTGCCAACCCCTCCTAGAGCAGCATATTCACCTTGCTGGGCAGGCTGGGCTCTCCCTGGGGCACAGAGCAGTTCTGGGGCTGCAGGGCTCTGTGGATGGCAGCAGCCAGGTCCTGGGGCGTGGGGCTCCCTGCAGTGCAGCTCACGGGGATCCCGGCGCCTTCCAGAGCCTGGGCCGTGCTGGGACCGATGGCAGCAAACTGCAGGGACAACATGGACACTTCAAAGGCTCAGGCACAGCACCATCACTCAGCTCTGTGTCCTCCCAGCTCAGCTTCCTGAGCAGCTCAGGCCGAGGATTTGCAGTATTAAAAGCCACCCATCAATGGAGCTACTTAGAAACGACTTGGGGAAGGTGAGTATTTATCTCACCACTGCAAATACGGAAAGCGCTGAGTCCCATGGAACAGGGAAAGTCAGAGGAATTCTAATCAGCTGCAGCCTGGTGCAAGCAACAACTACTCACACTTTCACATCACTAAGAGGAAATGAAGTCTGTCCCAATGGAGATGGGGGAAATTGGTTGGGGAAAATACTCCAGGTGAAAACAACTTCTTTTTTAAAATCCAACCCAGGCCAGGTTGGATGGGGTTGGAGCAACCTGGGATAGTGGAAGGTGTCCCTGCCCATGGCAAGGGGGTGGAACAAGATGGGTTTTAAGGTCCTTTCCAACCCAAACCATTCTAGGATTCTATAATTCTATATATATATAATTCTATAATAACTTCTGTATTTGCTATAAACTGGGGTTTTTTTCACAGAAATAAACACAAACCAAAGAGAAAATCGAGCTTTGCAGTGGTTTTAACAGCCTTTCTATCCCAGTTGCCCACCCCAAATTTATTGCCTCTTGTATTCCACCATTTTTAAGAGAAGATACCTTGACTTGGTTGATCAAATCCCCTGAAAGCTTCTGGATGTGCTGGAGGCAGAACTTGACACCGGACGGGCTGAAGAACACAACGCCTGCAGGGATCCCCTGGGTGAAAGCAAGCAGAGGCTGGCACAGCTCCCTCCCTCCTCCAGCAGTGTCACTGCCTTGGCACTTGGTGACAGGACACAGAGAGTGGCTTCCAGTGCCAGAGGGCAGGGTTAGAGGGGATATTGGGAAAGAATTGTTCCCTGGGAGGGTGGGCAGGCCCTGGCACAGGGTGCCCAGAGCAGCTGTGGCTGCCCCTGGATCCCTGGCAGTGCCCAAGGCCAGGCTGGACATTGGGGCTGGAGCAGCCTGGGACAGTGGGAGGGGTCCCTGCCATGGCAGGGGTGGCACTGGATGAGCTTTAGGGCCCTTCCCTCCCAAACCATTCCATGGTTCTATAATTGTATAATCCTGTGATGGAGGCTCCTACAAATGGAAAATTCAGAAAGCCAATCTAGAAAAAATAAAAGCAATGATTGCTTTTACACAAACCACCTAGGGCAGGTTGCTGCTGGATGCTGATTTGTGATACAAAGCACAGATACCCAGTGATATTTCAGGTACACTACTTCAAAAAAAGGAATATTCTGGGAGGCATTGTCATCTCCCTCAGAAAATCCCAAACCACTTCAGTGTCCAGTACCTGTTGGGAGAAGTAACTGCTCAAAGATTCCTGCAGATGAGGGTGTTGGGTTGTTTGATAAACAGTGAGGCTTTCCAGGGGTATGCCTGCAATCAGGATATGCAGTCATAATTAATTAATTCATTAATTGCTATTGTTTCAATTCAGCACTCACAACATCCTAATTGCACTTAAGTGTGACTATTTTAGACTAAAAAGACACATAAAAGCTCTGTAAAGGATTTGCATGCCCAGAGCTGTGGGCAGCCATCCAAGCTCCCAGTGTTTACTCCCATCCTCTCACTTCACAGCAAGTTCCACTTTTACTTCTTCCAATTTGGTTCACAAGCTTTAGATACAACTTTTCTCATCACTGACTAATTAAAATGAGTCTCCAGGGGAAGTTCAACCTTTTTCTCTAAGCACTGTAGGAAGTACTTCTCTTTTCAGGGCTCCACAAGGAAACAGGAGAGCTGAGGAATTGGGCTTCTCTCCTGTAAACACACAAACAAGAACTTTAATTAACTCAGGCCTTTAATAAAGAGTAAATGTGATTTAATACACTTTAAAGGTATCAAATGCTGATTTATCACCACAGACACAGCTCTAAGGTAACTGAAAACATCTGCAGTGCAGCTGCAGCCCCAATTCAGAGGACAGAGACTGCTTAGGAGGAACAGTAAAAATATTCCGTAACTAGAATATGGATATTGGCTAAAAAGATAACTTCCTTTGTAGAAGGGCAAGGGGAATAGAAATGCAGTTTATCTCCTCCTCAACACAACCTGCCTCAATTTTGTATTTAAAATCCGTCCTGCTCAATAAATGACAGAGCTCTTTCTATATAAAAGAATATTCAGGCAGACAAAGAAAAGGACAATACTGTGCTGAGAAGTTTCAGTCTATCTGCAATTCCATTTTCTTAATTCCCCAAGGAAAAAGGATTCTGGTTGCAGTGCTGGGGTGGCAGTGGATATCCTCACTTGCTTTTGTCAAATGAGGAATTTAACAGCAGACTTGCTTTGCACAGTTTTTGCCTTTTCTATAAATAAGAAACACAGAGAAAACTTCAAGATGAAATTCTGCACAGATTGATACAGCTTTGCACTCAGCTTTCCAAAGAAATGAAATTATTTTATTCCTAATTCAGATTTGTTAATACATTTTGAAGAGACAATTACTAGAGAAAAATGCTTTTTAGTGTTGGAAGGAGATTCTTGGTTTATGTAAGCAGAGATTCCTCAGGGACTAAAAAAAAAGGGCAGCAGAGTGAAAATCAAATGGAAAGACCCTTGTAGGAGCCAGCCCAGACACACCTGAGTGTCCTGACTGCACACTGAGGCTTTATGAGAAACCACAGCTATGCCTCAATTAAAATTAAACATTAGAGGAAGAATGAACTTGGCTCAGAATGTAAAAAAGATTTTAAAATAAGATAAAATCAAAATATTTCAGCATCAATTCTCCTGCAAGTCCTGTCAGTTATCTGAAATGTCAGTGTGATGCCTGTAAAGGAACACAAATTCTTTTGGCACAGAAAAATTCCTTGGTAGGCCTGAACAACACAAGGATTGGGATCTCCTGCTTCTGTAACCAAAATATTTGCCTTGAGGAAAGTAAAGCCAGCCAGCTCTGAAGTAAATTCCTTTACTTTCCAATCCCTTAAATTGAAGTGGGTACCAAAGCACAAAACATGACAACAAAAAAATTCTCATTATTTCAGCTTTTATTTTTATTCTGCCAATAACCTCTCATGATGTAACAAATTCAGAGCTATTCTTTTCATTTACTTATTTTATGCACAAACAAAAATGAATTTATATATAATAGGGAACATGAGATAATCTGTACTTCCAAGGTTGTTATAAACCCCTTGACCAGCTGAGAGCATGTAAATATGCACAGCCCAATAAATCCTTGAGGATGTTTCTGTGTCTCAACAACAAACAGGCTCCAGTGACTGAAATTCACTGCTTGGTTAATTTTTTTCACCTTCATACAACACAATAAACAGGTATTCCTCTTGTCTTTCTGCTCAAAAGAAATCCCTGGCAAATATTAATTCATTGCCAGAAGTAGATTTTCCAGCACTAAAAAATCAGCTGAAACCTTTCTTTGCTTTAATACATCTGTTGAAGAGGGGAGATGGGTTATTCTTTACTTGCGACATATTTGTCTTGTAAGTATTTTTAATTTTCAG
Source organism: Daphoenositta chrysoptera (assembly GCA_013397915.1). Lineage (NCBI taxonomy): Eukaryota > Metazoa > Chordata > Aves > Passeriformes > Daphoenositta > Daphoenositta chrysoptera. The sequence continues at coordinate 293,543 of VZRO01000186.1, read as the reverse complement.
AATTTATTATTTAATCTTGTGATGGCAACTGTCATTTTTATCATTAAATATTCCCTAGAGCTGAAGTATTTTATTTGCCAGTGAATTAGAGAGCAAAAAATCAACAGCCCCTAAGTCTAATAAAGTTTTTTCTTGCTGCTGGAAATTTTAACAAATTATAGTAAAAGCAGAGGAAGTCAGCAAACAGACTTTAAAAATTCCCCAATAATCAGATAACAGGTTGAGAAGCATTACAGATTTAACCAAAACAAAATGGTTAAACAAACCTTAAAGCATCACTTTAACTTCCTCAAATCCATTTTCCTTTGGTGCTGAAAACCAGATCCCCCTGAGGCCACAGGGTAATTTTGGAGAAAGCCACCAGCATTTAAATCTTCTGATTTAGCAGCAATTTCCAATCACTACAGCTCTGATCTTCCAGTAAAAAGAAACTTTTGCCTGCTGGCTCATCTAGTATTTATTAATTAACTAGAGGGTCTAAGATTCCACATAAATTAGTGTCTTGTTTATGTATTTTGAAGGATTTTTGCCTCACTGTGCACCTGATTTTACTTCTGGGAAATTCTGAAATGATGGAAGGGACATTACCTTAATTTAACTACAGCATTTTAGCCACTTACTTGAACAAATATATTCAGCTAATTTCTCAGCATTTCCAGACTTTTCTCCTTGTGGAATAAGGCCAATTTCTTCCACTAGAACAAAAAGCAGCATAGAAAAAACACAGAAAACAATGAGAACAATTCAGATTTCCTGTCACAGAAACCTGGGATGAAAAGGGAGGCACAGCTTGATCCAAGAACACAAATAATTTAAGCACAATCTCAACCAGGTTTCATCCAATTTCATTCCCAAAGGCAAAGACAAAACCACATGCAAATTAAGAACAAAGGGGTTTTTTTTCTGTTTTGGCCCAATTTTTCAAGCAGTGACCATCACATTACAACAAAAGGAGCAGAAATCCAGATGCTGAATTATATCCATGGATGTCCTTGGCTGGAGCATGGATAGTTCTAATATTTATAGAATTACCTCTCTTCCAAATTATCCAGTTCTAAAAGTTCAATTTTTTTCTGAGCACCCATGAACAGCAGCTGCTCCTCCAAAAACTGTACTTACAAGTCAGATTTAGCCAAGATTTATTTTTTTAAACCCCAGCTTACCTAAAGAAGCTGTAGCTTTTCCTACCACATATGTTGGTTTGATATTCCACATTTGTTTAAGAGATTTTGACCAGGCTGAAAAACATTAAATTATACTAAATTAAATGAAATTTAAGCACATGGCAACAGAATGTGAATGTTAAATGACTATTTGGACTTCTGTTTAATCTACGAATACAGCAAAATGATAATAATAACTAAAACTCCACTACACATTCAGCAAATCTGGATGTACCAATCCTAATGGATCAAAAATAGATACACCACGTTTTTTATTGTCTTGTTTTAAACCAGAGCAGCACAGGACACTGAGTTTTTTCTGGTACTCCTGGAAGGGAAAAAAAGAAATACAAACCCCAACAGTAAAAATAAAAATCAGAAGGAAAAAAAGAAAGATTTATTGCCTTTGAAAGGAACCCAAACAGGAACTACAAACTCATTTAATTATTAAAATATGTATTTCCCCAAAGTTCTAATCAAGATAAGGGATGAAATTTAGATAAGAGATTACTTTTGACCTAAAATCTTAATATATTGTACTCTGCTGCTGCAAATGCTACAACAAGCTGAGGGTCTCTGCATTTACTGCTTACTCAAGGGTGTAACTTTACTCACAGGACATTGATTTGTTCACAGCCTAAAAATGGAACAGATAAAGTAGAAACTCCATGCCAGAATCACCCAACATAAGAATTTGGAAGAGTTTACAAGGATTTTACATTTCTTTGTGATGGGTATTTCTATTTAGCAGGACTCGTCCTCACTGTTGGCTTTTATGCATCAGCACTTCCTCACCACTTTTTAGCTAATAATTAATTCACTTGAGAAATTTCTTATTCAAGGCAGAGAAATCCCTTTTTCTGCAGCATTTCATATGAATTATAGAGGCACAGGAGTAAGGGCCAGTTTTTATGAGATGATCTTCCCTCTAAGGGAGGGAAGCAGATAGCAAACAAACCAGGCACTGCAGCAAAATATTCCTTGTGCATGAGAGAACCAGAGCTGGGAAAGCTCCCACTAATTAGTAATTTGCACCAAAAGCTCCTTCCTTTCATTTTTAAGTGTGGTAAACACAACCCTTAAAAGCTCAGTGTAGCATGAGCCCTTTATGATGCTAAAAGAACTATGAGATGTAGGTTTTTTTAAAAATGCCATGCTCCAAATATCTAATGGGGGGTGAAATAAAATTCAGTAAAATCCAAACTTCACAAGATGCTGAAAGAAAAAGACCAAGGAATATCAGTATGTATTTACCTTCTTTTTTACTCTTCTCTTTTAAACATATCTTGATGGCTTCTAATGCTCTTGGACTGGTAAAAACTAGGCCTCCATAACACTCTGGATGAGAAAGCTATATAGAAACAGTACATTTAAGTAGTAAAAAAAAAAATAATTAGTAAATTAATTTAAAAATAAGTTGATCAATTATTTATTTTATAAATAACTATAATATTATAATTATTTCTTGTGATGAGCAGAACAGCTCCAATAAATGTCTGAAACGCCCCAATACCTGTGAAAATTTATGGTCACACAACTTAAATGTGAATTCTGTCTGACCAATTTAATTCTTTAACAAGCAGGGGCAAAGTCCCTGATGTTGCCCAGGGAATTTTATGGTACAAAGCTGGTTTGTGACAACATGAAGTACCACAAAGAGAATGATTAAATGGGATCTTGGCAACCAGATCCTGTTGGAAATAAGACAACTGAAAGAATTTTAAACTTACCTTCTCAAATAAGCTGTCAAGAGAGACAAATTCAAATGACAAAACTGGGATCAGCGTTGCTTCCAAGCTGTATGACCCTAATTCCTGTCAAGGAAAGGTTTGCAGCTCTTGAAATAAGTTCCAAACAGCATTTTTTCCTTTTCAAGAAAAGTCAGCACAAACATTTCTCTTTACTAAAGCAAAATAAAAAGACATTTTATTTCCTTTTCCTGGTCAATATAGTTTGGATTTGTTAGTTCTTTAATATTACAACATTTTGTTAAACAAACAGCTGTGGGACTGTGGGTTCCTGGGCTACAGGAGACACCAGCACATAACTCTGGAGTCCCCAGGTGCTCACCCAGTCCTGCAAATATCCCTGAACATCTCTGTCATTCTGCCAATGGGTTTCTTCTAAAGAAATAATCCTCCCATATCAGGAATTCTTATTCTCATGAGTAAGATTTACTCACATGGTCAAGGGTAGTAGCAGAAGGGACCCCAGAATGAGGTAACCTCTATCACACCACATTCCCAGTAAAAATACAGAGAATTTCTGTAATCTTAATTCTGTCCATATGAACATAATCAGTATTAATTAATTCAAATGAAACTGCTTTAATATCAGTACTTTGCTGAGAGCTTTACAATGAATTCAATACAAATGTCCTAAAATTAATATTTTTTGCAGTAAGGACATATTTTCTGGGGTACTTTATCTCTTAGCATAATTTCAGATATGCACTCCTAATATTGATTAAGCCCCTTTTCCCACTTGAAACAGTTGCATTCATACTTAATAAAGAAGTGACATGTTTTTTTTAGTTTTCTTAACATTTACTCACTTTAATATATGGATCTGGTCCCGAATCTTTGTCTTTGGGATCCTTCAGCAGCAGAACCTTCATTGTTTACCAAGAAAGTGCAGCAGAACCCTGAAATACAAGAATGGAATTGATCTAAATTAGATCTAGAGGACTTTTTCACTCCAACAGTGACTTTAACAGCTCCAAGAACTGGGTTGCTACCAGTTGTACTGCTCCTTACACAATGAGTAAGCATTTACTGCGCATTCTCTGGGCAGGAACATCCACCCTGATAAGGGCAGAAAATAATATGCTGCCTTTAGATAACACTGCTCAAGGAAGAGGCTGTGATGAAACACATTTTAAAGAATATTTTGTAAAAGCAGTAACAACTCCTACAATGCCAGCATGTTGTGCAATGGAATCATTGCCTATCTATAAAAAGGTTATTTATTCTATTAGTTTCCGTGCTAGTTTTCACCCTCTGCTCATCAAAATGAGTATGCACAGATATTGATTTGATTTAATATATGTGTGTCTATATTCACACATTTATACATCTATAATAACAGATAATATTCATATGCCTTCTCTGATACTCTAGGAAACAAGGCAGGATTGAAAACATCTATTCTGCCATTAAAAAGAAAGATGACAGCTCTCAGTTCCTTCAAAGCTGACTTTGGGGCTAAATTCAGAGCTTCAAAACATAAGCAAATACACCAATAATACAAACAGAAATCCACTCTCTTACTGCACAGTTACCCCAATTATCAGTGTGGTACTTTCCTGATGGATTACACGCATGGGAAAACTCATCTTCCCCTAAATTCTTTCCCTGGATATCAGTACTCAAATTTTGGCAATGACCTAAGTGCTCCCAGAGCAAACACAGCTTTCAAAATAACAACAAAAAAAGCAAACACGGGTGTGTTTACTTTAAAGGGAACATGAAAATTTGAACCTACTTGAATTGTATTTATAAAGCTGGAATTACATCCCAAGGCTCCGTGCCTTGCATTTCTTCTGGCTGGCAACGGTGAGTGCCCAATGCTCTTCTTCCCATGGCCTCATTAACACCCCCCTTTCTTCATTAATTAGACAGAAAGTGTTCAAGGGAACATGTTCCACGTAACTGAGGCTTGGTCATTAATGACCATTTCTTCAGTGCTTAGGATATTTCAACGCATTTTCCCGACTGGTATTTTTTGTAAAGACCAGAATCACGTTGTGCTTACTGTGCTCTCTTTATCACCCTTTCTGCCTGTTTGTCTGGAATTATCCAGGGAATTTGGTTCAGGGGAAGCCGGGAATCAATTTTTAGAGCAAGCAGCGGGCGCCTGATTCCTGTTTTAATTGGCAATTTTTACTAACGCTGATTTTTACTTACAGTAATTTTTGCTAATGCCGGAGATGCTCAGGACACTCTGTTCCTTTTAAAGCAGAGAATCCCAGAATCAGCGAGGCTGGAAAAGCCCTCCAGGATCATCGAGCCCGAGCCGTGCCCGGTCCCCACCTTGTCCCCAGCCCAGAGCCCGAGTGCCAGGTCCAGCCCCTCGCTGGGCACCTGCAGGGACGGGGACTCCGACCCTGCCCGGGCAGCCCGATTTAATTCCTGACAACCATTCCCGGGGGGGAATTCCCCGTGCAAGGAAGTGACACCACAGCACAGAGAGGAAATCCGGGCTTGTGGGCACAGGGGCGGGCCGGGCCGCGCCTCCCCGTTCAGGCTCCCCGGCCACCCGCGCCTGTTCGCCGTCACCCGGCGCTGCCCGCCGCTCGCTGTCGCGACATTCGGCGACATTCGGCGACATCCCGCGGCTCGGCGGGCCCCGGCCGCTCCGCCCTCGCTGAGGCGCCTGCACAGCGCCATGGCCACGCCGGCCAAGCGGCGGGCGCGGGGCCCCGCCGGGGAGCAGGGCTCCCACAGCGGCTCCGGCAGCTCCGAGGGCTCCGACAGCGGCTCCGAGGGCTCGGCGTGCTCGGACTCGGAGGAGCCCATCGATGAGGTGAGCGGGACGGGCCCGCACGGCCCCCGGAGGGGCTGGGGAGAGGCCGGGAGCGGGACTGTGTGGGGGATGTTCGGGAAGCGGCTGTGCCCCTGCCGTGCCCCGGGCGGGCGCTCGGTGCCTGTCCTGAGGGAGCGCAGGGGACGCGGCCCTGTGGGTCGGTGACATGACGCGTGTTCGCTGCGGTGTTGTTGTTGAAAGTTTTTTATTTTTTATTTATAATATTTATAACATTATTTTTTATTAACCTTTGAAGAGTTGGGCTCCCCGAGGCCTCAGTTGTACAGTTACGGCCTTTGGTGTGTCCGCTCAGGTGTGGGGCTGGAGGCGGCTGCTTGGAAATGGTGCTGTCAGCACGGAGGATTTGCTCTTTCATTTTATTTTGCTATATTTTGTTATTGTGTTAGTTTGCTTCCTTCTGTTATAGAATTTCAGAATAGTTTGGGTTGGAACGACCTTAAAGCCCATCCAGTGCCACCCCTGCCATGGGAAGGGACGCCCTCCACTGTCCCAGGGTTTTCCAAGGCCCATCCAGCCAGGCCTTGGGCACTGCCAGGGATCCAGGGGCAACCTGTGCCAGTGTCTCCTGAATTTTAGTACCTCCCAGAGGATCGTGTGCCTGTTTTCTACATTACAAACAGGTCTTGAACAGTGTTCTGGTGCACAACAAAGGCCATGATCTCGATGTGGAATTGGAGAGAGTTACGAGGCTGAATTGGTGACAGAAGTAAGGCTGAGTTGTTGAGGTTCCTCAGGAAGTGTAATTGAAACTGGGAATTAAAAGGCAAAGTAACTCTGAATGATCTTGAACAGTGGAGTAGGTAGGCAGGGTAACCTTGGCAGGTGCGACTTTTAATACAGAATACCAATAAAAATGTTGGTAGACACACAGCATTTGTTCTGGAAGGAGAATCAGCAGTTCCCATTGTGCTTCTGCAGTGCCTGGGTCTCATCATGTGCCTGCTGAGCAGAGTTCCACAGTGAGGTTAATGATGCCAGGAGGGTTTGGGGAAATAGCAGAAATAGGGGTTTGGATGTAATTATTTAAACGTCTGCAGCAATCTTCACCTTTAGCTGAGGCATTACACCCCAGTCCTGCAGTTGCCAGGGTTTAACTGCCTGGATCAGGCCTCTCTACAAGAAATCTGTATGGCTACAATAGGTGTAATTGTGTGAACCAGATGGCAAGAGCAAAGCATTAAAGGTCGGTTCACTACACAATTGGTGGGTTGGTTTTGAAAAGTTACTTTCACAGATGTTCTCTGAAGATCACAGGAGATACGATAACAATTGCTGAGATTACTGCAAGGTGGAAATAAATTCTGTTTCTGCTGTTTACTGTTCATTCTCTTCAAGTTTCTTACAGTTTAGCTTTGATCTGATACAACTTCTTGCCAAATGTGTGTGATATTCTCTCTTTTACTCCACAGGAAGTGAATATTGAATTTGAAGCACATTCCATATCAGACAATGACTATAATGGGATAAAGAAGTTACTACAGCAGGTACTGTGACTATTCGTTAGCTTGGCTGATATGTCCATTGATAAATAATATCTGAAGAGTTACACAAAGACGTCAGTTCACATTGTCCATATTGATTTATAGTTTTTATATATTACTTTGCTTCCTTTTATTAGAGAATCCCAGAACAATTAGGGTTGGAAGGGACCTTGGAGCCCATCTAGTGCCACCCCTGCCATGGGCAGGGACACCTTCCAATTTCCCAGGTTGCTCCAAGCCCTGTCCAGCCTGGCCTTAGACACTGCCAGGGATGGAATAGCCACAGCTTTCAGATCATACCACACTCCAGAGGATACCAGTGGGGAAATACCAGCATGTGGGAGGTGCATGAGCAAGAACTTCAAGCAGCTGATTGTTAGTTTTTGTAGTATTATAATGAAGGAAGTTAAATAAAAAAAGCCACTCTATTTTCTACGAAGTGGCCCATGAAATACCATCAGTGCCTAAAACTTAATACTTGTTTCCTGTCTTCCAGTTGTTTCTAAAAGCTCCTGTTAACACTGCTGAATTAACTGATATATTAATACAACAGAATCATATTGGAAGTATTATCAAGGTAAGACACATTTTGTAATTTGTAATTTTGTGATTTGTAATTTGTAAGACACATTTGTAATTCAAGTGCAGTACTTTTGATGTTGAAATAACATGATTTCTGTATTCAGAAGGGGATCCTGTCTGTGTTATTTGTGTGCTTTCTTGCTTTTTTGCTTTGAGAATAATTCTTCTATGGGAACTGAAATTCTCCATGCCACTTTCAAGCAAAGAAAGAATTCGATATGGTATTACAGCTGCCTTCTTTTTACATATGGAAGGCTTTTCACTCCCTGAATTTTGGTGTAGTAATGCTGAAAATGGAGTGGAGAAGGTTATTACCATCTCCATAAAAAATAGGATCTTGTGACTTTCCTACAAAGACACAGCTCTTTGTACCCCATCCCTATCAAATCTTCATTGCTCTGTGGTTGTTAAGACATTCCAGGTTTACTTCCCTGTGTTAGAAACTGAAGGAAATTGGTTTTGCTTAAGGTACTGCCATCCCCTGGGCTGAGATGCTGCTTGTTGAACGTAAGCTATCAACTTTTAATGCCTTTCAAAGGACTCTGCTGTAGAAGATGCATGACCTGGCTCTCTCTAAAGCTGGCTCTGAGCACACTGAGAAGTTCACTGATGCAGCAGAATTTGCAGTGTGTGTTTGTACAGATTTCCTTGATGGTTGTCATGTACTGAGCATCTTCTAGAAAGAAAAGCATCTTTTGCTAGAGTGGAAATAATATGTCAATATGAGCTGTTGCTTTTCCTTCTATTAACAGCAAGCAGAAGTGCAGGAAGACAGTAGTGATGATGACGAAGATGATGATGAAGTCTTTGGTTTTATAAGCTGCTTGAACTTAACAGAAAGGAAGGTTGGTATTCCTTATTAACACCAGTAATAAATATTAGCATCAGTGATAAATGAGACTGCATCCTGTGTAACAAGCATGGACAGCTGGACCAGGATTTGGAATTCCACTGTGGAGGACTGGGGCTATAAAATTTGCACTTGGCTGAGCTTTTCTTTGAATGTAGTAACTTGCTGAGGATCAAATGTAAAGCAAAGAGTGGAACAGAGAGTTAAAACTAGGCCTAGTAATTCCAGGGTAAGTGAGCTGTCAATCTCTTGTATTTCTTCAGTTTGATCTTCTGCACTTTGGAGTTTTTCTGTGGTGTTGCAGTTCCTCATTCCCATCACTTCACAACCTTTGTTTGCCCTCAGCTCCAGATCTGGAGAACAATTTCAGAGCAATTGTGCAGTGCTTTAGAGGCTGCTGAGGGAAATTGCTGCCAGGCCTGTAGGAAATGCCCTTGAAGTTGACATTCAAGGTTTTCTTGTGTAAATAGCTGTTGTATCAGGTAAAGAAAATGCACCTTTTGATTGCAGGGCACCCAGTGTGCTGAGCAAATCAAAGAGCTGCTGCTGAGTCGCTGTGAGCAGAGCTGTGACCAACGTGTGGTGGAGCAGCTGAGTAAACTCCTGAACGACAGCACAAAGCCTGTGGGGCTCATCCTGAGTGAGAGGTTCATCAATGTCCCTCCACAGATTGCTCTGCCCATGCACCAGCAGCTCCAGTAAGTTTGTTTGTATTTTTTTTTCTTGCATGAAGTTGAATGGTATTTTTTCTTCACATTTTTCAGAACTTTTATGTATACAGAGTTGTGTTAAGACAGTTGATGCTATAGGTATAAGTGAAACATGAACAGAAAAATAATATTTATCTCATACATGGTCTTAGTTAATTTTTAAAATATTTTTTATATCTTTATAAAGAGATATCAAACTCTGTAGAGGATATAACTTGAGAATATGTGCTGTTCTACTACAGAAACAGCTGTGTGTATGTTGCAGTTTATCCTTGTATTGCAGATTATTTTCACACTGATACAGGAAAATTTAAAAATGAGAATGTGTTTACCATGCTGATAATGAGCAGTTTGGGTGTTTCTGTTTCTGTGTTCATGTCTGGCTCTGGAATGGGAGATTTGGATTGAGGGAAAGACTTAAAAGGTGGTTGTGTTCTGGCCCATGTAAATACACAGTGTTTTGATTAGTTTCAAGTAATGAAAAAAAACAGGTGAGGTGCTGGTTGATCTCTACCAATTAGTGGATTTATATCAAAAGCTGGGTGAATGTAAATAAATTAATCCACTGAAACACAGCATTACATTATTTTAGTGCCATGGTGAGAACTGGGGACAACAAAATTGTGTTGGACAAGGAACTCCAGTAATTAGAATGCAGATGATTTATTTCTTCTTTCATTTTTTCCTTCTTTCCTCTCATGTGAGATGAGATTAGAAGTCAGATTGAGGTCACCACAAATACAGCACTTGTCACAGCTCAAATTCAGATCTCAGCCTCCTTGTCTTGAAGGTTTTGGAGTGACAACATGTTGAACACAAGGGTGGGCAAGAGTATTTTCTGTCTCTTCAGTTACAGTTCCTGAAGGAAGTGATAGTGTGATGTATTTTTAAGGAGAGTTGCACTTAGAATCATTGCACAGACTCTCTACCATGAACAGGATTCTGGGAAAAAAGGGTTATCCTGTAAGCTGTATAAAAGCATCCATATTTTTACTGTTTAAAATTCCAAATGGTCTGCTTAAGTACCAGGAATGCATCTGTAAAATTGATTTTCTGAGGCACTCATAAAAGAATAGCCTGTAATTTGAATATTCTTTCTATACCAATACATGATAAGGTGTACTTATATGCTTGTTTAGGATTTAAATTGTGTAAGTGTGTAAATATTTATTCCTCTTTAGGAAGGAGCTGACTGAGGCACAGAGAACAAACAAACCTTGTGGAAAGTGCCACTATTACCTCCTTATCAGCAAGACCTTTACAGAAGCTACAAAGAGGAATTCTAAGAGGAAGGAAGGGAAAAACCAGCCAAAGGAGGAATTAATGTTTGCAAATGCAGAGGAGGAATTCTTTCATGAGGTACCGTATGAAAATTTAATATAAAATGCTTCTTTTTTCTTTACGTATCATCAACAAGAGATGTTTCACCTCAAATTCAAGGGGAGCTTTTATCAAGATGATCACAAGCATTTTTAAATGAAATCCAGGGTGTTTTGCAGTAGTGTTGAGAGAGGAGCAATCAAACTCTATTTCCTCCTGGGTACCTGTTACTTGCAAAAAATCCTCAGAATTAAAACTTCTGGAGATCCTAAGAAGTGGCTCTTGCTTCCCTTTTCTGTCTCTATTCTACTCAGGGCAAGTATATTAATAAAAAGTGCTAAAACACTGAGATGAAAATATTATTTCCCATTTCCTAAGGCAGCCTGTCCACACAATTCTGCTGGTCCCAAGTCAGATCAGGTGAGGGGAAAATGCAGGAAATTAAATTAAAAATGTGCTTTGAAATGCAAAGAATTTTTCATGGTTTCTTTTTTCTTTTTTATTTTTTTTTTGTTCCCAAAGCTTTAAAACTACTATTCTCCAACATTATTACTTTGTCAAGAGCCCATTATGTTTGATTTCTGGCAGTGCCTGCAGGGTAAAGGGACTTGCACATGCATGGGGTGGTTAATGGCAAAGGTTCCTGTGTGTAATCATTCTGACAGAGGCTGTGATGGGGCTGTAATTTTATTTCTTGGGAAGCAGAAAAATGTGCATGGGGGAATTCACTGGTAGCTGTAGGGAATGGTGTTGTAGCCTCTGTGCAGCAGCAAGTTGGGGATTTTGTTTTTGTGTTCCTGCCACAGCAGCTGAAACAGCTGAACCTGAGCTCTGTAAAATGTTGAAAAGCCGCTGGGAGAAGCCTGTGATGCTCATGTGTCCATGGGAGTTCTGTTCTAGAAAGCCCATTTTGTATTTCTTTATCTCAGCTTTGTTGTTTATTAAAGGCTAATGGTGTGCTTTCATCTAAACTGCAGTCATTCTCAGCTCAAAAGGACAGACTCAAACTGAGCATGTTTTTCTTTTTAACAGTCTTCCCAGTGTTTTAAAAAAATTCATTTTAAACATTATGTGAGGTATTAAATTAAATGTCTCTCCGTACTTAATAACGTGTGTGTGTTAAATAAGTGCTGGAGTGTCTGTCCTCCCTGATCACACATAATGTTAATTAGATTGCCATAAAATAGCATTAAATGTGGTGATGCAGACACTTGGAGCCATATCAAACTGAGAGAAGCCTTTTTCTGCACTTGCCACTTCCTGGGCTTTATTCTGTTCCTTAAAATGATAACCAGAAAATCTGTTATAACCAGACTTGGAGTTGATTAAAGGTGCTCAAATTGTTCTTCAGCAAAGCCACTCAATTAATGTGGTGATTCTCCCAAAATGAGATTTAAAGCCTTGATATATTGTTAGTGGAAAGCAAACCTAAAAGGAGAGCGGATCTTAATTTTCCCACAAAGGGAAGGAATCAGGTACATTCTTCTACTTGATGGTTCAGCTCAGAGTTCTTAATCTGACTTGTGTGAGAACTGGAAACATTTATTAAGTTGTTTTTCTTATCCATCAGGAATTTTGTCTAGGAAAGCTGATGAAAAGGGACTTCCCGTGTGGGTTTATATCCCTGAAAAGAAATAATACACATTATAGACACCTGCCTGTTTGGAGAAGCAGAAATAGATCTTCCAGTGGCTTCAACCATCTGGAGCTTTTCCAAGAGCTTTCTGAAATTCTCCTCAGGATTCATATTGGTGCCCATCCCCTTAGTATTTGATTTCTACTCATATTCTTACAGATTTGTTAATTTTTAGGACTCTGGGCAGTTTTATGAGTAGGCCCTGAAAGCAGCAGAGCCTCAGAACGTTGGGTTTTTTGTTTTTTTGGTTTTTTTGCCCTCTCTCCTAGTTAGTTTTTTTCNGCCTCAGAACGCTGGTTTTTTTTGGTTTTTTTTGTTTTTTTTTTTCCTGTCTCCTAGTTAGTTTTTTTTATCCCAAACTATAATGGTAGCAGTCATTTTAGAATTTAGCATAAATGATATAAATTCTGTGAAAAGAAAATGGTTTAAAACACTATAAATAGTGGATTTTTTGGTTGGTCTTTTTGGTGGACGCTTTGAGAGGGAAGAAAACTTCTTAATCAGCATGAGCATAATGGGTTCATTATTTTCACTTTGTTTAGATGATGTATTATCTTCATGCTAATTAAACATTTTAATCGGAATGCTTTTGTTTCTGTTGTTTAGAAAGCCCTTCTGAAATTCAACTACTCTGTGCAAGAGGAAAGTGACACCTGCCTGGGTGGCAGATGGTCCTTTGATGATGTACCCATGAAGCCTTTAAGGACTGTTATGGTAGTTCCAGCTGATGGAATTAATGGAATTATGGATAAACTCAAAGATTATCTCTCTCTCTGAGTTTCCCCACAAACACCAGGTTTTTACAGAGCAGCTATGCAGGACTGTGACTGTGCAATATTTTCAGAACTGCTGTTTAGTCAACGGTTTTGTGCAACTAAAAATATTCACCAAATTGATATTTTTAAATATTGCATCTTATTTCCTTTGGTATCATCATGAAGCACTCAATAAAAACCCAGTGTCAAAAGAAATCCTGAATATCTGCTGAATGTATTTTTAACCAAAGCTAAATCATGAGGCTTTGTTCCAAAATAACGCCTGCAACCCCTTTTGTTGAGAAAAGTGCTTTTTCTTTTTGTTTCTTCTGTTAAACATAATTTATGTCAAAAGTTTGAAATAATTACATGGGTTAAGGTGAGGATGTACTTTGGATATACTGCTTTTATTTATTGTTGTCCAATATATGATAATTCGGTCTAAAATCACTGAATAACACATCTCTGCTCAGTGGGAGTTTGGGGAAATTCCTCATTTTCTTTGCTGTCATTGGCAGTTTTCTGTTCCTCCTTTGTGGCTGAAACAGGTGCCAAGTGATTGATCACTTCCTGCAGAATATCCTTGCTTTCACTTGGAGGAAGATTGCTGAAATAATACTGAGGTACCAGCTCTGCAAATCTGGGGAGGAAATTACACAAAACATTATTAATTTTTTAATTGAATTTTGAAATATTTGAATCATTCTTTCCAGGCATATATAAAAGAAGCTACAAAGTCGATATTTCAACCCAAAACTCTGCAAGAATCCCAGATTCTCTGCAAGATGTAGGAGTTGGTGCTTTCAGTAGCCTTGCACTGAATATCCTCAGCCTGCACTTGAGGTGCAGTGCAGTTCCCAGTGCTGCAGATTGCATTCAAGAGCAATTTCCCTGCTTCAGAGCAGAGTGATTCATTAATGTTATGAATAAACCTCTCCTATAAACATGGGAAATAGAAAAGATGGGACAGTGAAATGTATATTCTTCGTGTAAATAGATTTTTGCAGAAGGAAGGCTCTGGTCTCTCCCTGAATCCATAAAGAGTCCTTGATTGAGCTGGCTGTGTACAGAAAATATGTTAAGAGAAAGATTTGCTGGAAAACAGGTTTTCAGGGAACAAAGACCTTTCCAGCTGGATTAATGTGTGAGTACACTGCTCTGTTAACTCTGTTTGAATTTTTTTTCTGTGTATTTTACTTTGTAAGAAACTTTTGCAGCTAATAATGTGGGTTTTATCAACTGATTGCAGTTACAGCAGCAAATATTGAGAACAGTGAGGGCCTGAGATCACAGATCTTCCCTTTTTATTTTTTTTATCACCCAAAGTGATGATTTTGTGGTGGATTTAGGAGGGAAGGAGCAGTTTCATCACAGTTCACTTACAGATGGGGGGAGATCTCGGAGACGACTCTGATGGAATTGCCCTCTGAGATGCTGAACTCGTGGAATAAAACCCACTCTGGAATCCTCCTGGTGTTGTAATAGGATGAGAAGGGATGGAGCTGGGCCACTTGTTTGTGTGTTAACATTAAGTAGTTCCCTGAGCCATCCACATCACGAGCAATCTAAAAAGAAATTGAGAGAGTTGTCTTTTATTTAATTGATCAGTGCCTGTTAGATTTAAAGCAGCAATTAAACTTCCCTTCAGCTGCTTTTAACTGGAGAGGCTAAACTTCTCCTCAAATTTGTGTGGGAAAACTTGGCACTGGATATCATGAAATGAGACTTAAAGAAAATGTTAATCTGTGAATATGAAAAGAAACTGCAACAAATAAGTACAAAAGTATCTGAGTTTGTCTTTGAAGGGTCTGTGTGAAAACATGAACATATTTTCTTTAGCATATACACTTTTCATAGACTTAAATACAATGTGTCAGGACATGAAATGTACATTTGGGAGGGGTCATTCTTGTGTTGAGATGGAGCACAGAGATGTGAGGGAAAGCCAGAGGACTCAAGTGGGAATAAATCAATCTAGTTTACATTTACAATCACAGTTAGAATGCCTTCCTGAGATGAAGCAAGCTGTGTATTATGTACACCTAAATATATCCAAGTCATTTCTCTATTTCCAGGCAATTTCAAAAAACACCTTCAAAAAGGAAATAATTCCTGAGAGAATACTGCAAGTTCAAGAGTTTTTTGAGGTCAAAGAGTTCTTTGAGTGAAAGGCATATTGGCAGTTTTGTTATTGCTGTGGAGTGTGAGAACTCTGTGCAGGGAGAGATGAACCCCAGAGAAAAGGCTGCAATGGGCAGAAGTGTTTGATAAACTGGGAAAAAAATGGCTTTTATCCTTTCTGGTGATCAAGAGATTTCACTAATGAACTTAAGTTTTCTGAAA
Source organism: Daphoenositta chrysoptera (assembly GCA_013397915.1). Taxonomy (NCBI): domain Eukaryota; kingdom Metazoa; phylum Chordata; class Aves; order Passeriformes; genus Daphoenositta; species Daphoenositta chrysoptera. The sequence continues at coordinate 278,158 of VZRO01000186.1, read as the reverse complement.
GCATTCTACATAATTTAACAGTGTTTTTCCTTACATGCATGAAGTAGCCAGATAAAAGAGCTTTCTTAATACTTAGTAGATTTTCTTCTGATCTGAAGTCTGGTTCTGAAATGGGAAGTTCAATGCGCTTCATAATCTCCACCAGCTCAGCTCTGATCATCTCTGCCATGCTCAGAGCAGAACTGCTCAGGAAATAATTATTGCACCATTTCTCATTGCTGAAGTCTGTGGAAGAAAAAAAACGGTGTTTTGGCTTAAGGCAGAATCTTACTGGTGGGTGCAATCCATAGAGATGCTGCTCTGTGAAATTCTCTTGCTCTGCTGCAGATGATGTCCAAAATTCTGGTAATGAGCCATACAGACAGCTTAGGTTCAGCTTGCAAAGTAAATAGGCCATACTTGATATCCTCACTTAGTTTTATAGAACTGCATCTATTTCTTTCTGAATCAAATCCCTTCTTTGCTCTGTTATAAGTAAAGCTTCCCAGAGAATGAGTAGCAATTCTATTTTTCAGGCCTTGTGGATTCAGGCCAGGATATGGAGCTGAAAACACATCTGTGGTGCTGGTGCTGATCCTGCATTTGGGTAAAGGGCTGGTTCTCCTGGAGCTCCCTTCAGCATTCCACATGACTGAACAGGAAGCAGTCCTGCTTCCCTGTCTCAAGTTTTTACTCAGGACGTGCAAATGTATCCCTCTGCTGTCTGAGCACTGGGCTCGGGCTAAATGAAGCAGAGCAGGATGTTTGAGCACAGGAAAATGCAGTGAAGAGCTGCTGCTCTGCAGTCTCCTGCTTTTATTTTGTGTTCCTGTAAATGTGGACTTTGCTACTTTCCATTTTTCCCTTAAATTTTCCTTTCAGTTCACAGCTATCAAAACCCCACCAGAACTATTGGGCTGTTGGGGGAATCAAGGCCCTCCTCAACAGCTTTTATTCATCCTAAACTTGGATTTTGTGCTTCTACAGGAGGAACCACCATTCTGGTTTTGCACAGCATCACTTCAAAGGACAATTGGAATAGTGGTTATGCAGCCCTGTTGGGTAAGGGATGCTCTCTTAGGTAATTTTTAATTAATTAATACATTAATATTCATCAGCTGTAGCTACTCCCATAGGTTTTCCCCTGCATATCAGCAGTTCCAGAAGGAATAATCAGATTTTTGGGTTTGTTTTTTCCAAACTGGTCGCAGTGGGTTTCATTTTGCCTCGGGCACACCTGCCTGGGTCCGTGGGGTTGGCAGTGGCTGCCCTGAAGGCGTTGAAGATGTTGATGAGGGTGCAGTGATCTCCTGCAGGGTGGGAGAAGCTGCTCCAGCAGCTCAGGGCAATCTCCTCTGTGCCAGCAGGGCCGGGCAGGAAGCAACTGGGAGCTGAGGAGAAAACCAAGCCAGTGGTGAAGACACAAAGGGGCAGGCACAAAACCCCACTGGTATTTTTGGGTTTTTCCTTCCTCACTTGTCTTTAATCCCCAGTGTTGGGTTGGTGCTGCAGAACTGAACCTGCTGCATTCACTAAGGGTTTGTTTATGTGGGTGTCCTTTCAGTCTTGTTTAGTTAAGGTTAAAGCACAAAAATGTTTAACAAAAATTTTAACAAAAATGTTAAAGCACAACAGCAGGTGAGCAGCTTTCTCCCAGGGTGATGCCAAAAATGCTGCATGATAGCACAAACCAATCTAGCCAGAATCCAAACAAATTATTTCTTTTATAGAAAAACACTAAATCTATTGATTTAATGCCTTAATTTGCCCCTCTATGTTGAAATTCGTGCTTTCCAGTGCATTTTCCTTTTGTGTCTGAGATGGTTGACCTTTTATAAAACTGAATTGTGCCTATGCTCAATCATTTACATTCGTTATATGTACTTAAAAAAAATTATCACAAGTTAAAAATCAACCCAGTTTGAGCATAAAAAGTTGTCCTACAAGGAGGACAACTAAAGCAGCTTGTTATCCTGTGGTGTTTGCTGCCTAAGACTCCAAGTTTGTGTTACTTTTATAAAATATTTGAAGCAGAGAGACAGGATCACAAAGTAATTCTTTGTAGATGTTGTCAATGTTGTTTTATAATTAGGACTTCCCCGAATTTGCTGCACCAATCTGTAACAAATGTAGATTAATATAAGAAAGTTTCATTTTGAAGGGATGTTCCTGACAAAAGGGAGGAAGCCAATGGGCAGCTGAAGCCTGGAAATGGAATGCTCTGTGGGAATTCTTCACTTAGGTTTCACTGTGTACTTACAGTCAAGACTTGAACAGCCAAACATATTAATTTCCTTGGAATAAGCAGGATGAGAATAACAAAAAATTGCTTTTGTGGATAGATTTGGGAAGAGTCTGGACTGGGCAGGTGGGACAAGGCCTGCAGTGAGAGCTGAGCCAGGAGTACCTGTTACCATGGCTGCAATGGTGAGCATCTCATCCACACACTCAAATTCACACGAAGCCAGCAGTGACTTGGACAGCTGCGGATCCAGGGGGAATTCTGACATAATAATCCCAAATTCAGAGAGGTTTCCGTCGTTATCCAGCGCTGCCAGATAATCCAGATCTTCCAAAGCCTGCATCAGGCTTTCAGGAGCTGAGGAAAAGGGAAGAGAAGTCCAGTTCTTGAGAGGGGCTACACAGAAAGGAATGTCTGAATTCTCATTGTAATATTTCAGTTGTGTATTTCCTGTGGGAAAATGAGAGGAATCAACTTCTTTTATTTGACAGTGAGTAAGAGCAAAAGTAATGGATGAATGGAAGGCTGAGAAAATTCTGGAGGAAAAAAATAAGAGGAAACAATCATAGAGCTTCAAGTAACTTTGTTGATACTTTTTATGCCAGAACAATCTTTGTCAAAAGCCCAGACACAATCCTGACTTCTGTATTTGCCCCTAGACTGTGTCAAAGCTGCTTCCATTACTGGAAGTTTTCAGGTGGTTTTTTTTGTGTTCATTCTTTTTTAAGGGGTGGTTACATTTAAAGGGAGCTGAGATACAGGACAGCTCTAGGAAAGATCTTTTTTAACCAGAGAAGCATTTACAGGAGTTCTAACTGTTATTCTTGCAGGTATTTGGAGTTCTCTTGGTTGCCTTTTTAGTTATTATAATTTTTTTACAAAGGTTCTTCTGATACCAGAAGAAAAATGGGAATGTAGTAAAAGAAAATGTCTCCCTAGCAATTGGCTGTACTTTCTCACTCCACAAAATTCAATGTTCAATTTTCTCTTAAGTGTGGGTTATAACTTCCTTACAACCTCCATAGGTAGAATTGAGAACAGTGAGGCAGCAAAAATAATGAGGGAATATAGGAAAATGTCCTGAGAGGACTGGATTAAGCAAACCAACACTTAAAATTAGAACTTGAGCAGGTCTGTAGGAAATCTGATGGTGATAAAAACAGGTCAAACAAGCACGGAAGAGCTTTATGTGGCTCCAGTTCTGGGGGTGGAGAGAGGGAACCTGAAGTTGAAGTTGTCAGGCCTACACTCCAAAAAATTGTTGCCAGAGCATGAAGGACACGGGTGGAAATTTGGGAACTCCTGAAGTGTGAAGGTTCTTTAAAGTTCTTTCCTCCCAGCTCTTTCCCAAGATAGATTTCTATTCCAGGTCGTATTGAATGGTCAATATCTTTTATGGGTGTGTAGTGGTTTAGTTCATTTATATTCACAACTGCTCTCCAACCACTGCAGCAACTTTCTCCTTACTCCATTCTAAGGAAGTGGTTGATATTTTCTCAGTTTTATGGATAGCAAGTTAAATTCTTGGAGCTGGTGGCAGAAATTCCACTGCAGCAGGACTTGGCCTGGTCCCCAGCCCTGGGAAGCTGCACTGGCCATTTGTCAGCTTCTGTGGGCTGCTGTCAGTCTGCACATTAATGTGAAAAAAACCCTAAATAAAATAACCAGACCAAAACCACAGCTGCCCACACAGGCAGGGGGGCATTTGCAATTGGATCTTCATTAGTAGATGAGTAGAAATAATTTCTTGCATTCATTAAGAGTGGGGATGTGTCTGGCATCACCAAGATTACAAGCAAAGCAAGGCTGTAATTAGCTGCTAGGTCACATTTAGCCACACATTTCCCACATTTTTTGCAAGAAAATTTTGAGATGAGGTTTTAAGTTTGTTGGCAGTGAACTGTTGATTGCCATCTCTCTGTAATTAACTACTTATAATCAAGGAAAAAGTAAGATGGGAAGCAAACAAGCACCTGTTGTTTTTAACCTCGTTCTGTTACTCATGTCTGAAGGAAAAAATAGTTTATTAATTCCCCTTCCACGAGCTTTTCCAGAACTTGTCCAGCATGTAAATCTGCTAACGTGACTTCAGGTAAGTTTAAAACACCCAGTTTTCAGACAAATTCTCTCAGGAGCCAGTAAATTCCAGTTAAAACTGCTTCATTTCAGTCTCAGAGTTCTTACCTCTGCCTGTACAATTCTATCTACAGAGAACATTTATTATCAGATATGTGGGGTGTCATGGGATAAACGATGAGCCCTTGCAAAAGCTAAAGCATCTGAGAAGAAAATACCTGAAACTTTTAAAGAAATGAGAAGTAGCAGCTGATGATGAATACGAGGCAGTGACAGGAAATAAAAATCAGTGGTTGAAAATACAGGGAGAGTAAAAGGGTCATTCAGATGTGTAGTAATTACTAGGAAATCATGGAAAGCTAATTTCAAGAAGTCAACAAAGTAGTTTGTGCTAGAGTTTGCAAAATATATGGTTATATGGCAGCCAATTTCAACCCCCTGATAGCATCAGTAATTTGCATTTTTATGCCCTAGAGTTAGTTATCTTGAGATTTATAAGCACAAATTACTTCCCTGTCTTGCTATGAGCGTTCTGGAAAAAAATACAAAAATAGACTCCTGGAGTTTTATTGCTCTAGAAAGGACAAGACAGTAAAGGTGGATTAGAGCAGGTGAAGGAACAGAAAAAAAGCAAAAATAAAAAAATCAGAGTAGGGCTTTTCAGGGCTTCTTGCCAGCACCAGCCACTGCTGCCTTGAGGTGTGCACCACGAGGATTTGTGACTCCATGGCTGCTTCCACAGGAGCAAAGTTAAAAAAATCATCTCAAGATGTGTCCTGTGCTTTCAACAAGAAACTGTCACATCCCTGGAATTTTAAAAGGTATTTCCTAATCCTCTATTTTCTTTCCCTGGTCTGTGTTCTTTGGCTGCTCCAGACTGGGTTGCTCTGTACTCGTTTCAGGAAATCTGACCAGTTTTATGTAAATACAGATCCTGCTTTTGATCCTTTTTAGGCTTAGTAAAGCAAATATATAACTAAATGTTACTGTTAGCACTGGAATTGTTTATCTGAGAGTTTCAAGCTACTTAAAATTATATTCTTGGTTTCATATTTTTGTAATTTTGATGTGAACAGAGTAAATTCTGTCTCTAAAGGGAGGTACACCTGTAGTCTTCAGCACCACATCCCACATGGCTGAAAGTGAAGTGCTCAAGGTGTGATCAAATAAATTCAAAAGTATTATTCTTGCTGCATTGGGAAGCAAGTGATTTAGGGATTTGGTCAAATTTCTATAATAAGTGGATATTAGAGATAGGAATGAAACTTAAATTTCAAGATTTTTAATAGTCCATTTAACTGCTTTCTTGTGCTTCTCTGGGAGATCCACGGCTCCTGTGTTCTGGTCTCCAACTCTGCAAATGGTTAGTATGTAAAATACATTTTTGATAGACTTTTTCCTTCCATGGGAATGACTTAAAAAGTTACAGCTGCCCTGGATGTCAGGTGAAGGGATGTTGTCTCTAAAGAGCTGATTCTCTGCCTGGCACACCACAGGGTTTGCAGGTTCTGTTGGGCTGAACAGCAACGAGAACTGCCAAAGTAATTCCTGCAGGGAGAACAGTCCTGGGGAAGGGTGTTTGCTGTTCCTGATTTCTAACACTGCTGCTTGGACAGCAGACTGAGGAGATGGAGGAGTCTATGCCAAGTTTTCCTCAAATTATGCAAGGACTTTTCTTCTGCAAGCACAGAAGAATCAGGTTTCCTCCTGATTCTCTTTTTCCCCCTGTAACTTCTGAGTCAGGATTTTTAATGTGTCTGTTTTGCTCTGAAGCCACCAGTTCTGTAACTATTAATTTGAAATGATAGTTGATCATTAGAAATTACTTTCCCAAACTCGTACTTTGCAGTCTTTCCATTCCCCCTCATGCTGCTTCATCACTCCCCCAGTCTGGCTGGTGATGGTCCCTGCTGTGTTTTCTGCAAGCAGGGACAGCCAGGACAGGGCCTGACCTGCCTTGGCCTGACAAAATATACTGAATAATGTCTGCACACATCATTTCATTGATGAAAGCCAGAATTTAAAACATCAAAGAATTAACAAGTAAATTTAAGATAATAAATCTGCCCTGAAGTGGTCTCTGTTGAGCAGACCTTACATGGTGCATTGAGTTTCTGTCTTTGACAGTCTGTTTGAAATGAAAATATATGCAAACAAATTTTAGACATTTATACAGCTCTTGTTATTCTGGATTTTGTAGAAATATATCCTCTAGGGGGTTGTAAAAGCATAGCTCTCAAATGTCATGGTATCCATGACCATTGACACATCCTTTAATCTGAAAATTGTTTAGGGAAATTCTGAATGAATGCAGAATCTGCAAGTGCTTTCACCTTGATTCCCCACAGAAATTTTACATGGCTTCCTCTTTATAATGATTTGCTTAATTTAAGCCAGGATTTTCCAGTGATTTCCAGAAGTACTCAGTGTTGCTGCAATCTATGGGACTGGAATTCTTTTGTCCCATTATAAACCCAGCAAAGATCTGTCTGATTAACTGATCAAAATGTAAACACACCCCTGTTGTAGTGGCACTGGAATCCCACTAATGCACTTCGGAGCTGCAGTGCCAGATTCATTTTCCTCTGGCTCATGAATTCCAGAAAGGGGAACAAGCTCTGCTGCATTTGCTCCTCTCGATTATGGCATGAATTAAATGCAGCAGCTGTAAGCCTGACATGTTTGTTGCTTTCATAATGCAGTAATGAGTCAGAGTTAATCCAGGCTTTTATTTCTCCTCAAAGAGCAGTGGAAAAAAGGAAAATCCCTTGTGCTCATTGTTGCCGAGCAGAAATAAAATGTTTTACTGATGTAATTTTTGTTTCTTATCTGCTGTATGTTCTCTATGTGCAGGAAACAGATTGTGAAGCACTTCTTGCTCTGAATTTCTGTGTCCTTCTGATTTGTTTGTTCACCAGATCTGTGCTTTACTCTGTCATCTCAGTGAAAGCTTGATTTTGTTTAGGAGAAATTCACCTCAAACCCCCAAAGCCTCCCTCTGTTTCAACTGCAAAGACAAGGTAAGAAGGTTTGTTGGGCAGAAACAGTGCAGAGGAAAACCTGTGGCACATGGGGGGTGCTGCAATGTCTCCACTCCCTTTACTCAAAGGGAACTCAGCTCCAAGGAGGTGAAGAACCATGGAATACTCAAACCCATGGCAGGGGCTTGAAACTGGATGATCTTTAGGGTCCCTTCCAGCCCAAACCATTCTTGGGTTTGTGTGCTTGAAAGCCTGACGTGTTTTGAGTTCTGTGAGTTGGTCTAACACAAGAACTGACTCCCCTGACAAATTTCTCCCCTCATAATTCCAGTTTCTTTCAGACAATTTCACAGCAGGCACTTCAAACTCTGTGTTCTGGCTGTGGGAGCTTTACTCTCATCTCTGGAGGATTGTGTAGGGATCAATCTAAAAGTGCTAGGAGGAAAAAAAATTCACTGCCCGCTCCAAAGTGGAAAGAAAGGCAATGTTTCATATATCCTGGATAAAGGACGAGCTGTGCTGGACCATTAAAGCTCTGTCTCAAAGGTTTAATTGTGTAAGACAGGAAGGAGACAAGGAAATTGTGCAGACTTTCTCCTCTGCTTTCAGAGGACCCCTGCAGTGTTCATGGGATTTTTCCTTTGTTCAAGCAGTTTGCCCAACATTCCTCACACTGTTTGGTCATTCCTAAAACTTCACTACCTGGACCTGACACTCTTGATCTAGTCAGCAAAAACTCTGTCATATTTAATGTCCATGCAAGTAAAGCCCATGCATTCATTAAATGCATTTTTTACCCATCAGCACAATGCTTTCTTCAGCTGCATTATCCAAAAATACAGCCAAAACTTAGGATTCCCACATCTGTGAAACCCTTAATGCCTCTAGCATTTCATTCTCTCTCAATGCTGTCCCCATTGTGCCTTTATATCCAAAAATTCTGAATGCTTTCCCTAATATAATTTTACTAATTCCTTCTACAGTTCAAGAACAACTTTCTTCCTATCCAGGAAAAACACTAATATGTTTTAGTATATATTTTTTAATAGTAAAATACATTTAAATTTGAGTGGAAGCAAATAATTCCATTCCATAATCATTTTCCATGCAGATTTCATGGATTCAGCACAGGAGGTGACACTCTCAAGGCCAAAATACTCAAATTCTCATTGGTTTTGAATCAATTACCATAAGACTGACCATGTTTTTTCCTGTTTCTTTTAGGCATGTTTCTACTAAACAGGCAGATGAGGGAAAAGTAAAATAAATTCTTCTTAAAAATTCCACTTAGCCATCTACTGCAACGTCCAACAGTGGGAATTAACACCTTATTACTGATAAATTACAGTGCACAACACACAGAAGTGATCATTCCAGTTTTGTGTACGTGCACGAGGAAAGGCAGGACAATACAAGAATTTTTCCTGTTTGCACTAGAAAATTATCAGAATGAAGCCAGCAATCCCCAAACCAATGAAATCAGGGCTATTTCCCTCACTTTAATGGGTTTCAAAGCAACAGCAGAATTTGCAGTGGCAGTTGGGGTTTGTGATAAGCCAGAACAGAGGAAAATATCCTTCCATAGAAAAAAACCCTGAATTATGAAGTCAGAGGGAAAAACAGGCAACTTCCTTCATAGTCTTACCTCAAAATTCAGTGTCTCCCCTGTTTAGTACTGCAAGTGTATTTGGGTTTATTTCATAAGGAATATTGTCCTTAAGGAAGAGCCCATTGTAAATTTGAGGTGGGAGATGCTGGAGGATAAGGAGAAGCTCATTTCCTCCACACACGTCCCCTAGGTAACAACAGTGGTTTATTTGGGCTGTAAACTTTTGATTAAAGGAATATATTCTGTTGGATATCTGTACAATGCCTTGCAGAATAGGGCACAAATTTTCTTTGTGGGTTGCAGGAAAATAATATGTAACCTAGATGAGAAGATATTTGCAATATTGATTTTTTTTTTTAACATTCCAATTCCATTCAGATACTTTATGGTCTTTTTTCTAAGTGCTGGTGAGCTGAGAACTGCTGTAGCAGGTGAGTGGTAAAAGCAGGGTGGTATTATTACAAGTCCTTAAGTAGAAAACAATCCTGTGAGCAACAGGGAAAAATTAACCTGTAAATAGCTTCTAAAATAATAATAATATGACAAAGTAATGCAGCCCCTCACCTGGGGTGCTGATGAAGTCACAGTGTGCAAAGCCTGCTATGTCCATCCTCTTCAGGAACAGCACCATGCTGGTGAGGTTGGATTCCTGAACTTTGGCTGGGACTTGTGGCTTCATTTCCTTGTAAGTAAATTCTTCAGGATACAAGCAGAAGATTTTCCCTGGAAGGGAATTCAGGAAAATTACCTTTTTTAAAATGCTTCCTCCTCACGTTGCCATGTTAGTTGTATAAATAATTTGAGCTATTGGATTTAAATTTTGAGCTAATATTTCTACCTGATGGAGACATGCCCAGAATTTGTTTATGCATCTCTGCTTGACTTTGGCTGATAGGCTGGGTTAGAACAGAGTCTGCTCTGATTCTAGGATTGTACACCTTTAAATGAAAGAGATACCAAGCATCAGACAAGTACACAAGGGCTGCAAAAATATGAATGGTCTGCACTGAATTTCTCTCTAGGTCATTTTACAGAAAGGGCAGTAACAGTTTTCATTTCTTTTTATTTCAGCAGCTCGGAAAGGAGAGCACTCAGCACCCTGACAAACTGACAGATGTTTTGCAGTCACTGTAAGTGTGCTCTGAGATAAATGTCTTTTTTTTTCCTGAAGAAATGTACCTTACTAAAGCAGAAAATGGTACCATCAAGAAAAAACATCAAAAAACATTATTTCTTTCTTCCAGTGACAGAATCCCAATGTTTTCTGATCGCATTTTGTTCCCTGACTCCAGATTTTTGTCTTAATTCTGAAACCTGACAATTCAGAACAGGAGGCAAGGGCTGTATTAGAGATATGTGGTGCCATGTTTTATATTTTTCTTAATTATGCTTTATTGTGATTAAGCTCAGGAGGTGATTCACTCACTGCTCTGGCCACAAGGCTGTAGTGTCTAGCAAGACACAAAACTGCCTGGATAAGGCAGCTCTCTACTGCTGTCATCTGAGTCAGCTCTGCCTGCTTTAAGCAGGGTTTTCATAAAAAAAGATAAAATATCCTTCAGTGCAGGGGACAAATTTCTTTTCCTGTAGGTAAATTTCTGATCTATCCCAGCTGCAAGACTCAGGTGGGATTTTGCTCTGCACAGAACTTTTCCTCTTCCCTCTGTGCTCTGCTGACTTTGAGCCACAAAGACTGAATGGGAATTTGAACTGGTGAGGGAGGAATAATCATAGGACTGAACAAAATAATGAATTAAAGGTAAAAAATTGCATCACTGATAGAGGTGATTTGATGGATATCAGGACTGTTGGATCTGTTTTGTTCCTATTGCTTTGGATTTTAAATTCACAAAATTTTTAATTGACTGAAATTTACTTTGGGCTTCAGGTTACCATGGAAGTGAAATTCACTTCTGCCGTCCAAGAAAACTGCAGTTGTAGGAATAAGTTTAAGAAATAAGCATGATCTAATTGAAAAGTGCTTTTAGGCTCTTCTTCCTTGCACACAAAAGTGTGACTTTTTTTTTAGCTTGCCTTGAGACTGAGTCAGTTTATAATTCCCAGTTAAAAACCTTTAAAAATGACAGATTTTTGCAATGAAAATGAAAGGTACTGGTAGTTCACAAGCTTTTCCCTGAACTATTTGCAAGGCCAATCAGGATTAATGATCCCCACTGCAAAAATTTAGGAACACTTAACTACAGTTTTGGTTATTCCACCTTGTATTATAGAAAGGAACTTTATTATGTTGTTTCTTTTGTCTGTTACCGGAACATTTATTTTGATTAGACAGACACTTAGGATGGTTACAAAGCCTGTAGTAGTGCAGCTCTCCAGTCCATGTTTCTACACAGTTACTCATTCCCTACAATATCAGTTTTGTTGAAATAAAAGAATTTTGGTTTTTTTTCAGCTGCACTAATCCTTCCCAGGGTGGAAAACAAGAAATGAGGCCAAACTTAGAATGAACTGTAAAAGGTCAGGTATTAATTAGATAAATTGCAGCATTTGGAGACAGGTGGATGGGAGCACATGTCCAGGAGGAGCACAAGCAGCTTGAAAAAATGGAGATTCCCTGTGTGAGCAATTACTAAGTCATTAAATAAGGGATGAGATTTGTCTACTAAACCAGCAGATCTGCCAATAGGTGCCCAAGAACCGATTCCATTTTACTCTATCTGTAAGACACTGAAGAGAGAGTTATGGCTGATAGGCCAGAACTCAGGTGAGATGTGTTTTGCAAAGGATCTGTCATTGGTTTGGTGACCAAATGAGTGGCACTTTCAGCTGGGAGTGTTCCTCTGGCTTTAGAAACTTCAAAAATTTGATTTCAGATTAAAGTTGAGAAGCAATTGTGATTTTTTGCTTGGTTTTCACATGAGACGTCCATGAAAATGATTTAAATTCTATTAATTTGCACGTTAAAAGTATCACAGAACCTGTGCTGTGAAAGAAGAGAAAAACATGTGATCCTCTAGGAACTATGTGCATGAATCTGAGCTGCACAATTCCCTTTCCCCTGCCCTGCAAGGGCCCTTATGCAGAGTTCATTTTTGGCAAAGTGCTTCTGGTTCCCTTCACTGACCTTTCTTCTCTCCACACCAACATCGATGACAAAAGTCAGGTTTTTAGTCCAGATCAAAGGTTCTCCCAAGCTGGTGGTGAGTAGCACTTTCCTCCTGTATTTTTTGCAGCATTTCTGCTTGTCTTGAGTTGGTTTGAGAGTCAGGTCTTGTTTTGTGGGGAATAAAGGGATGGGGATGAGTTCTCCAAGGTCAGGGTTTAAATTGGACTGTTCCTGTCTGATCATCTGATAAGCCTTTTCAATTTCCTGTAATCAAGAGAAATACATTTTTCTTCATGAAATTATTGTATTCTTAGTCCAATTACAACACCTCAAATGATCAAAATATGCAGAAACCTGCTTACTTTCCCTTAATTATTACAATTAGGCAGATATAAGTATTGGAAAAGTTTGAATTTTTTTCTCCTAATTATTAATAAACTCTATAAAGATTTAATAAAGTCAATAAAACATCCCTAATTTGTGTTGATGGAACAACAGCTTTAAAATAATTCACAAATCCAGAGGTTGGATATGAATTGTAAAAGCTTTTTGTTGTTGTTTTAGTGTTTTGTTGTTGGGGGTTTTTTTAATAAGAAATCATTTCTGTTCTGCACGGTTTTTTGAAAGGCACACAAAAATAATTCATGGGCTTGCTCAGTCTGAAAGGGAATTTTTCTAAAAGCATTTTTATTAGCAAACGTTTTGCAAAATTGAAAAGCCAGACTGAGTTTCTCTTTGAGAGTGGCACCACATTTACAGTAGTTAGAGGTTGAAAGTGCTCTATAAAAATTGTTATAAAGATACAAGAGTGATATCTAATAGCAAGGCTGGCAGCAGGGCAGCTCATAAATCCTGATGTTCTTGGTTAATTCATATTTTTGTTTAGTTTAAAAGACATTTGAGTGTTTGGGAACAGTGAACCATTACCAATATGGAACTTTAAAAGACAGTTAAACAAGAATTCATGGGATGCTCAGGTTCATAACAAGTGTTCTGTTCATTGTGAGAGAGAAAAATGAGGGATGTCGTCTCGGCAAAGAAGAAATTCTTATTTTAGTTTTGAGGGGAATCTGCCTGTCAAAAAAAGCCTTTTAAGGAGAAATAAAACTTTCTTCCCAATCCTTTGAAATGAAAAGGGTATGTGTTTTCTCTGTGACATTACCAATTGTAAATATGGGGACTAACACAGAGAATTCATTACCTTATTATTTGTAAAAGTTGTGTCTGTAAGGTTTAAAATTGATTATTAACATTATTAAAAGTGTTTCATATCCATCCCCCTTTTTACAGTGAAAAGCGACAAACACCACCTTGGGTAGTTCATGGTAAATTATCTTTGCTTGTGAAAAGTCATTATTTCCTGGTGAGTCTGTTGTTCTAAAGCAGATTTAATGACACCGAGTGGAAGACCAGGGATCACAATCAGGATGATGATAATAATAATAATATTTATTTGATTGTCAGACTGCTATAAAGGACCTGTTGGTGCAGTGAATTTAGGGAACCACTGCTGCCTGCAGAGATTCAGAGATGCCACTACTTAGAACGGCCAAACCCATGCAGATTCCTGGATTTTCTGTCACACCTCTGGAGTGACATTTCCCTCCTGCTGTTGTGCACACAAATGGTTGGGAAGGAGAATCCAAATGGAAAAATCCTGGGAGGTTTAAGGTAAAAACCTTCCTGTGCAGTAGGACATGAATGGAGACTGGACCTGTGTCCGTGTGGTCACTCCCACAAAACAGGGATAACACCCAGTGTGGGATGCCCAGTGCCAGGATAGGTTGCAATGTGTTAAATCCCTGCCTTTGTGGCCTGTGCCCCTGTGTGTGCTGCTCTTACTGCTTTTTGCATCACACAGAAGGATGGTGGCCTTTCTTTAAACTAACAGAAAATTTATATATTATCTACACAATATTTACACATTCTATAGATATTTTATCTGTGTAAACCACAGCATTATGGATGCCATGACTTCTTTGAAGGAAAACCCCGACATGATAAAACCTGGTGGTACATCTGCTGTCTTAGCTCCTGGCAAGAAGTATTTATAGGTCAGATAAAACACACATTTCCTGATTAAAATCAGCAGGGGAGCAGGTTAAGAACTTACTTGCTCGCATGCCAGGAAGATGACGATGTCCCCCTTCTCTCTGGTGTGGTGCAGCTCGAAGAGCAGCCTGAGAGCAGACAGGAAGGGGTCCCTGGGGGTGCTGCAGGAGAACACGGCCTCAGCACGGTGCCTGCCCTGCACTCGGATCACGGGGGGGCCGCCACAGAAATCCTGCAGAGTGCTGCTCATGTGGGGGGCAGTGAGGATCACCAGCCTCAGCTCTGCTCTGGCCCTCAGGACATCTTTCAGGAGGCCGAGCAGTGCCTCGGTTGCCACAGTCCTTTGGTGCACATCATCCAAGACAATGACACCGTAGCAGTTCAGAAGGGGCGTGGACATCATTTCCCTCTGCAGCATCTCATCTGTGCAGTACCTGCAGCACAGACACACAAAACTCTCCCAAGTTTCTTGGAATATTATTGTGAGAAATTAATTCAGTGTCTTGGGGGCAGCTTGGTTCTTTCTGTTCCAACAAGAATGATTTGATAAGAACAGAGAGAATTTTGGAGACATATCACAGTCTCAGTTACATGTTTAATTCCTTCTTTAAGTAGCTACAAACCCGATGTGATTCAATGGCACTCATTGTGGCGGAAAGGATGCTCCAGGCAAAAGTAGAAATACTTCTGCCCTAAAATCATAACCTCTTCATCTTCCAAACTATCTAAGCATATCACATGCCATAAACAATTCCTGAGCTAGGAATTAATCCTTTTAGAGGAGGAAAAGAAGTTGCACTTGAGGCAGAGCCAGAACCAAGATGAGCAATTAATTTATACCAAAAGGCCCTTCTCATTTCTGTCCCTGCTGCTGGAAGTTTTTTTGAAGGATATTATTTTGGTTGTGCTGCTCAGCAGGACTTGGAATTCCTGAAGCAGGTTTTGATGTGTGAGAGGAAGGGATTCATCTCCCTCACAACAGGAGCAGCTGCAGGATGTTCTCCTGCAGGATAAGGTTTAAGGAGTTCTCCATGGAAAGAGAAAGGACAGGCAAGAGGAAGAGTGGTGGCAATTGATTTTCAGAAGTGGTGAGTATCCTCTCTTCCACTGGAAATCAGTGGCTGAGAAAAAAAGCTTGTGATCTAGATAGGAAAGTTTGTGCCTGCCATACTAAGGAACCAGAGAAAATAACTCTCACAACTTTCTGGGAGGCTCAAAAGCTGAATCCCTGTGTTGCTGCTGTCATCTGGCTGTACTTACTGCATTAAGTGCATTTCTTATCTCCCAAAAATCCCCCTGAATACTCTTTGCCTCTTGTTGCTGGATATACCCTCTTCTAGCCATGTTTTTTGATTGCTTTTGAATTTTAACTTTACTTAGGGAAAAACTATCCCATGTTCTCTTACGGTAATGAGAAGTCCTGTACTGGAAAATACGAAAAAAAAAAGTAGAAGAAAAGAAATAGAAGTTACTGAGGTGCTTAATGAAGTTTTACATGGACAGTAACCTTGCTCACTTAAATCTCGACTTTGATTTAGGACAGAATATCTCCTTCAAACCTTTTAGCACTTATTGATTAATAACAAAATCTCTGGAGAAGAGAGCAGAGTGCTCATTGTAATCTACAACTTCCTCGTGAGGGGAGGAGGTGGGGCAGGCTCTGATCTCTGCTCTGTGGTGGCCAGGACTGAGGGAATGGCTGGAGCTGTGCCAGGGAGGGTCAGGTTGGATATCAGGAAAGGTTCTCCCCCAGAGGTGCTGGCACTGCCCAGGCTCCCCAGGGAATGGGCACGGCCCCGAGGCTGCCAGAGCTCCAGGAGCGTTTGGGCAGCGCTGCCAGGGATGGACGGGGTGGGGCTGTTGGGGTGTCTGGGCAGGGCCAGGAGTTGGGCTGGATGATTCCTGTGGGTCCCTTCCAACTCAGGATATTCCACGATTCTGTGATTTAAAAATACTACACAACTTTCCAACGCCGCTTTGATTTTTATTTGCGAAATCTGCAGCGCCGCAGCTGCCAACTTCAGCTCCACCTCGGCCCGAAGGCCTCCAAACCCCAAAGGCACCAACCTGAGGATGGTTCCAGCCGTGCAGCAGCTCTCGAAAGGGACGGAGTAGCCGACCTCGTGGCCGAGGCTGAGGTCCATCTGGTCGGCCACGCGCAGGGCCAGCCCCCGGGCGGCCTGGCCGAGCGCCTGGGTGCAGACCACGGCCCCGTGGGGCCGCAGGGCCAGGCAGCGCTCGGCGCACCACTGCGGGACCTGCGGGGACAGCGACAGCGGCGCTGAGCGCGGGGCCTGCTGGGCAGAGACGGGGATCCCGAACTGAGGGGACACCAAAGAGCGGCCCGAGCGCGGGGCCTGCTCGGCAGAGACTGGGACCCCGAACTGAGGGGACACCAAACAGCGGCCCGAGCCTGGGGCCTGCTCGGCAGAGACGGGGATCCCGAACCACGGGAATTCTTTCAGCAGGTGGGACAACTCCGCCGAGCCGAGCGCTCGCTGGCAGCTAGGCCGCGCACGGGAATAGTCAATGCCAGCATTTCTCAGCACGGGCTGGAGGGTTTATCTGGAATGGCTCAGCTGGGCTCAGGCTGGTTGGAATTTACTGCGCAAGGGGCAGAAGTGGCCTCTGGGGAGCAGGGGACAGCAGGGTCACCATCAGCACGTGCTGATGGATCCAGCGAGCTCCGTGCTGTTGAGGGCTGGCTCAGCAGCAAACCTGCTCCTGCTGTTCCATACCCATGGAAAACACGTCCCAGGAAAAACAGGATTTCAAACTGACAAATGCCACGGCCAATATCTCTGATTTCAGATTAATTACTCTGCAAACAGAGATAACTGAAACCGAACTGCTCTGGGAACTTACACAGCAGCTCCCAAAGATATATTTACATAACCTCAACACTGGAAAATATCCGTGTGTTGTTGTTATGAGAAATTAAAATTACATGATAAATATTATTTTAATGGACGCATTAGGTTTCAAATCCTTCATTTAATCAGCATCTAAAACTAGGTGCATCAGCCACATATAATTTATTTCTGGATACTTACATGCATTTCTAGAAATGCTTAAAAACCAACAAGCAATGTGCTACACCTTATTAAAGATTCGATAAAAATTGCCTTGTTAAAGGGCAATTTAAAAGCTAACATTTCTTAGCAAGTTTTTTGTGTGTAAATTACAGTCAATAACAAGGGGTAAAAACTTTGCACTCCAAAAATTATTCCTGGCTCCAGGTGGGTGTGTATCATTTTTATGGGAACATAGGAATTTTCAGGGAGAAGTGTGATGTCTCTAGTTCAAAATGTGATCTCTAGAAATGTCCAGCATTGGAGTCTCTAGGATATATGAGATGCCCTGCAACAGTAATTATCCTGCAGCTTTACCTGCAAGAAAGTTTTCTCCTGATCCCAGTCATAAACAATAATATTTTGGCTGATAGCACTTGAAAATTCTTTTCTGCTCACTGTGACAACAGAGCTGGGTTGTTATATATTGTTACAGCAGAATTTCATAGTCCTGAGTAATATTTGTGTGCTTAGACTTAACTGAGATCTTGGCTTCAGTGATGTCTTTTAACATGAGTTCTGTAAAGTAATTTTGTGCTGTTGCAGAAAACATTTGCTCCTGGCTGAAGGGAGGGAAAGACCATTAAATCTCCTTGAGAAGCAGCCCTGCTGATTTCAATCCCTCACTCCCTGAGAACTTTTTTACCTTCTCTTATGACAAATCCACTGTGTTTCTTTCCTGATACAGCACTAATCAGAACCAAAACTCAAAGTGCAAATTTTTTGAGTACTTGAAGGAAGTTATTCAAATGTTTAATATATTAAATCTGTATTTGACTGCATTAGTCTTTATTCACCTTCTGTATTTCACTTTCTCTCTCTGGCCTTAATACTTGGATTACAATAGTTATAGTAACTCTGAAATTCATACCTCATTAAATGTTCTAAAAATACATTAAAAACCCCAGCCAAGTCTGTTGTACTGACCTGGGAGCTCTTGCCAGTCTTAGCATCTCCTGACACAATCACAATTTGATTATGAAGCAAACTTTCCATGAAAGTACACTTCTCTTTCCATATAGGAAGCTCTTCTCTCTCTTTCAGCAGTCTGTAATAACGGGAGGAGTAAGGCAAGCCATCAAAAGGATTAAGCTCTAAATCTTCTCCACAGACAAGTATTTCCTCTTCATCCCCATCGCTGCCGTCGAGTAATTCTGAAAAGCACTGGTTCTCTGGAGAAAAAGTTAAAAACTCCATTTTTCTTACATATATTATTCCCAGCAAAAGCACATTAGTGATGGAAGGAGTCCTTTGTGTGCTGATGGATCATTCTGGCCCCCTAGACCCGAGCAAATCCATTTTCTCTCACTGCAGGATTAGTATTTCACAGCTCTTGGGTTGAAAAGTTCAGGCTCAGGGTCCAGCTGCCTTTGTGGTCTGCGTGTCCCGCTCTGGGTGGTTTAACAACCCCAACGAGCCTCGAGAAAATACATTTAAAAAAAAAATCACCCAAAATCTTCCAAATGGCAGTGATGAAACCAAAAAGATGGTAAAGAGAAGCCAAGCAGCTTTTGCACTTCAGCGTTAGGGCCAGCCCACGAGTCCCAGTGTTTGCTGGAGTCCAGGCTGGGGAATAACTGGGAAGAGCAGCTGAGCTGAGCTTTGTGGGAGGCTCTGACTGGGATTGCAGGGCTGGCATGTGGGAGCTAATCCCAGCACAAAGCCTGCACCCCTGGGTGCTGCAGCAACGGGCAGGGCTCTGCCTTTGTGCTCTTTGCAGGGCTTAACAAGCCAGAGTGGCACAGACTCTTTTCATGCACTCTGTGGATGAGCCCGGAGATGCCACAGTTAAAATACGCTTAATGCATTAAAAAATCCCAGAGTGATGTCAGTTCTAATCCTTCAAGGGCACCAGAAGTGGCCTTGAAAGATGGTGGAATACAAACATTACTGATGTAAAGCAACTCGGCCTCTGAGGGCTCAAAAGTAACAAAATAGTTTCCTAATCTTGGCTGAGCTCTACTGGAAGACAAATATTAAATAACACTTTTTATTCTGGCTCCAGAGGGAAGCGTCCTGTTGAACCAGGGTGCTGATAATGTCCAGTTTTCATGCTCAGTTAGGTCGTTCCGCTGGATTTGGAAACCACTCTGACCTTCATGGATCCCTCTGATCCACCCTCTGGTTTGTCTGATTTTGTGTTACTTCCCTCCTTGTTTGTTGTTGCAAACTCTCCACCACTGAGATTTCTGCCTCTCTCAAATGGGCCCCAAATTACTCAATAGGGCATAAATGTCAGGAGGGGATTGGAAGTTTAATCCCACTAAGGGCTTTTTTGGTAAAATTCATCTTAAAATGACAGGAAGGAATTTTTTTTTGGTAATATTAATCTTAAAATGCCATGCAGCAAACATGTGAATTTCTATTACTCTGCATTTTCCTTATTTGTCACATATTTAGCAGCAGCAGCACTCTGTGCTCTCTGATTTCCTCATTTGCAGTACAGGCTCATCTCCTAAACCCTGAGTATTGGACAGCAATATTTCCTGGTTCACTGAACAAATTCGAATTGTCATAGCACAGCAATTCTTTTTTGTTTTTCCTTTTTGGTACGTGTAATACAAGAAAGCAGATTAAAATGTTACCAAATCAAGAAGAACATTTACTATTTGAAAACGAAATATTTTGAAACTAATATTCCTTCCATGACAATGTTTCAACAGGCCAGGTTGTTGACTGATTGACATTATTTATCTCTGCTAAAATAAGTCCTGTAAAACTTTATTTTTCTTTTCAGCCAGGGCCTCAAGGACTTACAAGATGTGCATTTTAGCATAATACAGAAGGATTTAATTAATTCTAACAAATAACAGAAACACTCTCTGCAGATGAGTGCTTTTAGTAAATTAGGGTATAAGCTGCTTTCAAAGATTTCAATGAGAACTTTGCTATTGATTTGAATTATATATTGTTGTGCAAGTGCTGATGATAATGCACTCTAGGAAAGGAATAAATACCACATAACATATTCTGGATATTTAATAAAGACTTCTTAATGCGTAGGTACTCTTTGCAGCTTTGCTATTAAATCTTTCAGAGGAGGAGGATTTTCTGTGTGTAATTTAAAAGGATTTGATTTGTGATATCAATGGCATTACAGAGATCTTTCTTTTCTGCTCCATTTTCCCCCCATTTTGGCAGAAATGGTTTGCAAGAGCAATGGGAATTTAAGGGTATCACTTCCTTTATTTTACCCCAAGAATGTTGTTTAAGTAGAGAGGTTTAGATTAAATTTACTTTATAATGTAGTGAATAAAGCCTGTGAACTATGAAG
Organism: Daphoenositta chrysoptera; assembly: GCA_013397915.1. Classification (NCBI taxonomy): domain Eukaryota; kingdom Metazoa; phylum Chordata; class Aves; order Passeriformes; genus Daphoenositta; species Daphoenositta chrysoptera. The sequence goes on along the minus strand of VZRO01000186.1, from coordinate 257,807 downwards.
GTAAAACATCCTGCCTTTTAAAAGCAGAATTAGAGGTTATTGTTGTTAAATGAGAACCAGCAGATGCTGTCAAGAGCAGTTCCTCTTTCCATCCTGTTTTCCAGCACAGACTCTTTGATGCCAAATCCCTCCAGTGCACATCCAGTGGGATGTGGAACAGCATCCTTGCAGCTGGAAGTGGAGGGGCTGCTCCTAACCTTGAATTACTTTAGTCCTGAAGGCTTTGCTGATTTTCCCTTCTGGAATATAAACCCCCCAAAGATGTGTGCTGGTATATTTTGATATTTCCTCATTCAGTTTGTGTGGCTCATCCATGGCCCGGTGTCTCCCCTGCACTTCAGATCTGGCGCTGGGATTCAATTTGAGCTTTGTTTTTTCCTGATGAGGCCAACCAAGGGCTGAGTTTTACCTGCCCAGACACCTGAGGTTCTTCCCTGGGACTGGATTATCTTGCTGAGCCTGTTTTCCCATGATCTGGGGCTGTTGGACTCAGGGGTGTGGGTGTATCCAGGATGAGAAGCCCAGGCTGGACCTGGACCTGGAGCTCATCACCCACAGCCCAAGGCAGGGGATACAAGGAGGAAAACGGGGTGACAGCTACATTTTGGCACATTAAATCCTCATGGAAGATGTTTCCTGAGATAAAAGCAGGGCAGGGAATGGGACAGGGGTCTCCTTGTGCATAATAAAGCTGATCCGGTCACCTGTGTGAATAAAGCAGCTGCAGAGACTGCAGGGGCAGAACCTGAGGTGAGAATGTCTCTGTGATTTATGGAGTCCTGCTGCTGAAAATGACACTTTAATAGTCTCAGCAGGAATTTTTGTTGTTGTTTTGCTTGCTTTTTATGCTGCTATGAATATGAAAGCTTGATGCCTGGCCAAGAGGCAGCGAATAAATGTGAAAAAACCCCTCTCATTTGAAGACTCTGTTACCTCTCCCTTGGCCTACGGACAGCAGCATTTAACCTTGCTTATATTGTAACTAAATTACACTTTATTGAGCAAACTGTAAAACTGAAGCAGAGAATTTTCACCAATGAGAGAGGCTGCAGCAGCCCAGATGTGTCACACTTCTGTTGTGTTTTAATTTCCACTTAAGGTCCTGCTGTCTGGTAAAATACCACTTTTGCATTACTGCTCTTAAGAGTTCTGACAGCCGCTGATGGATTGGTGTAGAAAAAAGTGTTTCAGGATATAGAAAAAAATACCTAATTTTAACTCACTGGTTGCCCAGTATTGGATGGGAATGATATGGGAATTGAGCTGAAATTGTGCATGTTTATGCAATGTACTTGGCTGGGATGTTATTCCAGGACCTTCAATCCCAGGTCAGCTCCAGGAAAGGACTGGGATAGACTGGTTTAGTGTGGAGCACTGTCTGAATGCCCTAAGTTTTCATAAATAGAAATAAAAGCCAGCTCAAACCAAGTTTTCTTTGTGCATTACCATATTCATCACCACATTTGCTTAATAAAACCATTGGTTATCTCATTATCTGCAGTAAAGCTGGGTTAGGACATCATCCACAGAACTGGCAGCCCCACATCAGATCTGTGTTTTTATTCCTCATTTGAATGAGGACATCAAAAGCAAACTTGTAGCTCTGTGTGCCTTTTGCAAGAACATTTTTTCCTGAGCTGTTTCGGAGAATGGCTTTAAGCACACTTTAAACACCGAGACAACTTAAGACAGATGATAGGAGGCCTAAATGGAATTTTATTCTAATTTATTGAGGGTTTTTTGTTTTTTTTTTTTAAATTTAATGGGATATCTTAATCTGTTTTCTATTCTCTTTCTGTTGTTTAGAAAAGCAAGACCAGCTCTGCGTTTTCAGTTCATTAGCACAATATTCATGTGTGCTATGGACTTAACGCTTTCCAGAGCTGCAGGAGGAGGGAGAAATAAAGTTGATTCATAGGGAAGAGAATAAAGAATATTTTGAACTTGGATTAAAATGAGATGAAGAGTCAGCTAAGACAGTATTAGCACAGTTTGTTCCAGATGACAACAACGAGGGACAAGGAGTTTGGGTGGAGGCCAAAATGTCTGGTGGGGCAGCAACAAAAACTTGAGTTGTAGCAGGGCAGGGAATAGAGAGACACTGGGCTGTTTGAGAGAGCTGCTTTAAAAACTGGTGAGAAATATTCTCTGGAGGTTTCCTGGTACGAGTTAGGAACTGTGTTGGTGAAGATACCAGTGATGTGGGGATGCTTTTCTGTGAAGGCAGAAATATTTTCACAGCCTGGAATGTGAATTTGTGGATTTGGGGGAAATGAAAAGAAGGGGATGTTGAGCAGTGAAAGAGGAAGGTGTTCAACAGAAGGGGAAATGAACCGGGTGGGGTTATTACAGATAAATACAGGTGGTGATAAGATTTATGGGCAGCTGGCAAGGCAGCAAGTGGAAGGCAAAGCTTTGGTCACCCAAAGGCTGCGGCAGGGGGTGAAAAGGAGCCTTGATTTAACCCAAGACATTGAGAACCAATGACTGGGTTATTCAAACGACCTGCCCCAAATGAGAAGATGTTTCCAGCAGCAGCAGAGGTGGCTGCAGGGCCTGGCAGAGCTGCTGTGTCAGCAGCAGGGGCTCAGCTCTTGTTTGGGGAATTCATGGCTTCGGTTTTCTTTACAACTGTTGGCAGCAGGCGTGAAACTTTGAGAGCATTTCTTTGCTGATGGATGGTGGAGTGAGAAGCCTCTGAACTCCAGAATTAATTTTCTGTATTCTAAGGTCTTCTAAATGCCTCTTTAGGGTTTGATTGATGCAGCTGCTTTTTATATTTGCCCTATAAAATATATTACACACACACCCCCAGGTGCTTTTATGGCACAGGTGTCTGCCTTTCTCTGTACTGAGGTTTATTCCTTTCTTTGTGGGTATGGATTCCTGATGCTTTAGATCCTGCACTATGGAAAAACATACATAAAGGTAATTTAGTTTATTTATTATTATATAAAAACCAAAATTTTGTGGCTACATTATTGTAAATACAGATTCTATTGATTTCTCTCACGTTCTAAAGATTTTTATTTATTACAGAATCACAAAATATGCTGAGCTGGAAGGGACCCACAAGGTTCATTGAGCAGTAGTTGTTTATCCATGCTAACTTTTAAAGAGCTTGTAACTTAATAACTTATTTAATGGAGCATGAGATGTGAAAATGTTGCACATTACGGATGTTTCTGATAAAGAAATCCTGCACAACACAGGGCTGCAAGTAAAAAGAGAGGCAAAAGGGTGAGAATTTCTCCTTTTGGAAGGATGAGAATTTCTCCTTTTGGAAGGATGAGACCTTTGCCTTTAGGAAGGAGGGGAACTTCTCCTTTAGGAAGGATGAGAACTTCTCCTCTAGGAAGGATGAGAACTTTGGTTTTGGAAGGATGAGAATTTCTCCTTTACGAAGGAGAACTTCTCCTTTAGGAAGGATGAGAACTTTGCCTTTGGGAAGGATGAGAACTTCTCCTTTAGGAAGGATGAGAACTTCTCCTTTAGGAAGGATGGACTTTGCATGCTGGGGTTGGACATTTTTTTGTCCTTCCTGTTTGACCTGAGCTGCTGATGACAGGGCTGTTCTCCTCTGGTCACACAGCTCCTGTCACTGGGAACTGGCACAGGTCAATGTGCCCTAAAGAACATTTTGGCTTGTTTGGCCACTGGAGATTGTTCCATGTGACACTGCCCTGGCTCAGTGTCCCTCTGTGCCACTGTCATTGCTGGGTTTTGTCACAGACCTGTTGTCACAATGCCATCATCAACTCACGACCCAGAAAATCCCACACTGAGGCTTTGGACACCTTTTTTTTATTACAATATTCCAACCCTGGAATTTACAATATTCCAGCCCAGGTCAGTGGGAGTTTTGTTGCAGACAGAAGTGAAGTCAGTCTCCATTTTTTGGTTTTTTTCCCTCCAGCCATTATTCAAGCCAGAATATCTGGGGAATCACTGTGAGCTGGCTCTGCTGTGCCAATTCCAGCCCTCCCTGCTGTGCTGTGTGCAGGTGATGTCTGGGGTCAGTGTCGGCTCCAGTACAGGTGCAGAACTAAATGCTTGGCCTTTGAATTGAACGGGAATTTTTGCATTGATAGAAACCAAGCCAGATTTTCTTTCAGAAAGTATTGTTAATATGTTTGTGACGTCTGTGGTTAAAAGAATTATGGAAATGCAGCTTATTTTGTCGAGGTAGAGCAACCCTTGATGTGGGGTCAAACTTTGTTAGAGTTTTCAGCTGCAAGCAAAAAAAGTCGATGTTAGATAATGAGTGATCTCTTGACCTTAAATTTCTGTTCACCTCTAAAAGAACGCAAAAATAATTTTACATGTTGATTAAGAAAAATTCCTGCTCTATGATTTTTTTCTTCTTTCTCAGTAACTGTGTTGTGTCTTCTGAGACCATCTCACCTTTTATTTCACCTTCACTTTGAAAGATTCCTGAAGGATAACTTTGATTTTCCTTTCTTAGTGCTAAAGCAAACTGCAGCCCTAGAACCTTTTGTAATGCGTTGAGAAGGGTTTTATGGTCATGGGAACAAAATCTGGTTATGAATGAAACTTGAAACCTTTTAATAATAAATACAGTGATTTAAAAAACTTTAGAATTTCTGAAATGGGGGTGGAGGGAAGATACTATTTTTACCTTTTGTAGGTGTGTTTTGTTTTACACTTCAGATTATAATTGGATGGGATAAATGATATTGTTTATTTTTAAGGTTTTCATGAGCTTTGGATGAGGTGTTGAATATTCAAANAGATTATAATTGGATGGGATAAATTATATTGGTTTTTTCTAAGGTTTTCACCTATTCATTATTTCTACACTCTATTTTTAAGTTTTTTCCAGTCATGGCCTTTATTAAGTAAGTCATTAAGAACAATCTTGTGCAAGTGGGACAATAAATCACAGTTTGGTTCTAGGAAGTTAAAGGAGGGTTTTTTTTTTTTTTGTTTGTTTCTTTCTCTGTAGGTAAAATATATCAATTAATAAGCACTCTGTTGTGCTTTTCTGCTTAATGAAGAGCAACAATGTTTGATGAAACTCCACTGAAGGGAGACAAATGGGATTCAAGTCAAGGGGTGATGAGGAAAAGCTTTTAAGAAATAATAGCTCAAGCAATAAAATCCTACTCATAAAAATCTGAGTGCAGATAAACTTTGGTTTCTTGGGTGAGGAACCCAGATTATGTCATACTAATAGGGATTTGAAAATCCTTGAGGAAATGTTTGAGTTTTTAGGTTCCTCTAGGTAGGATGTGGTTGGCAGTGATGGAAGTGTCCAAGGCCAGGCTGGATGGGTGGAGGGGGATGAGCTTTAAGGTCCCTTCCCACCAAACCTTGCCATTCTCTAAATGCTGCTTCAGGGCTTTGCAATGGACCTTTCCACTGGGAAATGAAACTGTTCTCTCAATTGTGCCCTGGAAAGGGAATGTTCTGCACAGAGAGGGTGTAAAACCTGCTGGAAGCGTCCATACCACCTGGGTGCAGAACATGAAATTGGTTAATTAATTAATTAATGCTCTCTGGGTGTGGCTGAGCCTTGTTATTTCCCTGTGACCCCATCACCTTTGGCTGTCACCGTGTGCAGAAGTGAGGGAAGCGCTGCAGCCAAGGGTTATAATTAACTAATAACACGTTAAGAACACCCTTGAAAGGTCTTTTTGTCGTGAGAGAAGAAGGTGAGTGACCTTTTAGCTGAGAGGGAATGACTGCAGAATAGACTGAGTCAGGGAAAATAAATAACGAGTGGGTTTTGTTGAATGCGAAAGGATTTTTGTTGCTCACTGGCTTAAAAAAATTCAGTGTTGCTCTGTTTTGGTTCAGTGTAGATCAGCTCACAGCAAACACTCCTGGCTTTCTCAGGGTAGTTTCAAACCATTAAGTACATCTTGCAGTGTTTTAAAACATAACTGAAGAATGATTTAATTTTTTTTATGGTTACTCCATTCACAGCCTTTGTAAATAGAAACTTCATAAGGAAACCTAGAGATATTTTAGTGGAATTTAGGTATTATTTATGCTACTGACACCTGTAGAGTTTGTTTTTTTTGATTCTTTGTGAAAGGAAATTCATTTCAAAATGACATTTTAAAGTGTCAGCTGCAAGTGTTGGTATCCTTGGGCATCCCAGCTCCTGAGGGGTCTGGGGGTGTTTTCCCAGCTTGGCTCTTTCACCCACTGGCATTGAGAATTCCTTGCCTACCTGACTCTCAGACATCCTAAAAATGCACAAAATCAATGGTTTTCCTCATCTTATCACTGGAGTTGCATCTTCCACTCTTCTCCCAGATTTATAAAATCTTTTCTTCCCTGAAGATCTCCAAAGCTAAATTTTCTTGTTTCTTTTCACTTTCACACAGACTTTTTTCCTCACTTACGTATTTTTCACATTATATTAATGCTTATCAAGAGCCACATTTTGTTTCCAGAATCTTTCTTTTTATATTGTTCTTATATCCAGATTTATTTGAAGTAGATGAACCAAAAATAAAGATGCTGCTTGAGTTCTAAAATTACTTAACTGAATATATCCTGCCTAATTAAATGCCTCTGCATGGATTTTTGCTGTCCTCACTTTGGTGTTTGTTTGTAAAGCCATGAGTTATATTTTATTTTTTATAGGAATTTTCCTTTTATACAGGCTGGAAATTCAGTATTTGAGGTTGAGCAGTTATTGGTTAATTAAGCAGCAATTCGTTGACTCAGACATGGATGATGATTCACCTTTATTTTTACGGATATATATTATAATACCCATATGTTTATTTTGTCCAGATTTTATATGTGTATGTAAATATTTTATTGATATATTATTTTTATTATCTTTATTTTAGATATAATAATATTTTTGAAGAAAATAGAAGAATAGACGGGAATTTCTGAACTGTTATTTCAATTTTTTGGGGATTTTTTTCCGATGTTTTTGTTGGTTTTTGTTGTTGCCTAGATTTCCGTGCTTTGTGACTTGAGCTACATGTTTATATTTATATTTATATTTATATTTATATCGATACAGCAGCCCAAAGCCTGCCTGTAGCATCTCAGATTTGATGGAAAGAAATTTCAGAGTTTACCGAATTTCTTTTCGCCATGAATCTTTTTCTACTGTGCATAGAAAGATTTACAGTGAAAAATTGAGGCTGCACTAAGGCTGACTGCTCGGTATAAAGCCTTTCAATAAAATAACTTTAGATATAATTCCTCCATGAAACAGTGAATTTAAAAGTTGATTCTGTTACTTAGATCCTGATGCAAAATAATTTCCGTGAGTATTTCTGTGTAGTTTGTTCTCCAAGCACCTCTGATAGGTACCAGTGCTAAATCAAACAATAATATAATTATTGAATGTCCAAAATCCATCTTCTCATGCATGGAAGTATTTATATAAAGTATGTCATAAAATTAATTTTTTTGGAAATATTTATTAACTTTTAGGAGAAAAAAAACATCAACAAACCCCTGCAGTTACAGAATTGTTGCACCACCACATTCAGCTGCCTTGGGCTCCAAAGAGGCAGCAGATAAAGAGACTGATAAGGGCAATAGTTGTGATATGACAGGAGATCCAGTGTTGCCTCCTAAAGGAGTCAAATTTTATGGAAGTGCAAAGTTTATGTGCAGCTGTCTTCAGATTTGTAAAGCACTTGAAAGGTGGCAGGGATGGAAATGCTGAATATTTGCTGTAAATATATATTTCAAAAGTAAAATCAGATAAAATTAATTCTCCCCAACAAACTCTTGACAACTCCAGAGCCACTTGTACCAAACCAGTGTTTTCTATGTGCTTAAATAATTCACTTTTTAGGTACTACCCCAAATAATTCCCGAGTCTGTTTCCCTTTCCTTTGAATTAAACACCCAGTGGTGGTAAAATTCAGAGTCTGGTTATAAAGGCTGCACATTTTGGTTGTTTTCCTGCAGAAAACCCCGTTTTCCAGGGAGATGCAGTAATTTGCCAAGGAGAGTTTGTCACTAGGTGGCAGGATCAGACTGTCCCAGTGCCAGCATCCCACTTCTTTCTGTTCCCTAAATACCCCTTCGATCATACCCAGCATTCAAAAGCACTGAAATGTTACAATAAATTCTAATAAATGCAATATTTTGAATGAGTTGGGTTTTTTTAATAGCGGGTATACCATGCTGGACTTCAGAATCGTTGTAAATATTTAATTAATACTCACTTTGAGATAAAACTTGTTCATTTTCTGAAGAGTATTAGAAGAATTTTTCTATCCAAATTTGTAATGATGTTAAATAAAAACAATTTGGTTTTCCAAAGATGTCCAATATTCAGATACTGCCTTACCCACACGTGCAGATGAGGTATTTATTGCGAAAATGGCTTTTTTTGTCTCTAAATGCCATTTTTCCTTTGAGAACCCCCAATTCCCAGCCCAGTTAAGGATGTCACAAGTTAGATTTTTCCTGTGTGGGGCAGTTTGAAATTTCTGTGCTGGGGAGATGGGTAAAAGTAGAAGAACTCTGCTGTAATTGGCAAAGCAGTGATGGTGGCATTTGCATTCTGCTCTCCAGTTATTCCATTGAAAACGATCCTGGTGCTCCAGTGGAGGCTGGAATGTTTTGGTGCCCGGATTTGACAGATGGAGCAGCCGTGCAGAACCTGAGGAGATTTTCTTTTGAGGGATAAAGCAAATGTTTGGGAAACATTGGAGGGACATCTCTGATCACTTTCTGTGTGCTGAAATCTCTGGGATATTTGAAGGAAAAATTTAAATTTCATTTTCTTTTCAGGGATGTGCTGCAGGTTGTGAGCCAAGAGTGTCCTACAGACATGAAATAAAGGTCAGCAGCCCTAAAGGATCCTTCACTGTAGTCCAGTTATCCTTGTGTCCCCTACCAGAAAAAAACACAGATTTTAAATTATAATGAAGTAACTAATTCAAGGCCTCCTTATATGGGTTTAAATTTTTTTTAAAAATGCTTAAGAAATGTGTTTTCTGAGCAGGCACGAGGGAAATCATATAATTTTACTTTAATGCTCAGGTTAACTGATATGGACTAAATTTATAATGTAGATTAAATTATAGTTAGAAAAGTTTCTAGAGTGTTCCCTGACATAATTCTAAAAATTATTAATAAAATGTTGATTTCCTTCTTTTTTTCTTTTTTTTTAATGATTTTTTTAAAATCTTTTTTTCCTCAGCCAAGTACTGACTGTCCAAGGTGTCCAAGGTAAGCAGGTGGAGAAGCATCTGTGTACTTTAATGTGGATTATCTCAGGCCTTCTGGATTGAGGAAGAACATGATTATGATCCCAGGTTTCTATCAACAGAAGTCTGGACATGCACGTTCTTAGAATCTTTTAATGAGAATATATTTGCATTTATTTTCAGGTGTCTGAGCCACAGGTCAGTGAATATTTTGCCTTGAATATGTTTTTAACAACTTCTAAAGTTTTGAGAAATGGGTGCTGAAGGTGCCCAGTGGGATGAGATCATTGATAGGAAGAGTTTTCTTAGCACTCAGAGCAACTGCTGGCAGTGGGGGATGTTCAATAACCACGAGAAGAATACGAAAACCATTAACAATGAAAATTATAAGTGCCTTTTTTTCCTCTAATAGACATTCTTAGGCTTGAATAACATCTGCTTGGAACCAGCCAACTCATTCTCAGGTTTTTCAGGAGTCCTAGTTTTGCATATTTTTAGATAACACCTGCAATGACTTCAGGAATTAGTTTTTTACAAGGAACCTTTTTTATTTAATCTCCAAGTTGGAATTGCAGTTTTTTTCCACGGTGAAGGAATGCTCTCCTAAAATGTGAATATATGTTTTTACAGATGCTTTAAACTGATAGTGTTTTATGGAATATTTGAGATTTAGGTGCAATAAAGAAAGCTTAAGTAAATTAATTTGTTTTGAAGCGGAGCTTGCAAAGCTGAGATTTATTTCCTCAAGCATTTGTTACAAACCTTCAGCTTCCCAAGTAATCAGAGCTTGGTTACAATGATTTTTTAGCTGAGAAGTATTGGACACATTGCTCAGACCATCCCAGGCAGCATCTCATCTCTGCCATCACCTAAAACAGGATCTTCCTTAGAAATTCTTGCTCCTGGCTGAAGTGGAACAACAGTGGAGAATGTGCTGCAGTGGAAGGTAAATGATTGCAGAGATTAATCACCCCAGTTCCAAAGGTACACCTTGTTTCTGCTGTGTACTTCATTATTTCAGCCCTCAGTCAATGCAGCTCTGCCGTTGCTGCCACATTGCAGGGCTGAGGTGCCAGCACCAGCTTTTGCCTCCTGTTTGGGCACTTTTTAACTGCATTTGAGCTTTTAGATCTCACACCAGCACAAAGCAGACATCTCTTTACTAGTTTTGCTGTAGCTATCTCGTATATCCATATATAATATATGTATGGTGTGTGGATCTGTGTAAATCCACACACGTGGAATAAGTAGGAGAGGAAGGATGGTTTAAGCCTGAAATAACTTGCACCAATTGGGCTTTGTTACAGTTTATGTCTGATTAACACTCAAAATATTTTACCTCTGGTTTTTCAAATCATGTCTGCACATTATAAACAACAAAGCAGAATGGGTTTCTAATTTGTATTCGGCTGGAAAAATCTTCTATAAATCAGAAGAGAAGTTTGCTCTCCCCCTTTGGTGCAGTACAAGAGAATTCTGTTTAAATGAAGCATGCAGTTTTAATCAATTGTACCCTAAGAAAAGAAGACAAACAGCTGCTGCTGGTTAATTGGTGAATGTCTCCACCAATGGACTCATCATTTATTCACTGCTTTCTATTCTGAAAATAAAGGTGTTAGCACTACCCTGCACATTGGCAACTGAGCAGCTCAGATTACACATGAAGAATTTATTTCAAAGGACAAAGATGTGACCTTCACCCTCCCAGCTCCATTGTTTTCAGCTGATAATCATATTTGCTGTGAAAGGTCAGATCTCTTGTGTGAAATCAAGGGAAAAACATATTTAATCCCTCTAGCCGAAAGATTAATTTCTTGTCAGAAATTACACCAAACTCTGGAGATTTCCCCACTCTGACTGAGGGGTCTGGGGTAGAGCCACAGACTCTGTGGGCTGGAAGGGACCCTCAGAGGTCACTGGCTCCAGACTTGGATCTCCAGGTCTTGTTCAGTGGAGTTTTGAAGCTTCTCTGTGTTCCAGTTCCAGTTTTTTGCCCCTTCATGGTAAAATAAATTGTTTCCTTGCATCAAGTCAGAATTTCCCCCCATCCAGGGTGATTTCCAGCTGCCCTTCCACTATGCATCGGGGGGGAAGAGTCTCTTCATCATCTCTTTCCTTCCTCTCCTCCATAGCTCTTCATTATTTCTATTTATTTTCCACAACCTCTCTGCTACTTTCATTCATAGCTCCACTTTTGGGTTGGGAATTTGCCCTACTCCCTCTTCCTGTCTGCTCATTTGCAGTGGAGTTGCAAACTTTTCCAGGGAAATAAAGGAGTGAAACACAAAACTTCAACTTGACAAAAGTTGGAGTGATTTATTCTCCTTTCCTTCCTTTTCTCTCCAGTCTTGTTCCCTTCTGTATCCTCTTTTCTTTTCATCCTCCTTGCAAGTAATTTTTGCAGCAGTTGTACTCAGTTGTTCTGTTCTTATCTTTTGTTTTGCCCTTGCCTCTAGGTTTGTTCTTCGTATTTCGGGTTTGCAGTTTGTTTCTTTGAGCTTTCCTTGTCCTGGTTTCTTGTCTCCATCCATGGTGTGGCTGGCTGGGGCCTCTCCACACGATCCTGGCACTATTCCAGGGTTGGGTATTTACCTGAAAAATATTTCCTTTGTGTTCCCTGGCTGAGAAACACAAAGAACCATAAAAATGTAAAATCCAATCATAAGATCTGTTGGTGGTTTTTTTAGTGAAAAGAAGTTAAAATTTATTGATAACTGAAAGGATACAAATGCTTAATTTGATCCTGTTTTGTTTCCTTTAAAAGGTATTTTCAAGACAGGCTCTGCAGCCATTTCTAAGTCTCTGAAGATGGACATATCTAAAATATTTGATCATAATAATGATATCAGATCTTATAGAGCTTTGAATAACCTCTCATACAAAACAGCAAACTGAGAATTGGGGTTCTGTTGTTGAAGTAATAGGGTAAAACTAAATATCAGAACATTGTGTTATTAAACATGAAGATGAATCTTCTACAGCAGTGGCTTAATGCTGTATAAAGAGAGTGAGTGTGTCCAACGATATTTTGGAAAAAATGCTTTGTGCTTTGCTTTCTGTAGGAGAAGCAATGAATGGAGAACAATTCCATTGGCTGTTACAATGTGGAGGCTTTTTTTTTTTAAATAATTCAAGGAGAGTAAGAAAATGTTCTGGTCTGAAAGAACAGATTTAGGAGTGCTAAATAGCTTTATTATGTTGTTTAAATGTTTTAATAATGGTGTTACACGATGTTCTGTAAATTACATTTACATTATAATTGCTATTACAGTGTTAAAATACCATCAATGAGATGCTATTGTGCTTCCAAAATTCAATTATCAGTGTATCTTCTTTTATATCAGGCTTAGCTGTTGTGTTTGCAAATTTTAGATAAAACTTACTCTTCAGGCATCCATACCGAGCTAAAGGGGAGAGAATAAAGGAGGTGGAAATCCAGGTATACTGAGAATTTGTTTTGAATATGATATAGAGAGACCATACAAACTAATCCAAAGAGAGGAGACTTCTGCTCCGTGTGTTCTTTATGTCCTTCTGAAGGTCTGTAGGGACTTGGCTCTAACCAATAATGATATTTTTTCCTTTCACTAATCCACGCATGTATTCTTAGATTTGCAAAGAAAGAAATCAAACAGAATTATTATCTTTATTTAAACCTGACTGTCCCGAGCTAAACTCTTTGAGACTTCCCCTTAACTGCCAGGTAATCAGCAGGGACCTTTCCCGTGTCAGACCTTTCCCCTTCATGTGCATTTTGTGAAGAAAACCTATTTCTCTGTATTCAAAAGCAAAGATTCACTGTACCTCACTGTACACTCTCCTCTGCGTCCTACTGATTATCTTCCCTTGTAGCTGCAAGTGGAATTGTGCCATTTTCACTGAAAACCCAAACTGTAGTCAAATGCCAGCTTCTGTTTGGTGTAGGTCAGGTTTTAAGTCCCTTTTACTGCAGGATTAAAGAGCTGCAGTTAAGTAGCTCTGGCAGGTGAGTTCAGTGTGCAGCAGCTCTGGTTAAAAGCAGGATGCTGAAGGGAGAGTGGCTCTGAATTAAATCAATCTGCATTAGTGTGGCAGGACTTATCTACCCCACCCTCTCTGATGCCTTAGGTTTTAACTCTTATATTTTGGAATCCTGTATTGCCCAATGTGTAACTCTGGAGTTTCTTGCAGCTGCTGCCTTCAGCTCTCTGCTGATAACAAACCTCTCTGGGGCTGCTCTCCAAGGACACCCAGGCTGTGCAGGCCCAAAGCCTCTGAAGGGGGGCAAGCTGAGGGGAAATTACATCATTAGCTAAAGTTTTAATTGGCGAATTTATGCTGATATGCAAATGGACCAAACCTATAAAGGTGTGGGGAACTCGTTACTCGTCCATCTTGGGGCCCACCTTGGGGTCCAGCCTGGAGGCCTTGGCTCCCTTTGAAGGCCTTTCCAATAAATACCGACTTTTATTCCCTTTTTCCTGTCTGGTCTCTGTTTCTAGGGAGCCTCTCAAACACCATCTCTCCCACAGATGGCTGGTGCAGATGCAGGAGATAGCTCGGGTGGGTCACAGGCCCAACATGGGCCATCTCCAGCGCCAAAGGGCTCAGGCCCTCAGCTGAGAATCAACATCTTAGTCTGAAAGGCAAATGTGGAAAGAGGTGAAAAATGTTCTTGACCAAAAGACACGGTTCTTATGTCTGTAAAAGCTCACACAATTATCACAGAGGCAGAAGTCTCTTACACACTCCTTCAGGAACGTGTGAGAAGATGTCTCCCTGGAGCTTGTGCAACTCCAGATCACTTCCCTGGGGCTTGAGAGAGAGGACTTTTCGATGTGTACTCGTCATCGAGATTGGTCGGTAAGAAACATTGAATCCTAAATTACACTATTTCTTAGCTAGCTGTAAATTTACTACCTTTTTATTGCCTTTATTATTACCCTTAACCCCGCGTGTATTTACTAGTATCCTCTTTTTGTCTATCCCTGTGTAGCAATAGTCTGTTTTAAGTTCTATGTCTGTTAGTTTTGTGTCTATAAATAAATAAGCCATTTTATAATAGACAGAACAGCCATTATTAAGTAACTTTCAAATGGGAGTGGGTTTTGGGGTGCTGGACACCTCAATAATGTGACTGCCTGCTGCCAGAGGCCTGGACAAAAGACAGGGGCTGATTTAAACCCACATCATCCATTCATAACAATTAGGCACTGCTTTTCCTTCACAGAATTTAAGGAATTTTCTGCAGACCATCCAAATAATGACACTTTAATCCCAGGGTTCTCTAGCAGGTAATTATGTCTTTAATTGCTGTCACCTAACCTCCATCGCGGGGGTTAAAAGAACTCAGTCAGGGCAGCCCAAAATTCACAAAACCTCAGCACAAAGGCTTCTTTTGGGATTCAGCAGCTGTTTCTCCCCGGAGCTGTAAATCCATAAGAATCCCTGTGTGCTGATTGCTGCATTGTTTGACACCCATTCGGCCCCGGGGGTGGCAATCACCGAGCTCACGATGGAGGGCAGGTTGATAAAATTGTTGTTGGCCTCCAGCAATCCCGTGCTGAACACCTGGATTCTGCGGAAGGTATTTTGTTAACTCTCTTGGCTCTTTCTTCCCCAGACTCTGGTCATCATCAGAAGTTATTTCTCCTAGATGTAGCATGGAATTTTGATATTGGAATTTTGTCCTGCTTGCTAGGACAGCCACAGGACTTTAGTAGCTCTTCCCTTGGAGCATGTGTCTGCCAAATGCCTTCTGCTGATTTTCCCAGTGTTTTGGTAACCAGTGCTGGTTTTACTGGGCAGTTTGAAGCCCCACATGCAGCTGTGCTGTCCTGCCTGGACATTTGATAAATTGTTGAGGGAATGGTGTGTCCTGCTTTCTTTCATGACCTGTCCATCATTCTTGGACTGCTGAATGTGTCACTCTCTGGTGAACATTTTGTTCCATCTATATTGTCTCCAAATTTGTGAGATTTCTCCTGCATTTCTTGAAGAAGTGGATGTTATGATTGTCTGTCTTTGCTTGAATAAATCAAGTTTTGTGTCATGTTTTCATCTCTGTCAAAGTAGATATTTGCAACCAAAAGCCAGGCTTTGAAGCCCTGCTTTGAGCTGAATTTGCTTCATTTACATTTTTACACCACTTCTAGTAAATGTATTGATGTGGTATAGAATTATTACATCGGTGACTGGGTAAGGCAGTAAAATGTTGTGTTTTGAATGACTTTACATTTTCCTTCATCCAAGACAACAAGGTTTTAATGTGAGCTTAACCAGAGTGTCACTGACACATTTCCAGGGGGTTGTTCTGCTTGCTGGTGAGATAAAATACATCCCAGTGTTTGGGAAAGCACTGTGATAAATATAAATGACTTCTCATTTAGAAGTGAAAAAACAAACATAGCTGGAACTTGGTTTTGATGTGATTGACTGTTATTTGGCCAAGCATTGCATTGAAGACTCATTAATTGAGATAGTCCTACAGTTTTGTTAATTGTAACCTTGGAGAGATAAATACAGATAATTAATCATCTCTCAGATTTGGGCCTGACTGCCACGCAGAGAACCGAAAAAAATAGACCTCTGTCAGTACAAATAGGTTTTCTACATCAGCACAGGGAGATTTTTGGAGTAGCTATCCAGCTAGCAGGGGTAAAATTCTCATTACACTGAGGACTTTCTGTGCTAAATTTTTGAAAGGCATAAAATAATATGGTTGGTTGCAACAGCAGGAGGCTGGACTTGATAACCTGGTAGAATTTTTAAGTCCTGCATTCATAAATTTTAAGATACTGGTGGAAGGTGTCCCTGTCCATGGCAGAGGGTTGGAACTGGATGATCTTTAAGTTCCCTTCCAATCCAAACCATTCTGGGATTCAGTGATATATTTGTATATAACTACATATAAAATATGTTAAATGTAATAATAGGTGACAGATGCTGTGGTACCATCCTGAGGGACAGAAGAGTCATACTGACAGAGGATGTCAGCTGAAAATCAGTACAATGAGCTGATATTTTAATCATTTAAGGAAAAAAGTAAAAGAATCATCTCTGATGAGCTATTTGTTTAGGTTGGGTGCTAAAATATTATAGGGTTCTTTCTCAGTATTTTTATTTTGTTTTACTTATTAATTACCAAACCCTTGTATCTATTTTTATTTCCCATTTCTGGCTAAGGTTTGGAGAACCAGAGGGATTTTAAACTAAATGAAGACGTGGATCAGCCAGGAACCACCGGTGTGGATGGAGCATCTCAGGCACAGTGTTCAATCAAAAGGGAGGAAGGGTGACAATGCAAAATACACACTTGGTAAAGCTTTAAACTGGACTCTGTCTGGTCCTGTAGATGCTGAGAGTCCCCCGAGGAGCTGACAGCAGGCAGGAACTCGAGCAGGAGAGGTTTCTGGCTGGCTGTGAGAAGAAGCCCTTCCCCAGGAGGGCTCTTCTGCCGGACAGCAGAGCACAGAGAGGCTGTGCCTCCTCTCCATCCTCTCCATCCCTGCGCTTTCCAGCTTGAACTGGATCAATCCCTGAGCAGCCGCCGTGGCCTCACAGAGCAGACCCTGCTTTGGGCAGCAGCGGGACTCGAGCCCTCCCGAGCTCCCGGCTGCCTCTCTGATGCTGTGATTGAGGCAGGTGCAGGCATTCACTGCAGAAAAGGTGCAGAGACGAAGATCTCGCCATTTGTGCTGGAGATAATGGCCGTGGCCTCACAGAGCAGAGGCATTGAGCAGCTGCTGGAGGCTCTGCAGGGCACGCACTCCGTGTCAAAGCATGAGAAGAACTCTCCGAAAGACACTGGTCTTCAGCAAAAGGTGACAAATCTCTGCAGAATAAAATCATCTTAAACACCTTTGGATTTTAAGGATGAAAAGGGTGTTTTAAGGGCTTAGCCAAGGGGAAAGAAACATAATTTCAGAGCCATTGGCTGTCTTGGAACAGAGACAGAATTCCAGGTCCTTTAGGTTTCACTAATTTCCAGCTGATGTCTGGAAATACAAGGGTCATACCCTTGTGCCAGAGTGGGAATCGGGAATTCAGTAGGAAGAAGAACATATGGTGTAAAAGATGGGTGTAATGACATCGTTTTTATGGACTAATGGATAGTGAAGGCAGTAGGAGAATTGGAATTTGGATATGGATTTCTCTGTTTGTTTCTGTGCCTGTCTGCCTCTTACCCTCCCCTGAAGAGAGGCAGAGATTTCAGACAGCTCTTAGGAGTGCATCAAGGGTTTAAAATATATTTATTGTGTTATTCCTTGTCTCCAAGAGGTCAAATATTTTCAGATCTCTCCCATGTTAGACTTGGGTTACCATTGTCACATTTTTGCTCAGGATCTGACATGGCATTGAACACTTTTAATTTAATTTCTTTTAAGCGGTGATAATGATGTCCTGATTTTGCAGCAGGTTAATTTCCTTCTCTTCTGTACTTTTAATAATGATGTTGGCTATTTTTGCAGGTCACCTGGATATGATTAAGTACCTGAGCTCACCAGGAGCTTCCTGGGAAGGCCGAGATCTGGGAGATCACACAGCTTTTCAGGGCTGTAGGTGGAGGACAATGTTTAAGTGCCTGGCAGGTTAATTTTTATCCTCATCTTAATCCTGCACTGATGCATTCCTCAATCTTTTGGGTAAAGGAGGGCTGCTGCTGATTTACTAAAATATGGATGTAGATTTGATATCGATATCTAACTCGAGACAGACAAAGATTTTTTAATAACGTTAGAAAGGGTACATTTATATAGACTGGCTGGGACACTGCCTAATTTTGATTAGAGTGCTCATCTGGGAAACAATATAAAGCTTATTTATTTACAAAAGTTTTAAATATTCAAACCACAAATGTATATGGATAACATTGATACCTTTCATTCCCTGCTTCATACGATAATTAGTTGAAAAGTTGTTAAGCATGCGTGGTTTGTTCTTTAAATTGAGTCAGTGGTTTTATTTTAGGGTAGGGGGGCAGCATGTGATGAAGTAAAACTTCTTTTCTTCGTTTTGACTTTTCTGCTTTTTGGTTTTGACAATACATATTGTTTTTGAGGAACTTCCAGTTCCTCTTTTTATTATTTTAAATGAGGTTTTTTTTAGATGGGGAAAATTAGTCACTGTTTTTATTTTTATAGATTTCTTACTTAATTTTTTCAGTTTTTTATTTTAAGTATAGTTAAATAAATATATTTAGACAAATGATTAATTATTTACATCTTGAAAGTTTATTCTAGGTTAATTCTTCAGTTAATCATTACCTTTTTAATTGGTTCTAGTTAGAGTTATTCACTAAAATTATTTCTGTTGATTTTAGCAAAACTAACTTGTATTAATTTTTAAAAAGATATAGTTTTGCTTTTCACTGCTTCACAGAAACTCATTTGCCCAAAAGAATGATGGCAATGGCATGGGTTCAGGAAAGAAGAATTGTGTAATTCTGACTGAGAAATAAAGCAGGGGATAAGCCCCTGCTAATATCATAGCAATAACTGGAATAAATTCTAAGTCTTAAGGGCAGCGAAGCTTCCAAAGTAGTGGTTTTCTAATTAGAGCTCCTCTCTTGAGCTTTCCTTCACAGGGAACAGGGTGTCAGAAAATTAAGAGTTGATACAGGATATAATAGGGAGCCTTCCTTGCTTATAATCCACATTTTAAATCCAAATACAACATTCAGTTTTATTTGCAGGTTTCCATGAAACAGGAGATAGGCAGGATTGCCTGGATTTGGTTTCACAACAGGTATGAATGAGTGTTAGCAAACAAAATTGGACATATTTAGTAATGGCTGAGTAAATATTAGCAAATGGGTGGTGTAATGAAATCAGTGTGGCTGCAGCTGATAAGGTGCTGGCAAGCTCTGATCAAGACTCTGGGTGGCTGAAAGAGAAGCTGAAGATTCAGAGATAAGAACTGATGGATGTAATGTTATCCTATTTGAGAAGAGGGGAGCACCTAGAACAGAGAGATGGAATTGATGACCTGTAAAACAAGCTGAGATTTAAAAAAAAAAA
>VZRO01000186.1:161248-236458 GCA_013397915.1 Daphoenositta chrysoptera | reverse complement strand
AATGACCTCAAGTAACCCCTAGAAGGGCCCCAAATGACCTAAAGTAACCCCTGGATGAAATAAAAAAGACTAAAATGCCCTCAAGTAACCCCAATGACCTCAAGTAACCCCTACCAGGGACTCAATGACCTCAAGTAACCCCAAATGACCTCAAGTAACCCCTACAAGGGCCCCAAATGACCTAAAGTAACCCCTGGATGAAACAAAAAAAGACTCGAATGACCTCAAGTAACCCCGATCAATTAAAAAAGACTCAAATGACCTCAAGTAACCCCAATGACCTCAAGTAACCCCTACCAGGGACTCAATGACCTCAAGTAACCCCAAATGACCTTAAATAACCCCTAGCAGGAACTCAGTGACCTCAAGTAACCCCGGATCAATTAAAAAAGACTCCAATGACCTCAAGTAAGCCTAAATGAGCTCAAGTAAGCCCCTCATCTCTCCGGGAGGAGCAGCCTGAGCACCCCACAGCAGCACATCCCACCCAGGCTGGCAGGGGCAGGGGTGCCAAGCAGACTCTCCCCCAGCTTCCCCCCCCATCCATCTTCTCCAGGAGCTGGCTGCCTCACAAACTCCCCTGGCTCATGGCAGCCCTTCAGTTTTGCTGCACACAGCCAGTGCAGAGTCTTAAAGTGGGTTAAAATAACCCCAAAGCCATGGATATTGTTACAGAGAGTATAAAACAGCTCAGGGGACACGAGCCAGCTGCCTGTCCATGTGCCACCCCTCCTGGCCTCTCCCAGCCCTGTGCAGTGTGTGTGCAGGGAATGGGCAAAGGCAGTGGTGAAGGTAACACACCCTGTGGGAATCAGCACCCACACGTTCACCAACGAGGCTGAATAAATTCACCTGCTCGTCTTTCCCACTCAGCAGAAGAACATCTGCACAATTGTTCCCCCTTTGGCATAAAATTCAAGTCAGTGTCCTGGGGTGACTGTGTGATACTGGATTCCCTATGGTCTGCCCTGTGCCAGGCATGAATCCTGTGCCTTCCTGTGTGTTTGAGAGAAAGGGAAACCGAAGAGCAGAGTGGTTTGTACCTCAAGGACAGAGATACACACTGCCCCGTGTTCTGCTGCTGCAGAGCCAAGGAAAGCATCTTCCTGCTTTTCCCTCAGCTCTGGGCTCTGCAGCAGGGAAGAGAGTGGCATTCTCTTGGTTGTGAGCTGGCTTCTTGTTCCTGAGTTAAAGCACGGAGTTTCCTGGGACTTTGGCTGCTGCTTCTTCTCTTCTGGACTGTTCAGCAGCACCAGAACATCACTGGAGGTCCTGGAGAGGCCCACGCCAAACCCCAGCCCCAGAAAGAGAGCAGAGCCACGCCTTCAAAGGACTTTTAATGTTACCAGGTTCTCTCCATGAGAGCAAGAGGTTTTATTATTGAGCATTATTCTTTTATTCATACCTGCGTGCACTCTGCTTGGTAAATAACCAACTTTCTTTTTCCACTTTCCTCCGAGGAATTTCTTCCCGAACCTGTGGGGGAAGGGCAGCTGAAACCTGCCTTCTTTGGAGGAGATGTCCCTTAATTTGTCTCAAATTGGGACAGACAGAGAAGTTCCTGTGTCTACCAGGAAACACTTCTCAGTCCAGCAAGGACTCCATTGTGGTGAGCCCTGGTACAACAGCAGATACTCACACTCTTAACAATCCATTTCTGATGTTCTTTTTTACAAATGGCACATTTATTCCTTACCAATCTTAACAATCCATTTCTGATGTTCTTTTTTACAAATGGCACATTGATTCCTTCCCAATCACTGTCCTGGTGGCCACCCCCTCCCCTTTGCTCCTGGGGCTCCCTGCACTTTTCCCATCAGGGTTGTAAAACTCTGCCATTGATGCCATGGTGATTTTTGCCTTTTACATACCACTTTTATATATCCCTTTATATCCCTTTATATAGCCTTTTATATAGCTTTTATGCATCCCCAGTGCTTTTAGCCCACATACCTGTGATTCCCTGAGCTTGATAACCCAGCTGAGACCCAATGTTCTGTTAAGCCAAGAGACCAAACATCCTGGAGGCCTCAGACCCCAAGGGCCTCTCCAGAACACATCCTGTACCCTGAGCTGGGCCCAGCCAGGGGAAGGTTCCTGGGGTTCCCTGGAGCCTCTCCCTGGGGAATCTTTGCTGGATGTGCTCATTTGTGAGGCCCAGGATGTGATCCCGAGTGCCCGTGGGTGGCATTCCGTGTGCTCTGGGGCATTGCCCCTGGCTGGGCTGCACCTGAGGGGCTGCAATAAACACCCAGGGAAAAACCACATTTTCCCTCTAACCCTGTTTGGCTCTTCATTTTAAGACCAGGAAAAGGGATCACCATTATCCTTACCTGTACCTTTACCTTTCCCACACCCCTTCTTTCCTATCTTTTATACACCTGAGATGCCTTTCTAAGCAACTCCTGCAAGGCCCCACTCAGCCATCTCAACACATTCTCTTGCTGCCATGAGGTTTTTATTGTTTGTATGCCTACAGCCTCAGTACTTGGGACAGGCACATTCTGTAAAAAAGGCACCCAAGTTCTTTGGTATCTGATGAGCTGAGCTCTGTTCACCATTAATAAAATCACCAAATTAATTTTGTATCTGTATTTAAAGCATTCTGACACTCTAGTGACTATATTGTCCCTCAGGGCAGAGATTGTTATGACTTTGATTTCCACTCTGGCTGTGTCACACTTCTATAGAAGAGTTGGGCCCTGTTTTTTGGTGTGAAGTGCTTGTAGCTGTACCCATTCTACTGGAGTCAGATGGTGAAAATGCTGACTTGGATGAGTCTCACACTAATTAAGCCCTCAAGGAGACCTTCCCCCCACACAAAATAATTTAAGGCATCTGTGATTAGAATTTGCTGCTGGGAGAAGTACTGGCTTTGCAATTGTAGTTTTTGGGGAGTTGTCATCGTTGGCTGGAGTGGTGAAATGAGAAGTGAATAAGGTTAATTTAAAATTCCAGCAGTAACCAGACCTCCTGTTGGAAAAATCAGGCTTTGTTACAGCCCTGGGAAACTTCAGTAATGGGGGGATGTAAACAGTCAGTGCTGAGGTGGTGCTCAGGGGCCACCTCACAGAACAAAGACAATCTCAGGGTATTTCAATAGTGGAGAAAAGTCAAACCTGTAAGAGAAGAGAAATCCAAACTGGGAATATCCTGGCAGTGTAACTCATCTATTCCAATCAATCCATTTAACCATCTTTCCTGTTATTTATGGTGGTGCTCCTGGAGATTTATGTGTTGGTCTGAGATTGCAAAGCTTCATCACAGAAACCAGACAAAACAGAGGGGGAGAAAATAAAGGAAAAAAAAAAGAGAAGAGATTCCCTGGAGAGGTTTTTATAAAATCTTCCTCTGTAAACACCTTTAGGTTTGGGATTGGCCCGAATGGCTGAAAAACTTTAAATGGTCTGGCAGGAGAATTGTGCCCCAGCAAAATTTGTGCTGCTCTAGTCTGGGGTTGCAAGCTGACACTGGGAGTTACTCAAGTAGTAAATCTGGAATTTGGATTTAGACTCTGGCCTGGCACAGCAATTGAGCTGTACCCACCCTGTGCTTTAGGGCTCTCCTTGCCTGCAGAAATCCCAAATGTGCCCTCTGAGCCAGGCACGGTGCTGCCATGGGAGAGGCTGGAGTCCTGGAAAAACAAAGAGAATGCTCAGAAGACAACTCTGGCTGGAGTAAGGAGAGGAAAAGAAGCTCTTTCACCCAGAGGATTTAGATAAAACTGGCTGGGGGAGCCAAAAGCCTGTCAAAAAGACACGAGAGCACAAAGGGGATACCACAAAATGAAGGAAGGAACAGCAGGAAAATAACCCAAAAGTGATGAAGAGGAAGTATGTGAAGAGAGGGTTTGCTGGATGTGGAAGTGCCAAGGTTGTGCTGAGTTTCTGAAGGGAGCTGAATAGGAAATGTCCTATTTTAGGGGCAGACAGTGCTCTGGGGGTAGTGCTAAAACAGAGACCCCCGAGCCCAGCCATGGTCTGTGCTCCCCCTTGGGCTGTGGGGAAGGACAGCCCTGCTTGACACTGGAAATTCCAGCTCCAGAAGGTTAAAGACATAAAAATCATATTAAAGTCATTGACCTATAGTTTGTTATCTCTTACTGAATGCTGGACAATGTTGGAGTTCTATAAAATCTCCCTGCTGTGCTAAATCCACACAATTTTCTGTCTTCAGAGCTGTTATTTTGGTTTAATTTAGGTTAGTAATTACAGGTAACAGCTTGAAGGTAACTGGAAAAGAAGGGACAGTCCAAAATGTGCCCAAACCACATTTTTAGGCAAAAAAATTTCTACAAACTGAATGTATTCATTGAATGAATATATTCTTCATCCATTCCTAACGCACTCCAAAATTATGTTCATGATAAACAAGGAGTTTGATTAATTTTCGCAGCTGTCGCTCACCTATTTTTTAATATAAAAATGTATGTCTTGTGCAGACTGCCTAAAAATTCTCCCAAACCATCTACTTGTTGCAGTTTCCAAGTTACTGGGCTGTACTTACTGCTTTGCTTGGAGGTAAAATCAAAGGAATGGGTTCTGTAGCAGTGCAGTGACTCTGCTTTGCATCCTTGTGTGGGCTGGAAGGAACAACAGGGATATTAAAGCACTTTGGTACTTTATGCTTGCTTAAAACCTTACTTGATAGTTTAATTCCAGGCAGCAGCACCCTGGATTAGATGGGTGGAAGATGGAGATTCCACCTTTCAAACAGGATTTAGGGTGATTTTTCTGAGGAGGAACCCAGACCTGCAGCTGCAGCAGCCAGTGGGAGACATTGTTTGCTCAGGTATTTTTTTAATTGTGGAAAGGGATTTTCTTTCCTTTTTGCCTTTCAGTATTATAAAAGACTGGTAGTTTTCACAAGAAGATACAAATAATCTCTATATAGAGGTTTTCTGTCTCTGGGTTTATTTTTTAAATGTGTTTCCTTTTCCATTTGTTGTGATTTTTGCTTGTTTGGAGCTTGGTCAATTTGCTGGAAGTCAAGAAGGTAAAACTAAGAGAAAAAGTGTTATTTCCCAGTTTGGAGATGATGCCTACGATAACTTTGATTTTTCCTATCAAGAAAGTGAAAATATGAATATTTGGCCCCAAATGCTGTAGCTTGCCTGTTTCACCTCTATTATTCAGATTTCTGGGTCCTTCACACTCTAAATTGTGGAGCTCAGCCTCCTCCTCAGCATCTCTTCCTGTGCTTAAGTGCAGCCATGGGATTTACAGACACTGTTTTCTCCTAACAAACCCAGAACCCTCTTGCACACAGAGTTAGATGTAAAGCACGAAATTCAAATAAACAAAAATACTTTTTGGCATTCCCCTGAGGATATTATAAAGCTGCTGGAAATTAAATGCTGATTTTTTTTCCCTTCTCTATTGCTTCCTTTTTTTCTTCAAGACCTCCTTTGCTTTCATGACTGCCCCTTTAATAAACAAAAAAATTAGCATTTCTTACCCAACCTTGTTAATACTCATCTTTAAATTTTCCAAGGAAATGCTTCTTTACTTCAAATCATGAGCTGCTTGTGCAGCAAATTTAGCTTCAGCTCTAGAAGTGAAAAATTTGTTCAGGTTGTTAAGGCATCTAAAATTCTTACAGAAAATTAGGCTAAATTATTGAATCTTTGTAAAATAAAAAAAAGATATATTTTAGCATTTGGTTTTTGGAATTAAGTAGTAATTTACAGTTTTAACAGTAAAATAATCTGGTATAAAAGCTTAAAAAAGCAAATGATATATGATAAAGATATAAATGATCTGAGGTCTTTTCAGATCTGTTCTTGAAAGTGATGGTTTGGGGGTTTAAAAAGCAGTTTTAGGTGTCTTTATATCAAGTAACATAAAGATTACCAAGTCAAGCACTGAGAAATGCAAAGTTCAAGTTGCTTTAAAAAAAAAAAATCAGAAAAAATGCAGTTATTTCCTCCAAATCCAGCATAATCTAATATATGGCATGACCAGGCATTTACTGCCTCCCCACGGGGGCATTCACACATCAATAATGTCAAAGAGAAGAGGCACCTTGGACATGTGCTTACATTTACTGCAGTGCCAGGGGCCTGCAGCTGGTGACTGCCCTGCTCCTGCAGGTTGGCCAAACCCTGCAGGGCAGAGAAGGGGGGTTTTGGATGCTCTGGCCTTGGCACTGCAGGTGAACCCGAGCTGGCAGTGCAGGCACTGAACCCTGGCAGTGCCCCGAGTGCTGCTCTGCTGCCCAGAGCCCGGGCAGGGCAGGCACAGCTCTGTGCTTTTGCTGAAATACCTGGAAATACCTGGAATTCCCCGAATTCGGCTGCTGGGGGGGATCTGTGCCTGATGGCACTGCCTGGCTGCTGTGGGGCTGCTCCATCCTCTTTCTGTGCTCAGCCAGCTCAGCTTTCAGTGCAGCTCGTGGCTCTTCCCCTCAACACGAGGCTTTTCCTGCTGTAAAGAGACTGCTTTTATTTAGCAAATGTCTCCTTTTCCAGCTCTGTTCAACGGAAGGCAAATCTCCTGGAAGTACCTCCAGCTGTTCCCATCAGTGCCATGCCAAGGAAAGGCACATACAAAAGGCAATCTGTTGGACAGAACTTT
Source organism: Daphoenositta chrysoptera (assembly GCA_013397915.1). Classification (NCBI taxonomy): domain Eukaryota; kingdom Metazoa; phylum Chordata; class Aves; order Passeriformes; genus Daphoenositta; species Daphoenositta chrysoptera. Next base: position 229,883 of record VZRO01000186.1, on the reverse strand, counting down.
TAATTTTTTGCTACAGGTTCTTGGAGCAGTGAGAACATACAGGCAGAAAGATGCCCTTATCTCTTCCACTCCTTCTTTAAGGGAAGAATTTTTTCCCAATATCCAGTCTAAACATCCCCTGGTGCAACTTCAGGCTGTTTCCTTTCATCCTGCCCCTTGTTCCTTGTGAGCTCCTGTCAGGGAGTTGTGCAGAGCCACAAGGTCCCCCCAGAGCCTCCTTTTCTCCAGGCTGAGCCCCTTTCCCAGCTCCCTCAGCCACTCAGACCCTTCCCCAGTTGTTCATAAGCACATTAAAAGCTGTAAATTTAAATATGTAAGAATTAAGACATATAGTGAAGCATAAAAATGTACTGCTCACCTCTACAGATACACGTGGTCTTGTACACTGCTTAAAAAATAAGAGGGTAATGGAAAACAAAAGTATCTTCTTTTGTCATAATGATGATGTTGGATATTAAATTCCTGAATGAACTGATTTCCCAGAGTTCTAAATGTTCAATATGCTCCAGGTTTTTAATTTCTCTTATACATGTTGTGTGAAAAGGGCAGCTGCCTGTAATTTATGGGGCATATTTATGTGTGGTCTCGTTATGTGGAAGGATGGGCTCTGTGCAGAATGAGTTTCAGCATTACTGAGTTTAGAAAATTATGTTTTGCAGAGTGCTTGTAAGATAAAGAATGAATTTGTTTACTGTTACATGGTAATTTATAGTTAAATTGGAAACTGCTGTTATTTGATTGGAAGTTAATAAAAGAGAATATTGCACACTCAAATGATCAGAAGAAACCAGAACTGAAACAAAGGAAAAAGCTCTGTATCTCTTTCTTCTTGGAGCTTTTGAAAAGGCTTTTAAAATATTCCATGAAATTAAAAGAAGATAAATCTTGCTACCCTGATAATTGCGAGCTTTTACAAACAATCTAGGAATATAAAGCCCAGGGACTAGATGAGCAGGAAGATGGTAAATATGCAATTTTCTTTTTGTTTACTGCCTATTTATTCATTTTCTTTGGTGCTTTGTACTTACTGTTCTATTGATTAGCATACAGGCAGCTTTGCTTTAGGGAGAGCACACTCTGTTCCTGCCTTCCCTCTGGAAAGGGAGCCTGGCTGTGCCAGCATTCCAGAGGTGGGAGGCTGGAATGTGGGTGTGGGAGAAGACAGAAAGGAAGATTCAGCATAAAAAATCCCTCCCACGAAGAGAAATTGAGAACCATAAAATACTGAGGATTTAAAGGTTGGTGCAACCTTAATTATTAAAGGTGATTTAGAAGTCAGAGGTTGCTGAGCAGGGAGGTGGAGGAATTTATAACGACAGGACTGAATTTATTATGACAGGACTTGTTCTTGTGCAAGGATTTCACATCCTGGTGTATCCCCCAGTAATTTATTTGCTCACACTGCCCTTACAGATGTAAAACCACTCACCTGCTTCCCACCGTGGAATTCTCCATACCATCTGCATCTCTAATCATGAAGGCACTAATTAGGTGTGAAAACACTCACAGTACTACTGATACAATTCCCCAAAACAAAAGAAGGATTTAATGGATCATTTGGAGTCATCTCTTGTAGTCCTGTGATGTTTGTTGTCCTATCCCACCCCACAAGCTACAGGTCCTTTTCTGCCTGTAGAATTTTGCATCTGATTTGCAAAATTTATATATACATACATATAAAATTTGCAGATTGCTGAGTGGAAGGATTCCACATTTTATGGCTGTTACATACATTGCACCCTCGTTTTGCTATGAAAAAATTCAGCTTTTACTGTTCTGTAAGAACTTTTCTTGGTGTCAAATAATTGTACTCATTTTTACAGGATTGCTGAGTGTTGTTACATTTGTTTCAGAGAGAGAAATAGGATTTGTTTTCCCAAACATTTAGAAATCTCAAAGTTTTCATGGGAATAGTTGAGAAATTTGACACATGGTGTTGGTGAGGTGGCTGCTTGAAGTGACAGGGACACAACTGGGTGCCCTGTATGGATATTTCTATTTTCTATGCTTTTAAGCCTGCTTAGGTTGGTCATGTTTAAGTTTATACACCTGCAAAGTCTTACCTAAGCTGCTCCTGTTTAATTCAAAACTCCTGATGCTGATAACAGACACTTTTTAGTCATTTAATGTCACTTTCTTTCTCTACTCACAGTTTCATCTTATGATTTTCAGCAGTTTGCAGAATTCTGATGAAATGGGAGCTCCAAACAAGCAAACTGAGATCATGTGGCTGCTTCAAATGGAGGCACTCCTCTACTTTAGATACAAAAAAATTAGTGTTTTAAATACAAAAATACACAAAGTACATAAAAAGCATCATTTTGGTTCCCCAGCACTGCTGAGCCTGGGATGTTTGCATCCTTCCCTTGTGATTCTCCACACATAAAGCCCTGCTGTTGCTGTTGGAGGTGCTTTAAGAATTGAAATACATTTGTGAAGCTTTTCCTTTGCTATTCAGCACCAAACTAAGCTGGGGTTGATTTTGGTTTGTTCAGTTTCTCAATAAACATGAGGGCTGTGCTGCTAGGAGGGAGAATAACTGGGAAAATGAAATACAATTACACTTCCTGAAGCCAGATGTGAGTTTCTATCAATGCTTTTATTTTTGCTTAAGGAAACAAAAACCACAAGCAATGAGGAAACCATCCTATTAAAGGTGATAGTCCCTTCTCTGTTTCAACCAAATGTTGTTTTTACAGGTGAAACAACTGTGTTCAGCAGTGCTACTGAGAAGGCACAGAAGAGATCAGGTGTAATCACATAGCAGAGATGAACTACTTTTTTTTTTTTGGAATTTCCAAGTCTATGTATTAAAATACACATTTTGATTTGGGAATTAAGAGACCCGGAGCAACGTTGTAGAAGTTAAATACAAAACAGTAGTAAATATGCAAAATACAGGTGATAAGCAGAGCGGTGAGGCAAAAGGAAATACAAAATATAAAAGTTGATTCTTAAAATGGAATTCTTTGTAATTCTTGGCTTCCCCCCCAGCCCTGGGTGTAATGTACTGCCAGTCTAATCAGGACAACAATGAGATGGTTGAATTTAATACCTGAAGCATCAGAAAGGAGGCCTGATACCTGCATTATTATGTACTAACCAGGTTGTGTTTGAGGAGAGTGAGGTTCAAAACAACACAGGTCTGTGACATACAGTACTTCTTCAGTGAGAGGACTTCTCCCAGGTGGATGCATCCTCTTTCAGCACAGAGATTTCTGGAAGGTTTCAAACAGCAACATGAAAACTGAGATTACAGTACAGCTGCAAACACAGAGTGATCCTTTGGTTAAACACAGGTTGCACCTTGTGTGCAGATATTGGGCATTTCACCGAGTTCCAGGAGAAATTTTGTCTTTTTACCCTGCTGTATTTATTCAAAAGTTGGTTATGAACCATGGAGATTGAGTTGTTTCCACATTTGATTGATCTGTATCAGCACTCCTTAAAGAAGAGATCAAAACTAAGAAATCTACATAGGACCAATAGAGCAGAATTATTCAAGTTCAGTGAAATATTACAAAAAAAAAGGCTTCCTTTTTAGGAAAACTCAGCTATGGTAAAAATATCTACTACAGTGCACTGCACTGTAATAAATATTCAACATAAATTAATAATTTACAAGTACCTGAGCAAGTATACAGAGCACCATAGCACAGCACAGCACCAAAGGCAGTAGCTCAGAATTCTTAAAAATAATGCTGTTTTAAACATTAAAAATTCTAAGTATTGTCATAGAAATGAACTCCAGCTGGAGCTGAAAGATAGTGCAAACTTCTGTCTTCACTTTTTAAAATAAAGGTGTCAGGTTTTCTACTCATTTCACATCCGTAGTGTTGCTGGACCTGGATACCTGTGGTGGATGCTTGGGAGCAGGTCTGTTGGAAAGAAAGAAAACAGCAAATTGTTATTTAATCTCTTAATTTCTTTGGGTGTTCATCAATTTTGTACCTGATCAAAAATGTTAATAATGCTGCAGAATTCCAGGTGGTTTCCAAAAGCTGTAAGAGTCAGCTTGAAATGTTGTTTTTTAAGAATATCTGACTAGAATAGACAGCCAGGAGTTTAATCAAAATTTCTTTTTGCAGTCTTTTTGCTAATGTATTAGGAGAATATATTGATTCTATTTTTTATGTTTCTGAGCATTTAAGAGCTTCACTGGTAGAATTCGTGTAGTTTAAAACACCACTTTTATCTTCCTTGGAGCTCACTTTATTCACAGGAAATTGAGGAATATTGGGTAAGGAAACATTATGGACTTAACCCATTAATATTGGGTGTAGTTATTCCACTTCCTGATTATTTTTTTTCAAACACACTTGATATTTTTTAAGTGTACAATTTCTATGCTTTTTGAATCTTTTGGATATTATTTTCAGAGGATGTAAATTGATGTTCCCTTGGGAAATATGTGATCAGGAAATTGCTTTTATTGGTGGCTGATTTTAACAGCATTCAGTTCTCAGCCTAATTCTGGGGGGTGGGGGGCGTTCTGAGGAGAAAATTTATTATTTGTTGGTTAGTTTTTGTAAATATTAGGTGCTTACAGTCAAACCTTCAGAGGTATTACAAATTCTCCTAGTGGGTGGAAGTCAGAGCAGCAGTGCTGGTGCACTCCCAGCGAGAAAGGGGCGTGCAGAGCCAAAGGAGAGATGGAAATGGTGCGGAAGGGGCAGCTGCAGCTCCCGGGGCCGTGTCGGGCACGCTGCTGCTGCTGCTGAGGTGTGGGAAGGCGGGCGGGGAGGAGCACTGACCTGGCAGGGCTGGCGAGGGGCACAGCCCTGGGGTGCCCGGGCACGGCGGGGCCCTGGCGCGCTCGGCCCAGGGGGTCTGCGGGGAGAGGCTTCCGAGGGGGGCTGGGCTTGGGGGGCTCCTGCAGGAAACACAGGCTGCTGTCATTCTCCAGAGTGGTCACAGAACCCCTCACACAGCCACAGCTGAGATACATCCATGGAATCCCAGAATCCCAGCATGGTTTGGGCTGGAAGGGACCCCAAAGCCCACCCAGTGCCACCCCTGCCTGGGCAGGGACACCTCCCACTGTCCCAGGCTGCTCCAGCCCCAATGTCCAGCCTGGCCTTGGGCACTGCCAGGGATCCAGGGGCAGCCACAGCTGCTCTGGGCACCCTGTGCCAGGGCCTGCCCACCCTCACCATTTCTTCCCAATACCTAATCTAAACCTAAATTGAAGATATTTTTTAATCAGCTATGAGCAGATAAGTTTAAATGAGTAAAAAATAACTTACTTTTAATAAGCTGGCACTTATATTTTAAAACGAAGATTTAATACTGTATTTTCATGATTTTATGTCTCTTGATTCTTTGCTCTAGAAGTACAGGGTGCATCTCTACTGGGCTCAACGCTTCATTGGTGGTAAATGAAAACAGCAAAGACTGAATACATAATTTTGTAAAAGTAGTTCTACAGAAAGGTGGGAATGCTCGACATCACTTTAAAATGGAAATTCAGATGACCACAAAACCAAACTGCCCCAGTCTGGTTTGGATTGGGAGCATCTGTGGAATCTTTTTCAGAGACGTTGCTGTGCTTTCATTCTGGGGAATTAAAGGTCTCATTAATAAAGAACAGAAGTCATCTGCTGTCAGGCTGGGCCACGGCTCCTCTGTGTGGTCCCTGCAGCCCTGCAAACGGGGGAGCTTGGCTCTTTGTGCTCCTCATTATGGAGAGCTGGGACACATTAAGTGCCTTGCTCAGGGCACACAAAAACTCTCCAATTTATCTCCAAACTCACTTCAGATCTTTGTCCTATTGGAGCTGCATAGCCACACTTTTCTCAAGGAATTTTATTCTTTAATTTTAGTTTGCTAAAGTATCATTAGTAAAGTGAAAGGAAACAAGAAAAGCTTACAAGCATAATCTGATTAAAGATCCCTTGAAAGATGTGATCCAAACAAGCAATCAGGGCACAAATTGCTTCTGAATAAAGTTCAGCTTTTTATTTTTTGTTTTGAGCAGCCCTTTGTTTTTTCACTTTTCATGGCAAATATTTGCTCTTTCAAGAAGGAAGTGCAGATGGATTATCCACAGGCATTTTGATAAGAAAGAAATGATGTGAGTTTAAGTAAATCTCACATATAGTAAGTTCAAATTTGCCACAAACTACATTTCAAAGTTGCATATAATGTCCACCCTCTCTTTAATTACTAATAACAAGTACTGGTATTGATGGATACACAGGCCCAACACCTGATTTATTTATTTATTCATTCATTTCCCAGTCAAAATGTCCTTGAGCTAAAATATCCTTAAGGAGGAAGCAGCCAAGAGGCTTGACAGAAAGTGTAATGTGGCAAGCTGGTAGGAAAGGGTAAATGAAAGAAAAAAACTAAAAAGAGAGGGAATTCTGACAAAAATGGAAATGGAGAATAAATGGTGGCTGAGATGAAGCAGAATGGAGCAGCACTTGGTAGGAAGGAGATGCCACCAGGAACACACACATTGTGAGTGAGGAGCAGAGGACAAGCTCTTTGAAGAAATAAATCCCAGCCCCCAGACTGATTGCAGGAGGCGCTTCTCTATTCTTTCAGTGCCACAGGAGAATCCAAATTTTTGTGCTAACATGTGTGGGGCCCTGCAGAGCCTTTGATGTGTTGGGAATCTGCAGCACAGCTCACGGTACCACCACGGCTCTGCTTCCTCTCCCTCCCTTCTCCAGTTCCTCCCCCACAAAGCTTCAGCCCTTCAACACAAAGAGTTTATGATGGATTTCTTTGTCCAGTTTTATATCCACAACCTGGCATTTAATGCTTTCAGGCTCTGCTTGGGGAAGTGTTGGTTTAAATGTTGGAATGAAAAACGTAATTCTCAGACTGAGCAGCTCCAAAGATGTCAGGTGCATGAAATTCCAGGTTTTTTCCACTGATTTTTAAAGAAGCAACTGAAAACCCTCTGTGTCTAGAGCCAGGCTGAGGTGTTACAGGAGAGATATTCCCAGGATAACTGTGGCAGAAGGAGCAGGAGCTGAGCTGAGCTCAGTTTTACTGAGGAAAAAGTGAAACAATAAAGTTCTATTATCTGCAATTAGGATCAGCTGCAAAATATGAGATATATTTTGGTAATAAGAGGATGAGAGTGTCAAAGGCAGCAATTGAATGCTAAAAGTAACAAAACCAAGGGGAAGAGATCAAATCCAAATGCCTGGACTGAACCCATGGTTAGGGTAAACCTCCACTGTTTCCTTGATTTACATCTATTGATTTATATTGACTATGACTCTGGCCCATAAATAAAGTCTGTTTGCCTTGCAAGAGCATCTGAAAGAAGGAAAAGCTGTTTTTCACTCAAAAGATAATGAAATATTAAACTTGGCAACAGCTGATTCACTGAGGATTTTCTGTTTGGTTGATCGGTTGGGGTTTTTCTGTGTTGACTTTGTTTTTTAACTATTTTACTTTCAACTGAAAGGAAGTTTTATAGTGACTGCTCCTCCTCAGCACCATCCTGCAGCACTGAGCATCTGGGTGACATCCTGAATGTGGCAATGATTTTTAAAGTCCTTGCTCTTGCTGACCTGCTGGATGTGCTTCCAAGAAGGAGCTGAAGCAATACATAAAGTAATAGCTATATTTATTATCCAAAACTATTCTTAAGTAATTTACCTCTTCCAAGCTTTGAAGGATAAAAGTTTAACTTAAGAATGAAAGATTTTCTCTCCATACAGTGATTTTTGTGTCCCTCTGATATAAAAAGTGCCTGTTTCTGACAATACTGGTTATGATATAATTTTGTAAGAATCCATTTTTGCTCATCCTCTGGGCTGCCTGGAGCTGATCCCCTGTTTGTCCTACTTGTGCTCCATGCAGAGACTGAAAATGGTGATATTTTGCTTGATGACGGAACTGTCACAGTTAATTTGAGCTGCCAAGCTGAAAAGCTTTTTGGCAGTTTCAGATCTGTCATTCTTTGCTAATGATAGCACTGCAGATCTGATATTCCACCTGGCACTTTTTTGTGGGATTTGAAGCACAAGGATTTAGGAACATGAGTTGTAGGGGAGCACGGGGCTGCTGTGATGGGCAGTGAGGCTGGGGCAGGGGCAGATGCAGCCTCAGAATGAGAAATGGTTACTTTTCCTTGGAAAGCCTTTTCTCCATCCACATTCTGCTTAAGAAACAGAAAAGCACTTGCACTTAAAACCTTCCCTTTGACCACTGTGAATTGTGCAGAACGTTAGAGAATGCAAGAAAATGAACAGTGAAACCATCAGAGCTGAAGACAAGCAACAGGAATCAATACTGCTTCAGATTCCCTACAAAACCTATTTTAGAAAGAATCAGTGTTTCTTACTCCCCTGGAAAGGAAAACGACTGGCAAGATGGAAAAGGGAAGATGAAAAAGCAAATAAAACACTGGCTGCACTTGTAAAAGTTGGTCTGAGTGATACAATGCTGAAGTTGGACAAAATTAAAGCTAGATATACTTTTTATTTGCTGTCACAATACATAAGCAGCCTGCCAATGCTGTCTCAGAGAACCACAGAATGGTTTGGGTTGGGAGAGACCTTATGGATCATCCCATTCCACCCCCTGCCATGGGCAGGGACACCTTCCAGTATCCCAGGTTGCTCCAAGCCTCGTCCAACCTGGCCTTGGATCCAGGGATCCAGGGGCAGCCACAGCTTCTCTGGGCACCCTGACAACTTCTCTGGGCAGCCTCTCTCATCCCTGTTTGTTTCTGATATTTTTCCAACCCCTTTTCAAAGCCCTGCCCTCCAGCATTTCCTATCCATCAGCAGAAAGGGTCTCAGAGCATCTCTCAGGGCTCCTGCAGGAGAGCCTGGTGTTGACAACATTCACCTCATTTTAACCTTGTGCCACATCCAAACAGCAGCATGTCTGCAGAGCAGGAATAGCTGCATGCCCGGGTGCTTTGCTTAGAAACAGTCACTCCACAAATGCCACCAAAAGAGAGCAGCCAGTGACAAGAAAAGGCACTATTTAATACAGACAGCTGCACAGACAGCTTAATCTACCCTATCATCCTGAGATGCATCTTTTCAAAACTAAAAAATAGAAGAGGTTTACCATCTCTACTCAAACATTGCAATGGAAGGTGTGTCCATATGAAATAGTGTTTTTCAGATCTGTGCTCTGGAAAAACAAAGTGTGGTTCATGCAGCCCTTGGCAGGGCACAAGCACATCAAGCTCAGACACCTTTTGCTCTTGCACATCACATCTGCAATGTGACTCCCTAAACTCTCTCTCTGTGCTTGGCACCTCACTAACAAACCGTGCAGTTTCCCCTCTGGTTGGGCAGCTGGAGAGATGAGCCTGTGTTTGCCTCTAATGTGTTTGTTCTGTTGTCTTTTGAGTGGTGAAGGCAGAGTTCAGGATCCTAAATTTTAGGATCACAGCCCCACTTGCCACAAAGCAATTTTTCTACAGTGCAGTTCTAAACTCACACAAAGTAAAAAGGAAATACTGTGGGAAAAGGGCAGCATGAAGGATGAGAGAACGCTTCATTTCTCCAGACACTCACAGAGTAAATATTAGATAGAAGTAAATCAGTGGTTACCTGGGAGAACCTCAGTGAAGGATTAGCTGGCAGGGGTCTCTCAGGCCCAGCTTGGTGGCCTGGCAGCTGGGGCAGGGGTGGCAGCACTCGCTGGGGTGTTTTTAGTGGTGGCACCTCGTGTGTCTTCACAGGGTCGCTGATGTCGATGATCTGATACGGCAGCGGCCGCCTCGGGGCCTCTCTCTGGGAAAAATCACCCAAAAAAAATCATAAATTTCAGAAGCTGGCACAGAATCACAGCTGGAAGGTTGGAAGGGACCTTAAAGAGCACTTTGTTCTAACCCCCTGCTGTGGGTAGGGACATTTCCCACTAGACCAGGTTGCTCCAAGTCCCATCAAACCTGACTTATTGCTGGCTTAAAATCCATGTTAGTCCCTTGCTTTTCTCTCTTAGAGACAAAACTATTTCTTTTCTGCACTGGACATCTCCACCTGTCTTCAACTGGGAAGCCAGAAATGTATTTTGAAGCCTACGTCCTCTCCCATGTCACTTAATTTTAGTCCTACATGATATTAAGTTAATGTAATTATTGTATTATAATAAATCACTTAATTGAGATCTAAAATACACGACATGGTTTCTTGGTTTTCCCACAATTTTTTTTTTTTAAACTATTTAGGGACTCACTTTTTGTATGGTTGTATTTTGTGGCTTTGTGATGAGGTTTTTACTGATAGACGTGGCATGAACATGATTTGGCTCAGATGAACTGGAAGGTCTGGCTGGACTCACAGACCTGAAATACAAACATTTAATTGTTGAACACAGTTAAATGCTTTATAACATTTTCTTAAACAGGAGCCTCTTTTCAGAATGGGATTTTGCAAGGACTTTCTGCCTGGTTATAGTAAACAAGGAAAGTAAAAATTGTCTAGCACTCCTGCAAGAATAAAAATAAATATTGATTTTTTAGAAACCAGTAGTCTGTTAAATTAGCTTCTGCAATCTGTGGAAATGCAGCTTTGTAACACCCAGGAGAGTATTCTAATGAATCTAACATTTAAACAGTAATGACCTCAAATAGGAAAGTTTCAGCTCACTCAACTGAGTTTAGATAAAAGGCCACGCAATGTAATGAAACTGTTTCAGGCAAATGAAAATAAAGGCAATACTTCCATCGCTGCTTAATTTTTCATCCCAAAAGGGAAGAGGGATATACTCAAACCAATACCTTCATTATTTACTGCCTATCAATGAAATTAAACTAACCCAGGGAAAACGCTGCTAATATCTGGTGAATATTTTTGTCAAGGCTGGCTCTTTCTAACACATTCACAGTGATGAGAATTGCTGTGTTTACTGCTTCCTTTCCCTAATATCTGTTGGAATATAATTAGGGAAAATCATCATACCTTAATTTCTCTATTGTTGTCTTCTTGCTTGTAAACAACCACCTCATGAAAGTCTTCCTTTTGAGGTACATGATTGATCCAGCAAAGATAAGGCACAGGATGGTTATCAACACTCCTATGGTCAAACTCTTATTGTCTGCAACAAAACACGTGGAGTTAACTTCTTCCAAGAGCCTGCTCAGTGCCTGACCAGGGTTTCTTTGCCTTCTTTAAAAACAAAGATTTGTCAGTAGTGAAATCACGATGAGAAGCTTTGTCATGGAAATAACCATGATGTCATAAATTCAGTATTGCCACTCACTGCAGCATCTGGAGTGCAGAGAAGAGAATCCATTTTGGTTTAGAACAGCATTGTTCATATGAAAACAGACATTATTGCCCACCAAGGTTTAGTTTATAAATGTACTTGTGAGGAGACTGCTTGTCCTGTCATGTACTCAAACATAAACCAGAAACATCTCCTTGAGGTAACTTAAGTTCACCCACTCTGGGGAAAAACTGGCATGGAATAATCAAATCCTGTAAAATTAAAAACGTGCAGAAATAATTCTTTCTGAGGTTGACCAAAGCTCATTGCTTGCAAGACACCACTTTGTATTTCCACTCTTTATCGTGGAAGCAAGAGTGGAGTCTGAATTCCCACTGACCTGCCTGTCTGATGGGCCCACTGTCCACGCTGCCACCAAAGCCTGGCTTGTCACAGAACGGGGGGGCCCAGTCAGCCTCGCAGTGACAGTTCTTTTTGTTGTTGCAGACCTGCAAAACAAGACAAATGGCTTAACATAAAAACATCCCAGAGCAGCCCTGGCTGATAAGGGCTTCTAATCAGACAGTGACACATCAGAGAGGGATAAAACTTAAGAAGAAAGGAGATGTGCTGATAGCTGCCTATTGCACACTAAGGTGGCAAAGAGCCACTCACCACAGAGTGAGAGGGATCCTAAAAACCATTATTTCTTTGGCAGGTAATCGTTGGAGTTGCCCCAGCTGACAACGTCAATAATATTGAGGATAATCAGACACCTCTTAAGTCTTATTCTCTCTTTGCTCCCAGCAGCAGCATTATCTGCCTGTTAACTTCTGTTCCCCGTGCCTTCACAGGAGCAGGAGTCTCTGCTCTGGAGGCTGTGGAGCTCTGTCAGCCTTCAGGAACTCCTCTCCATCAAGGCCTTGCACTGGGCCGAGTACGGATTTTTCCATGGCTCTAAGATGAACCAGTTGCTGGAGAATCCTGTGAAACTGGGATCAGGGCTGAGGAACCCCTCGGGGAGCTTTGATATCACACTTGCACTGTCTGTGGAGATACAGTGCTCCGTGTTGGGATGGTTTTAATCTGAGTCAGGGAACAGCTTGCGAGGCCTGATCCATGCAGTGCCCCCTGTGGGATCAGAGAGCTCCGGAGGACTGGAGCCATCCCTAACACAGCCTGTTCCTGCTGCACACGGGAAGGAGCCAGGAGATCCAGGGTTTTTCCCTCAGGAGGTGCCACAGGCCAAAGGCTCGTTATTTCCCTTTGCTACTCCTCAAGCAGTTACTGTGTGGTGAATACAGAGATTAAAGTTCCGTGCTGAATCGACAGAATACCCGGAATCAGAGAATTGCTCGGGTTGGCAAAGCTCTCTAAGATCTTCAAGCATTCCCCAGCACTGACAAGGCCACCCATGTCCCCAAGTGCCACATCCACATGGATTTTAAATCCCTCCAGGCACAGGGAGGGGACCTCCACCACTGTCCTGGGCATCTGTGCCAGGGCTGGACAGCCCTTTCCATGAAGGAATTTTCCCAAAATCCACCCTGCCCCTGCCCTGGCCCAGGCTGAGGCCGTTCCCTCTGCTCCTGTCCCTGTTCCCTGGGAGCAGAGCCCGACCCCCCCGGCTGCCCCCTCCTGTCAGGGACTTGTGCAGAGCCACAAGGGCCCCCTGAGCCTCCTTTTCTCCAGCCTGAGCCCCTTTCCAGCTCCCCCAGGAATTCTCCAGCCCCTTCCCAGCTCCGTTCCCTGCCCTGGACACGCTCCAGCCCCTCCAAGTCTTGTCCTGAGGGGCCCCAAACTGAACACAGAGATGGCCCAGTCACATTTAGGTGCTCAAATCAATTTGTAAATAAAACTTTTGGGCTTAGGGCTCGTTGTCAATAAGGTCCTCAATTCTGTGCTAAACCCCAACCATCACTGATCTGCCACCACCATGGAGAACCCACAGCACAGATCGATAATTGAGTTTTCAGTAAGACACAAATCAGTTCATGGGAATCTGGGTTATTCTGAACATGCAATATTCTGGCCAGGTCAGCTTGGCAGGCTCTCAGAAACACTGTGCTGCCTGTGTCTGCAGAGCACTAAAATATTCACAGAGCTCAGACTGGCTGTGGTCATGTAAAATTAAAAAAAAAAAGATTTACTTTTGAAAGGCAGCAAGATAATTAAAAATATACTTTGTTAAGCATTATTTTTTAAATTAAAGCACTGCAGGAATTCCCATTTATAATTCCATGAGGTCAATTTTGCCACCGAGGAGGTTCTTGTTTGTACAGACATAAAAAATGCCAGTCCAGGCCTCTGCTCATTCCAGCTCAATGATAAGAGGCAGCACCATCAACACTGCTCAGTTTTGCAAATTCAGGGTGATAAAATAAGTTGAAGCAAATTAAAATCCTTCCTCAGGAGAGGACAGTGAATTTCTATGGCTCTTCCAATGTGGCTGCCACAGCTTTTCACAGAAACAAACAGCTCATCAGCAAATCAAGGTTAATAAGGCATAGCTTGACATAATTAACATTATCATAATATAAACTGGGTTTCAAAACACTGATATTATTAGATGATATCATCACATTTTCCATTCTGCACCACTTTCATGCCACAAAACTCATCAATATGGTTTTACTTTATTTTAATAGTTTTGGAAATGGTGTCTCATTTGCCTCTCAATGCAAATGCTTCAAATGCTTAATTCAAAAATTTCAACTTCTTTGTATCTATGAGGAAATTGTATTTTTGATTTTTAATGGGAATTCTCCATGATGGAGGGTTAGACTTCAAATTGCTTTGAGGATTACAAGATTCCTTTGTACCACAGGCTGACAATTAAGAACAAGATAATTACTGCCTGATAAACATTTCTTTGTCAAATAAAAATAATTTCATAAGAGGGACAGCAAAGATAGAAATGCATCATAAAAATGTATTGCAGTGACTCTGACTGATCTCTTGCAGGCAATTATAGATCCCAAAGCCATTACATAAAGTGATTTCTTGCCCAGTGGTTATGGAGTGATTGTAAAAGAATGCTTTCCTAGGATGCTTACCCCACGTCCATGGCACTTGGTGGCACATTTATGGACCCCAAAAACACTGGTGTTCTGGCACCGGCGGTTCAGGCAGATCTGCAAAATCAGGGAAGAGGAGTTTTAACAGGGACAGAACTGCTGGGGCTCCCAGGCCATCATATCCCTTCTTTTAGCAGTTAAATACTTCCCAAAACACAAATCTATGTAATTATACAGACACAAAGGACACCAGGACTGGGTGTCTTCTTCTTCTTTTCCTCAGCCCTTTTAAAATCTTTTAAACCCAAATCTGAGCAAGTTGAATTCTGCTCTGCTGGCCAGCCCTGGTTTCACACAGTTCAGAGTGGTTGATATGCTGAGCTTGTGCAGGCAAAGCCTCACAGTTCCACTCAAGTGGAACTAGTGGGGAGACCCTGGGGTTTGGGAGGTTTTTAAGCCAATTTAAAAACCAGTAATTTGCATTTTTTTCAGGACTAGGAGTGTACTGAGCAGGATTCCTCCAGGTGCCTGCTCTGTCTGCCTTCACATCTTCACAGCAGCAATGATTCCTCAAGGAAAGCTTTAGATCCTCATGGTGTAAATTATCAGAGTTCTGTTTATATCAACAGTGAAATATTTTTCATTCCAGTACAGAACCTGGACCCAGGGTAGGTGAATATTTAAGTGAGGTCACTGATTTTTATGGGCTCATCATTGTTTTCCAGGAAAACCAAGAGCTTTCTAAGTTTTTTCAAGTTATTCCGAGTTAAACTTTTTTTTTTTTTTTTGGTGTCAAATCCAAACTATCCCTATTTAACATTTAATATTTATAGGGAATGGAAGTAAACAAATAGCATTTGCATGGGAGTAAAATTCAATTTTTTTTTGTTTTCCAGTCATTGCAGATAAACTTTACTCTGCCAATGGAGCTGAAAATTGAGGTTAAGCAAGATTAGTGCCGAGTAATAATAACATCAAACAACCACACAACTGATAAGGACGTCAGTAACGAGAAGTTACCCTGCTCCAAACTGAAAAAAGAAGAAATTAGCACTGGAATAACTGTTCCTGTGCTATGTTGACAACAAAAAAGGTCAAAAAGCCCCACGCTGCACATTTTTGCTCATGTTTAACTGCAGTGCAGTTCAGTAGTAGTAAAAGTCAGTCACAATAATTAGCATTAAGCTGGGAATAGTGTTGAAGGAGGCGACAGGGATGCTTAATCAGGGCACTTATCCCCTGGGGAGAAGGAAAAATGGAAAGGAAATTAGAGTGAATTGGCATCAACATGCAGGCATGGAGAGAATATGGTCTGATTACAGCAGTATTCACAATTCAAATATTCACAGTGCAGCAGCTCCCAGAATTCTGATCACATTAAAATGGCTGCATTTCAAATTGTGCATCTCCAGTTGAGAAAACCCAAGAATATTTAAATTCATATTCTTAATCCATAATACAAATGCACTAATGTCCTCAAAGTAAAACATACAATTTCAGAAGTATTAGCCTGTGTATTCTATAGTGTGGATGTGTATGATTAGATAGATTAGAAAGATTAAATACTCATTAGTAAAACATAATGGGGTGCTTTCTCAGCGCTGAGTTGCCTTTGAAAAGACATTTTGTAACAGACTGACTCCGAAATGTTGTAAGGGTTGTTTTCCTGTGGCAGAGCTGTGGTTTCACTGGGGATGGATTTCAAACCTGTTCCCAGCACAGTGAGATAATCCAACGTCATTCAAAAGCATTCAGAAATTCAGAGGCTTACTTGAATTTACCACAAATTATCAAAGCACTTGTTTTTCCTCCTTTTTGCAAGCAATCCACTGAGGCTATGGAAACCTCCTTCATTTCAATAACTCTTGGACTGCTTTCCATTCCTCCTCTCCCTGTAAGCTCATGGCTGCCTCCCATCTTTCTCAGTTCCTTTCCTCACAAAAGAAAAACTTAGAATGAGACAGCTATGTGAAAGCTGGGCTGCATTCACAGTGGATAATTCACAAAGTTTGCAAAACACAATTGCAAAAATCAGTTTTGGTGGCTGAGCATCAATGGGTTTATAGTTTTCTAAGAGTGCATACAGAGATAAGTTTTCCTGCATGAAATAAAGAAGTAGGGAGCCATAATCAGAAGATAAAATACATCTTGAAACCTAAAGTGAAGTTAATGGCAATTCTGCAATGCCAGAGACACTGGGAAAGGGAATATATCAAACTCAGAAATTAATTAATAAGCCTGTAAAGTATTTTGCTGTACTTATTTTGCAGAAAACCTCAAGCTTCCATGGGCAGAAACTCGGGACTGTCTTCAAAAAATCAGTTATAAATTTAATTGACTTGCATTGCACAGAATCCCAGGATGGTTTGGGTTGGAAGGGACCTGCTGTGTCCAGGGACACCTTCCACCAGACCAGGTTGCTCACATTTGCATCTGCAAATCTGTAATCCAGAAGAGTGGCCAGAAGAGAGTAAAATTTCTCTCAGTCTGAGCAAGAGGAGCTATTATTTAGTGAAAAAAAAAAAAAATCCCAAAGAAAAAAGAAGTACAAAACACTTGGCAGAATGAGGGTAGTGATGTTCCCCTTGGCTGGGAGAATTCCAGAACCTTACTTTTCCATCTTCACACTTGGTTCCTGCCAGCACAAGCCCGGGATCAGGCATATCATCCCCCAAATACACGTGGGTGCCACGGCACAGGATCTTGCCTCCCTCCTGGAGCGGGATGTTGGTTTCTATGGAAACAGCATTGGTACCAATCACGGGTCGGTTTGCTCCTCCCTGACACTGGATTTTTCCACACTTTGCATCCCTGACGGAAAGAACCACAACCAAAGGTTAGGTGACTCATTTGGAATGTTCCAAGCCCTCTGCCAGCACCTGGTGCTGTGTTTGTAGGGAAAGGCCCTACCTGGGTTCACACTTGGCAAAGGAGCTCTTGGAGTCCTTCCCGCAGTTGCCGTAGGGATCGCCGGCGGAATTGACTCTCTCAAAGCAGATCCCAGGAGCGGGTTTCGCACCTGAAACAAAACCTAATCAGAACTTTCATCTCATACAAGGTGTTTTTAATAATTTCCTTTGAGCTCCACTGGTGCTTTAGGGGAAAGGGGGGATGTGAGCTGCATGTTGATGAAGCCCAACAAAGCAGCGGTGCTGGATCCGCATGCTAATGGAAGAGTTTGGATGTGTGGGATTGCCAGTGCTGTTTGTCTCTCTTGGCAGTGCTGAGCAACAGACAATGCAGAATTCCATCTCTTCCAGGATTTCTCGAGGTGATATCCCTCTTGCCAATCCTCCTAGGACACAAAAACCTTTAGCAAATGCCAAATCTTGTTTGGTGGAGACAGGCAAAGGCCAGCTGGAAAGTTAACTCCCTTCTTTCCGCAGGAGTCCACGTGGTTCTAGTGAGACCCCAAAGAAAATTCTTTTCAAGAAAGGCCTGTTTGACTGCAATTCAGAACAAAAAACCAGAAAAAATCCAGTTGTAAGCTGGGTGTAAAGATATGAGGACATGACATGGCAAAGGGAAATGTGCTGCTGTTAACTCAGGCTGGAGTACTGGGGAGAGGAAAGGAACCCATCCCACCTTAATCCTCAGGACATCCACTCCTGACAGGAAAGACTGACATGAAAGAAAGGGAATTTCGACCATGGTGGTAGAAGTGGGAATCTGGGAGGACAAGCAGCATCTGGTTCTTATCTACTGTGGTCTTTTCTGATGGAGACAGATCCTAATGGCAAAGGAACTTCCTGGTGGGAGTAGGACTGGAAAAGCTTGTGCAGGCAGATTATTCATCCCTGCACTTCAGAAGTTCAAGGGTGCTATTAGAACATCTCTTCTAATGTTTCATACACAATCTCCTGCCCATTTCCCCCCAGATTATAAACAATTATAAAATATCTTCTAGGGGAAGATGGATCTGTTCATCTGGAATGTTGAAGAGGTGAAGGATCTGCTTCCCTGGTTTGACTGCTGCAACAATTCATTAGTCTGTGTATTGGAATTTAATCCCTTTGTTCTACAGTGAAGCGTGGCTTTCATTTCCAGCCAATAATTGCTGCTTCTTGCAAGATTAAGAGGCCCTTTGTTAGGGCTCTTTACTACTCTGTATTTTCTTTCCATGAAAATAATTAACAGCACCATCAAGTCACCACCAACATTCCAACTGCTGCAACAGGGAGACTGGCTTTGAGCAGGAAAGGAGCTGAGGAGAAACTCTGGCTAAAACTCTGATCAGAGACCTGCTAGCTGCATTTCTGTGCTTTTGATAGATCAGCCAAACTAAAGCAAAAAGAACTTGGCAGCAAGAGATGGGATAGCCCAAAGGCTGAGAATATCCCATTTCTACAGTGTTCCTGATCTTTACCAGGGACAGAATATTTCAACTAATGCTACATTTTGTCAAATGTTTTGAGCCACTTCCAAGTGTGTATGCCTCTAACCGTGGGTAAAACAGAGCATTTATTTAAGCCAGCCTGAAGATTTCATTTGAAAGCCTTCAAAGAGGAAAATGTTATTTTTTTTCTTTTTTAAAAAATGGGGTCAGATTCCTGGAGAAGAAAATACAAATATGATTGTAAAACTTCCAGACAGTGTGGATCATTTCACTAAAAACTCAAAGATTAAAACTTCAATTAATTATCTGCATTTCATAGTCAGAAGCTTGACTAATACTATATACTGCTGAACAGCAATCTAATGCTATTAAGGACAAAATATTAAAACTTGCAGAGGCTTAAGATGGCACCTTCTTTTCCTTCTAATGTTTTTACATGCTGAAACTGGAAAATTCAGAAAGAAAGGGACAGAAGGAGCAGAATATGAGCTGTAGGTTCCCTGGAGAGAAGGACAAGAGCTTGAAATTCTTTGGAAGATTACGATCAAGCTTGCTGAGTTCAGAATATTTTTTCAAATCTGGAACTATTAAAAGGGACTCACACAGGATTCTTTCAATTCTTTTTCATTAAAGTTCAAGCAATAATAAAAAAAAAATCAACAAAAGCATCCAGACAAGGCAGTGTGCAAAAAAACCAAAAGCTCAATTTCCATTTTCAGCATCTGGATCCCTCCTCATCTTTCCAGGGTGGGCACATTCACAGTTCAGCTCGAGAGAAACATTACCATGTGCATATTCTGCAGCAGCTTTAGAAGGGCTGGGGAGGGGAGGGAAGAAACCTGCTGTGAGCAAGAGGCCAAGGAAAGCTGCTTTTTCCAAAAGTGCTTTGTCCAAAACTGCTTTTTCTCCCACATGTGCAAGGACCAGCTTGTGCAGCCCTGGTCATATGCAACTGCTCTGGGTGTTGTTTTTGGCCAGGAGCCTGGTGGCCCAGCTCACTCAGCTGATGCCATGGAATTGCAGTGGCTGGATGCCCCCTTGGAGATGTGGCACAGCAGCCCAGACACGCTGTCCCCTCAGGGTGTCCCCTCCCAAAGCTGCCAAAAGCCAAATGAATTCTCATGTGCTCTGACTGCAAGGGATGGAACAAAGGCTTATTCTAAAAATGGTTTTAAAAAGGAAAAGCACTCACTGAATACCGAGAGAGTTTAAGGTATTTCTCTTCCTCTTTCACCTGGTGAAACTTTTGTCTGTGGTTGATTTTTTTCCTGAATGCAGAAGTGGTGCAGAGATGATGGAAAGCAGCCCGCAGGAAGGAAAACACATCTGCAGCGTCCTTGCAGGGCTCAGACACTGAGCTTTAACTCCAGCTAATAACACTTGACAAGAAAAAAGATCTCGTGGAGCACAAAAAACCACTCTCCTGCCAGGCTCGGAGCAGTCTGTGTGTGAAAACACCTGGTACCCAATGATCATCTGCAGCCTGGGAACCAAAATCCAGCTTCAATTTCTGCCTTTGGTATCCAACCAAGACACGCTTTTGCTTGGGATTCAGATGGCTGTTCCCTCTCCCCACTGGCTTCTCACAATATTTGGACTTTTTTATGGATGAAAACATATCAGAGTGTAAGATGCTGAACAGATGGAGCTACCAAGTTAAAAGGAGGTTTTCAGAGGATGCTCAAGGAAGAGAATTGTAATGTTGTGTTTCTGGGGGAAACCCATTTATCACGACTGCACCACACAAACTGAAGCAGAAAGTCCTGTCTTCCTCTATTTTCTACCTCTGCAGGCAGAGGCAGAACGATTTGTGAAGGATTTCTGGTGGTTATTAAGTGGTTTGAGCTGGATGAGCAGAGTTTATTTCACTTTGCTATTGGTAATTATGGTATCACGACCCTGTAATTAAGGTCCTGTCAGCCTTTCCACGCCAAGCCTCATTCAAGGGATTAAATCAGCCATTGGAAGCTGCAGAAGGTCAAAGCTCACCACTGCAGTTGGCAGCCTGGAGACTGCTGGGTGTTTTTCTCCAAATGTGTATATTAATGAGCCCACTTCTTTCCCTACGCAGTTTCAAAACAATAAAATAATAAAAAAGAGATGTGGCAGGGCAGAGAAATGCTGTGTCATTTCAGAGCTGCTGCCATGGGAAAACACCAACACGGTCTCCTGAAAGGAACGAGGGAAATTTCTGACCATGGTGCTGATTCCATGAACAAGAGAAACATCCTCTCTCAGGCTGACAGCACAAAAGGAAGATATTTCAGTTCAGTTCCCAGCTGTCTGTGGGTGGGGAGAGGGGAAAAAACAACCTCTGAGTAACAGGCTGGAGTTCTGTTGCTCAGGCTGTGCCAGCCAGCACCACGAATAACACTGCAAATAAATATAAGCATAAAAACCACAGTTCTCTGTCGTGTGATCTGGGTTTCAGCTCATTAAGTTTGTTTTGCTGCACTGGTGATGCAAAGGAAACTTTCCACAAGCTGCCCTTGGCCTCTCTCCCCATCCTGGTGATCCCTGTTCTGTCTGGGCAAGAGCAAGATGGGGTTGAGCATTTTTTTGCATTTAAGGAGGATGATGTCACCACCCCTGAGAATATGATTTAATATCTTTCCCATCTCCAGAAGGCCATAAGTCTGTGATGATCAAAATAGTTTGATTTCACTGAATTCAGATCTTTTGCAGGGCTTGGACAATTAGCATTTTTTCAAACCCCAGTCAGCAGTGGTTTGGTCAGATATCTGAGGTGGGCAGCCCATTTATTTTGTCTCTGTAGGGCTGTACCTGGCAAAACCTGCAAAGTTCTTACACAGTAACACATATTGACATCTAAATTAAGAATGTTCCTGCCTAAACAAATGGCCATGTCCATGCAACACATTTAAATGTGTTCTAATTACTAAGTCAATGCCTGCCATTGGCTCCCCAAAATCATTGCTTTTTTCCCACTTGGGGAAATATAGGAAAACACATTGACAAACTTCCCTAAAGAATCATTTTCTTGTCAATGTAGACAAAGCCATGAGCCTAAAGTTGAGAATCTTCTGTTCCTTGGTAATCAATGATTTCTGTGTCTCAAGCAGCTCCATCTGTGTGTCTGTTTCTCCTGGAAAATGCCAGTGGAGCCACAGACACCACACAAAGCATCACCATTGATGTATTTTTCACTCACTGCTATCAACAGGTCAGATCAGTGCCTTTTTTTTTTTGAATATGGAACAAAAAAGGTCACAAGCAGTTCCTGCTCCTCAAGGATAAAAATGACATGAATTACGGTGGGAGAGAGAATGGAGAACTCTGTGTGTTCTGGGACCAGACTGGAATCAACCTGGGCTCTAAGAGGAATTCATGGCTATTTTCAGAGACTGTCCCCAGGAGCTCCTCCCTTCTCTTTCCCACCAAGCTTTCCATGCAGATAAGAAAGAGCAAAAAATATTCCTCTATTTTATCTGAATCACTGTGTTGAGAGTAACAAAAACAACCCCAAGGAAATGCAAGTGCTTTTCTGGAAAGAAGCTTCCTACTGCTCAGCCTAATGTAAACAAGCTCTGACAGTGTTCATCATTTTCCTTTAAATAGATCTAAAAATATGAAGATTGACATTTATCATTGGGCTTCTGGACATCTGTAACCTGATGAATAAAGAAAGATGTTCGAGGGAAGACATCAATAAGGAATTCAATATAGCGAATATTATTTCAGGAAAAGTTATTGTATTTTGTTCTGCATGGCTTTCTCCTACTGGGAAGACGAAAATAAGGAGAGAATGAAAATGAATTGTGATTTTTTCTTTAGAGGGGAGATTTTTTTTTAAAAAAAACACAAAACTGCTTCACTCCAACACAGGCAGTTGTGAAAAAACAGTTCTAATCAGATACAGCAACGTGGTAAAAGGTTCCAATGTATATTTTTGATACCAAGTCCAGAGACAACATCTTAGAATGTCAAATCTCTCTTTGTGCTGCAAGCAAGGCTGGAAAGATGTGTAGGTTTTTTTATCAGTACCATGATATTTTTCTAACTGCGTGAGCCACCCACCTCTCTTCCTATTCCACCTCACAGCTGCCAGCTCATATTTCAGCCAGATGTGTGATAAAGCAGTGGGTATTCACATCCCTAGTCTTTAAATCCAGAATACAGGCATTATTTGAAGTGTCCAAGGCCAGGCTGGATGGGGCTTGGAGCAGCCTGGGCTAGTGGATGGTGTCCCTGCCCATGGCAGGGGGTGGAAGGAGATGATCTCTAAAGCCCCTTCCAACCCAAACCATTCTGTGGTTCTGTGATTATTTTTAATTCCTACTTCGAAAAACATGGCAAGAATTAAGACTTTTAGTTCAGGTTTGGTCATGTTCCCTCCTCCCTTGCTAAAATCCTTATCCTTGGGCCTTCCCAAGACAAAACCAAAGGGAATTCCAGTCAAAGTCTGTTTGAACTCTGTTCTTAACAAAACATCTCATAAACAGAACCCCCCAGCCTGGACCCTGGAGCCTCCGTGCACAGCAGTGCCCACACTGAATAGTCCCAAGAAGGAAGACAAGGAAGAATTAGGGGAGCCCAGGGCTTTGGTGGAATTGCTGTGTGAGGAAGCAGACCTGGCGAGGAGCTGCAGCAATTCAGCTCCCTGACCTTTAGAGGAATTCTTCTCAGCCACTGAAACCACCAACAGCCCGACCAAGTAACTTTCCACGGCATGGGAAACTGGTTCAGGAGGAGATTTTTGCTTTCTACAAGAGAAAATGTCTCTGCATCCAGGGATTAGAACTCCCAGTCTGACTAAGACTGGAGGCTATAATTGTCCGTGGCTGGATGAGCTCATACCAACTCTACGACACGCGTGGGATTTGGGGGAGCGGATCAGAGGCACGCTTTGCTCCACGTGAGGAGTTTAATTTTGAACTGGAACTCCTCCTGAACGTGTTCTTACACCCACGTGGCCAAGCTGACCTGCTGCCTGTACCACTGGGGTTGGTTCTTGAGATGCTTTCACGCTCTTTTAAAGAGAGATTGCAAAAGGACCATGTTCCCTGGGAAGAAAACAGATTAATTCTTCAGTAGAGTTCTGGGGAGGGTTTTGACCAAGGGAAACATCTGTGTGCCATTATATTGATACAGAAGTTTTGGAGCAGAGTTAAAGAGAGAGATACTGAATTGAAAGAGGCTAAGGGAGTTGGAAAAATTAGTTTGAAGAAATAATTACACCTATCTCTAAATGATGCGTCTCCTCAGGAAAGGTAAATTGTTTTCAAATTTGAGAGAGAGGGTCAGAGATGCTGAAGGAGACATGACTTGGATTGTCAGCAAAATGCTGAGTTAATACTTGCACTGCAGTGGAAGGGTCACAGGGCTTTACAGAAAGGTGAACAGCTTTTCTGGGATAGATGCTGAGAACAGCTCAAGAACTCATGTTAGCAGATTTCTGCAAAAAGAGAGCAAATTCCCACGGGAGAATAAAATCTCTTTCTGCTTCAGTGCCCACCCTGCTAAAAACACTGTCAGGAGGCAGTTTACAGGTGACACCAGTTAATAAAATCCACACTGATCCAGGAGTCTCATGTTAGTGTCAAAAGCTGAGCCCTGGCTGGGGATGGAGCAGACACATCTGTTTTGCAGATGAGCTGTTTAGAGCACAGGAGGAAGCTCACACAGCAGCCTGAAAGGGGCTGTGATTTCAACCTGCCAGGAGTGTTCAGCACTTTGTGGGGTGACATCAGGCCACATCAAAGTCAGGAGAAAATGATTTGTCTGAGTTCACCTATCCATCTGCAGCGTGTTGCAGCACGAGCCTCGTTACCTCCTGCTGCAAGAACTGAACACGACAGCAAATCAAGGCTGGAATGAATCACACAGCGATTCCCTCGTTATCCAAACAATACCTACAGATTGCTGCTGCATAAAACCCCTCCAGATCTCGATTTCATCCCCAAGCCTCTGGCACACCTCAGTCCCTGTCCTGGCACTCACCTGGGCCCCAGAGGGTGATGCACTGCTGCTCGTGGGTCTGGCAGATGCCATTGTAGCAGTACCCGTCCACCCCGTGGCAGCCGTGCCCGTCGTGCAGGTACACGTTGGCCGGGCACTGCGGGCTGGCCCCCGTGCAGAACTCGGGCAGGTCGCAGGAATTGCTCGACTCTCGGCAGGAAATCCCCGCTGGTTTGAGCTGCAAAACAAACAGGACTTCAGCTGCTGAGCCGTGGCTGGGTCAGCCATGCAGCACATGCAGAGATTTCTGCACTGGCCGGCCCCAGCTGAGTGCAGAGGACAGCGCAGGGATTACACAGCTCTAAATGCATCGATTTAGCCATGCTGGGAGGGTTTGGCAGGCAGGAGGCTCAGATGAAGCTGCACACGTGGTTCACGTGGCTCAGGCCAGAAGGCAACCCCAGCCCTGATGTTTGCAGTGTGGCTCCTCCATCGTGTCTGAACACAAACACTCTGGAAAGGAGGATCTGGAGCACTGGGTGAAAGTCAGATCAGAGAACTTTCCATCCAGGGCAGTTGATCACAGAACACTGTGCTGTGTTAGGGCTCAGCAAGCCACCAGCCCATCTGATTCTGGATTCAGATGCCCAACAATTCCCAGGTTGGAAGGTTCAATTCAATGATCTTGAATAGATCTTGAACCTTAATGAATCTATGGAGTTTCATTTCCTCATGGAAATGTTGCTGTGATGGGCATCAGGATCTCTCAAACTTAATCACATTACTAATCCATGTAACTGCTCCTGTCCTGTACTGATCTCCATGAATAATGATATATTTTTTGGATCTGATGGCATCCAGTAGGCGATGGTGGAATCACATCTCAACAGCAGCCACAAAAGATGGGTGTGCTCTGGGAGCAGCCCTGAATTTTAATCACATTGCCTTTGGTAAAAAGCAAAGGGCACGAAGATTGATTTTGCTAAAAAGCAGTTCCTGGCTGTAGGGAACCCTTGCTGCTCCAAGCTTGTGGGTTGCCTTGCTGGATGGTTTATTAGCCCATAGGCAAGGGATGGTCTGAGAATTCAAGCAGGTAAATGCCTGTGGCAAGTTGGCTTTTATGGAGTGTTAGGAGACCACAACAGCTGATCATCTGCTATTAAAAATACATATGCTGTTGATAGAATTAATAATTTAAGAGCCTTCCCCAAAAAAAGAGGGTTCAGCATTTAATGACTGCTTGCTATGTAAGAATGAGGAAAATTAAAGAACACAAAAGTTCATGAAAAAAAAAGTTTTGCATGAACAACTGAGGGGCCACAAAGAGCACAGACAATTTGAAAAGTCTGTTGCTCTACTCTTTCAATAATTTATATTTTGAGAGTTTTTAATTGCTCACATGACATGCAAATGTTTTAATGCTTATCAATATCAATTTGCTTGTCCTCCATCCTTGCTTACTGCCCTGCAGCTGGGAAAACCATAGAATTCTGCCCTCCCCACCCTGAAAAGAGACATTTCCCGTGGTTCACCTGGCAGTCCTCGCAGCAGAGCCCATGTGCACACACTGCTCCCAGGTTCAAGGCACAGGTGGTTGCGTTACAGCACCGGTTTGTACATTCCTGCATGAATTTGGAGGGTAAATTTAGAGCAGACAACGTTCAGTCACAATGAGCCGTAAATCAAGAGGCTGCCTATAGCTCTGCCAAGAAAAGCTGGGCATGAAATCATGAATTATGCATGAAATTCGACAACCTGATCCAAAGAGCCTTGTCTGCCCTCAGATTCAACAAGCCCAGTAAGTGTGGTAAAACCAGAGAAGCTGCTGAGGAGGGCTGGTTTATTCCAGCTATGGATCTAATCCCAAATATCACAAACAACCCAAGCACGCTGACATCTGTCCTGATAGAGCACTGTGGTGTTTTATTTCCACAGGAATCAGTGGAGTGATTCCATTGCCTCCAGAGAGGATCCAGGAGCTGTGCTGCAGTTGCTGAGCATCACGACTACAGCTCTATTTTGTGATAGCTGCTGGCCAGGCTCCTGTTTGGATGGAGGCTGGGGCTGCCACAGAGGAAGACAACGCCACGATTCCATGTAATCCCTTATCAGAGTACACCAGTAATAGAGCTCTGAGATATGGAATGAGCATGAATTGCAGCCTCACTCACTGATACATCCCAATTTCACACTTGTGGATTAGATGGTGGCGTGTGTGGGCTTCTGCAAACTTTATTGTCAGTAGAACGAGCTCGTAAGGAGCCTCAGAAAAGAATGGATTTGTTTTTCCAAGATAATGCCCACAAGCTGCAAGTTACACCAGCTGAGCTGGAATCTCATCTCTGTCTCAGAAACAGCAGCAGATAAAATTGCTCTTCAGCTGTGGTAAGTCTGTTTGACTTAGCAAGGGATCACTAACAACACAGGGAGCACAGGAAGAATAAAGTGGGTTAGAGGGATGTTCACAGCCTCTTGTTACTTCACTGCCTTCTGAAAGCTTCCCAGCTGGAAGGCAGGGCTAGCACTGACTCACCAGCAAAAACCAGAAGGATTCTCAGCGTTTCACTGTTCTTGAGGTAATATCTTCCTGGATGTACAAAGCTCACTGTGCTCTGAAGCAGAGGAACAACTTCCTGCCCCTGTTTTTGATCACCGGAAAGCAGCAGGCTACAGAAATATTCCTGAGCAGCTGCTGCGTGTCAGGAGTGACATTCCTCTGCACAGAAGCACATTTTATAAATTCACCTCAGAAATAATCTGAGATGAGCAGAGAGGAGTGTCAGTCCCATTAAGGTCCTTCTGAAACAGTCAGCTGCAGTACCCCATCCTCTTGCCCCACAGCAGCATTCTGCATTCCACAGGCAGGTTGGGATAAACACACAGCTCTTGGAGTGGTGCTACAGCAGCCTCTGAAATTTCCAATTGCTGCCTCACTTATTGCTCATTGCAGGGAATGAGCTTGGTAAATAGTTTTTGTGCCTGGGCTATCGAATTGTCAGGAATGGTTTTAACATAAACAAGCAAACAAACAGGAAAGGCTCACCAGGCTTTTGGAGGATGGAGGCTGCCACCTGAAATTACTGCTGTGCTGGAGTTTGTTGTTGTTATTATTATTATTATCATTATTATTATTATTTATTATTGATAACAACAGCAACGATGGGAGGGGGTTTCTCAGTGTGGCTCTCCTGGCTCATCAGAGGGACAAGAACAGCCCAAACCCAGAACAATTCCAGCACCACCTACGTGATGTCAGGCTCTGTCCTGTGGGCAGGACACCTGGTTTTCACCCTCTCTTTTCTAGGAACACAAGACAGACCCCACTGGGTCAGCCCATAACTCCTCTGTCTTTGTGTTCCCCTGAGGGCAGCCAGCAGAAGATGTTTAAAGACACTGACACCTTCCCAGCCTCCTGCCTTTCCCTTGGCTTTCCCTTGGCTCCACGGGCATTTTTAGCACCTGTAAGGGCCAGAGTAAAGGAACTCCCAGGTAACCAACACAGTCAGGGGAGAAGATCCTTCTGCTTGTCGAAAACCTGCCATTTTCTAACTTCATCTGCTCTTTTCTCATGGGGGACAATCTCTCCTCACTCCCCCTTTCCATTCCCCTCACGGTTTTATCAGCTTATGCTGCATTTTCTTTCATTTTCTTCTTTTCCAGCCAGAGCCCTTTCGAAACTTTGAACCACCTTATTGCTTTTCTCTCAATCTTTTTTCACTCTGCTTTATCCTCCTTGGGATCAGGGAGGGGTAGGGAAAACCTACACAAGCAGTTTCAGGCACAGCAGATTTATAGAGGTCTGCTGGTGCTTTGTTTTGTTTTCCTATTTCTCCCCTAGTACTTTCTAACAGCCTATTTACCTTTTAGACCACTCCTGAGCACTGGGCTGACATTTTCATGAGACTATTTATTGCAATATGAAGTCTTGTTCCTCCATGGTCAGAGTCAGCTCAGAGTCCATCATCTTCTTTGTGATTTTGGAATGTGCATCACTCCTCAGTGAGTCCCATTTCTCATCTTAATGCCTGTTACAGCAGGCTCAGAAGGTTTCTCTGCAGTCCTTCACAGCCAGTTTTCATCTCCAGCAGCCTAACTAACATCATCAGCAAATTAAAGACTATTCCTCTTCCCAGGCTCTTTATGAAAACGCTGAGTTGTGAAGTTCCCAGGACACACCTCATGGATACAGCACAGCAGATCTCCTTCCACTGCACGAAATCGATGATTTGCACCTGGTTTTATTTCTTATCTTTTAACCCAATTTTTGCCCATGTAATTTTCTCTCCTTTACAGCTCCTCCATCTGCTAGAGAGGCTTTGGTGAAAGGTTTGGCCCAAAGCCTCTCTGAACTCCTCACAGGCTGCAGTGACAGCCCTGTCCCTTTCCATCCACTTGTTAAGCCCTTCAGAGCACTGTGATGGGTTTGTAAGACAAAATTTTGTAAGACAAGATTTTGTAAGACAAGAGTTCCTGGCACAAAAGCCGTGTTGACTTGTCCCTGGCATGTCACAGCTCTTTGGGCACTCACTCCTGATTACATTTGGAAGTCATTTGTCTGACTTCTGAGTTAGCAATTTGTAGTTTTCTGTTCCTTCTTGCAGCTGGTTATAAAAGTAGACACATTTTCATCTTTCAAGGACCAAGGATTTTTATTTCTCTTCATTCCTTTATCTTTCCATCTATAATGTGCATTAACCCTCCTTCCACAGACACTGCAGCACATCAGACATTTTCGATCATATAATCTAAAATTGTTAGGATCATAAAATCATGGAATGGTTTGGGTTTGAAGAGACCAAAAATCCTCCAGTTCCTCCCCCTGCCATGGGCAGGGACACCTTCCACTGTCCCAGGCTACTCCAAGCCCCATCCAGCCTGGCCTTGGACACTGCCAGGGATCCAGGGGCAGCCACAGCTTCACTGGGCACCCTGTGCCAGGGCCTGCCCACCCTCCCAGAAGAATTTAATCTTAGTATCACTCATTCTTGAGACACTGCAACACCACGGGCAGAACTCAGCTGGTATAAATGACTGGGCAGTGAATTGGTAACTAATCACAGAGGTTTTCTGGAACCACTCTGATTAGAGCAGTAAATCCGAAATAAATTTAATTGCATCCAAGCTGCAGTTTTTCCAATATAACTAACAAGCCAAAAGGACAGAAAGAAGAGGCAAATCAAGCCAGTGCTTCCTGACATTAAGTGGCTTTGACTTGAAAAGGTATCACTAACGTTCAGAAATGAAAACAAGAAAGATAACTGGGTTAGAAAGACATTTGCAAGCTGCTTGCACTCTATTGACTTTAAACAAGGAGATAAGGCTGCTTCCTCCAACCTTGTTACCCTCAGGAGTGAGTGAACTGTCAGGAAATCCTCACAGCTTGGACAAATCCAATACACTCCATGGGCAGGATGCAGCAATATCTTGCTGGGTTAACTGCCCCCATCTCTGTTGTCTGTAGGTCCCTATTTATCACAGGAAACAAATCCCTCATCTGCTGCTGCCTTTAATTCAGATAATCAGAGAGAAGTTCAATAAAGCCAATGAGGACGAAATGTAAAAGGGATAAGGATGCCAGCTCGGATATTATTTGACCCCCAGGTTTTGCCTATCTCCTGCTGATCTGAGGAGTCCTCTGACACATTCACTAAACTAAATGGAACAATCTTTGAAGCAGCAGCAATCTGTCTGGGCAGCAGTGAAGGCTGTTTCTGTTGGGAGGTAATTGGCTAGAGGGAAAGAAAAATCCCACAGCGAAGGAAGGAAAGGCCTTGTACCTAAAAAGTGAAGCTGCAATGAAAAATACCCAACCAATATTAATATTTCTATTTGTATAGTGTTCTATATATGGATAGTGAGGCCCTGGCACAGGGTGCCCAGAGCAGCTGTGGCTGCCCCATCCCTGGAAGTGCCCAATGCCAGATTGGATGGGGCTTGAAGCAGCCTGGGATAGTGAGAGGTGTCCCTGTCCATGGCAGGGGGTGGATGAGATTATCTTTAAGATCTCATCCAAACCACTCGATGACTGCAGAGTTTCTATGGTTATACTGACATAAATACAAATATAAATATATGAGTGGCTTGTCATTGACAGAAACAAACCTTCAGCTAACGCACGTTTTCTTGAGAAATTCGAGCCAAGTTCACAAACTTCTTTTGAGTTTAGCTGATTAGCTAAAGCTGAAAGGAACTTCTAGGAACACAAGGTCATGGCCAGTCTGCTGGACAAGTCAGAGTTTGCTCTCTAAGGATGAACTGAGCACATTCTTAACCCAAGCCCTCCTGAACTTTGGTAACTCAAATACACTCGAGACTCCCTGCAGTTGGGAGACTCTGAGGTTTAAGCTGGTGGGATGAAAGCAGAGAGGGGAGAGTTCTGTTTTACACCAAACACATCAAACCAAACCTCCACTGTCAAAAACCTGCAGGCAGGACGTGAGCAGTAACTCCCAGGTGGTGTCTTACCTCAGGCTCCCCGCAGTCACACTCCTCTCCATCTTCCACATAGCCATTCCCACACTTCTGGCCACCAAAGGACTCCTTGACTTCAGGCAGGTTAAAGAGACACATTCCCACTCCTTTCTCCAGGCTGTTTTCCAGGTCCTTTCTACTGCAGCTACTGAAGACCATGGGGAATGGATAGCTGGAGGAAAAGCACATGGAAACAAAAAGGAAGGTTGTCATATGAGATGAAAACCTCTCTCTCCTGTCACACTGTGATATTTTAGCACATCTGTGCCTTAACCAGAAAACTGTGTTCACTTTTCATCACACAGAATTGAGATACAGCAATTCACTGTGAAATTGAGGCCAACCCATTAATAATAATTTCTGACAGTGAGTAAGGGAATTTCCACCTTTTCACTTCAATTTGTAGCTTCTCTTAAGGACTGGAAGTGTTCACATTTGAAATTCCTTCTCCCTCTTTTGCATATGGAGTTATAATGCAAATTATGATGATGAGTCTAAAGAAATGCTGGGCTTGCACGTAGTATCCTGCATTTGCAGGACTGCAAAAGATCCTAATCCTTCTTGGAAAACTCAGCCTCAAATGGCAAATTAATTCATCTTGCTCTGCAGAATAGCAAACTTCCTGCTCTTTTCAGGAAAAAAAAAAGAATAGAAGAAAAAACCCACTGTTACTTGATAAGAGCCTGCTTCTGCAATTCATCAAAGCTGAGCTTGGGAACTGCATGATTAAAGCAAAGACAGTTTTTATTTTAAATCAGCATGGCTGTAAGGACGCTGTGCTGAAAATACTCCTGTTTTGAATTCCCACTGCTGCGTGCAGGATTCGGCCCTGCTGTGCAGGCAGACAACAGCTCCCCTTTCTTTTGCAAAACACCCAGACAGTGCGAACAAAGCGACCCCGTGCAGTACAAATATCAGCAGATAATTGGTGTTTTTCTCTTGGAGAACTTAATTCCATTTCTGCTGATGAATGTTTGCAGTTTGCCTCACAGATGTGAGACCCAGTGACACCGGGGCCTAGCCAAGAGTGTGGTGTCCTGAGGGCTGCTCTGCCTGCTCTGCACTGAGATGTTGTGGAATCAGAGTCATGGAATGGTTTGGGTTGGAAAAGGACTTGAAAACCATTTCATTCCACCTCCAGGGACACCTCCCACTGTCCCAGGCTGCTCCCAGCCCCAATGTCCAGCCTGGCCTTGGGCACTGCCAGGGATCCAGGGGCAGCCACAGCTGCTCCGGGCACCCTGTGCCAGGGCCTGCCCACCCTCACAGGAACAATTCCTTCCCAATATCTCACATCCTCACTGAATCTGTGTCACAAACACGTGAAACAGCTTCTCCCCTCAGACTTGATACCTTTGTCACTCCATGGTCCAGCAGTAACTCAACATTTCAGCAGCTCAGGAACCAACCTGGTAATTTCACTTTACTCACTGAGTGCTTTCTGGCACCCACGTGTTATTAGGATTGTTTTCTTTGCAGACAAGCAAGATAACAGATAGAAATTCTGCACTGCTGAACTTCAGACTTCCATTAATCTCCTGGTGTTTCTGATATCCTGGAATGAAAAGCTTGTTCTGGGAATGATGATGCCCCTAGGTCTCAGAAAGGGATAATTTCTATTAAAAAGAAAGAAATGTTAGGCAACTACAAACGCAATAGAGCTTCCTATGCTGATATAAGGAAGTTAATTAGGATCTTCTGGAAGGTTATGGATACATTACAGAACAGAATATATTTCGTGCCTAGTTAAAATTACCTCTTTTACAGTTTCTGTTGCAATAAAACACCCAGCTCATTGGAAAAGAACATAAACATGAGCCTGAAGAAGAAAATAATTTTCCAATATCACTATAGGGCTTGTCAAGTTAAACTAAACAGTTTTGAGTTTCACTGACATATGACTTCAGAAAGCTAATAGGCATCTCCATGTAATAAGCTGATTGCTGGAAAATATCAATGTTTCAGAAAAATGACAGAGTCTAAGACAAATAAAGAAATTTCAGAGTAGCAGGAGGTAGGAGCCAGGCTGTTAGCTGGGCCCCAAGGGAGGACAGCGAAGGTACTCGGCGTAATGGAACAGAAAATAAAGGCACTTGGAAAATTACTGACCATTATATTGAGCAACTGGAGATGTTCTTAACAGGACACCACAAACTTCTGTCCTACCCTAAGTCTGGTTGGGAAGAAACCTCACAAAATTCTGTGTACGTGACTGTGAAACAGATGGATGCACTTGTTCACAGGATGGGCTCCTGCCAAACAGCAGGAAAAAACAAAGAAATTCAGATACATCTGACTGATAAATCCTGACGAGGGCTTGATCAGACACAGCCCTCATATCAAAGTGTGATTAAATGAATATGTATCTTCCAGGCAAGATCCAGGTCTTCACTGGCATAAGTTTACTTTGATATCCACTGGGGTGAGCCAAGGAGACACACACACCTTACAGGGAGTGACATCCATTCAGGAACACAATTAATGCAGATTTCCATGTGACACCTCTCAGCCACACACAGGACCATGAGAACAGCTCACCAGTCAAAACTGTCAATGTTTTAGGGCTGCTCCTCTGCAGCCCTGGATTCCCAGGATCATTTGCATGGATGTGAGGTGTGTCTGTCCATCAGCAGGAGGGCAGAGTCCTCTCTCTGTGCCAGAGGTGAAATTGTGTCACTGCTAATGAATGAGCTTTATGTTTCCCCCTAAAGGAACTTCAAGCTGTTTCCTATTTTGAACTCAGAGATCCATTCATCTTCTGGCTTTTCCTGCTCCTGACGCTGATTTCCTCAGCTGACATCAGTGCAGCACATGGCACACGATGACATTTCCTGAAAATGCTGCTTCTTTACCAAGTAATCCCCAAATAAAGCAATAAAAACCCAGAAACAAACCCAGCTGGTGGAAACAGAGAAACTTCAGGGTAACCACACCATGCAAGAGAAGATCACATATTAATTGGTGCCAATTAGTGTTTCACTGGAAACTTGATTGATCTTTAATGTGATATTCTGATATACAACCAGTCTTCATTTGTTTGACCAGTAAAGTTCCATGTAACAGCCACAGCACTTGATTGTTGTGATTTGAGGCTGTATTTTGCCTGTCTTTGCAATTTTAAAGCTGTTTCATCAGAAGAGTGAAATCCCTGGCAGATGGGATGGGATGGGAAGTCACAGATATCAGATGTCAGGAGCGCTCAAACCAATGTTTGAGTGGATCTGGAGCTTGTGAAAAATGACAAAGGAATGGTGATGTGAAAGGAACTCATCCTCTGAACAAATGCAGGAGCTTCCTCCCACTACCCTGTAAAGAGGCTGCTGATCTCACCTGGAAGGAGCTGCCTTAGGGTGGGAGAAGGAAATGGGGGCTCCACAGTAAAGTCAGTCCTTGACCTAAGATTTCAGTGATATCTAAACAGGGATTTTTGTGCTTCTTGTGGTAGCTCAGACACTTTTCTATTGGAAAACCAACTCATAAATGCCATGGGAGAACCTTCCAGAGGTAAAAAATTAATTAGCAATCTTTATACTCCATTCATCCTCACTCAAGACATTTTCTGTTACAGATCCTGATTTTTTTTACAGTTGGAAAGAGAAAGGAAACTTTAGTCCAACCTAACTCTTATTCTAAAATGCTGTCTCCCATACATTTTTTTGCACTGTCTGAATCTGTAGATTTAATACACAATGGATCATTTTGTCAAACTGCTCTGGCTGTGGGTACAACTCTACAGAACTCAAATTGTTCCCAGCACTACCATCAGTCTCTTCAGTGGCTTTACAGCAAGGAAAATCATTTCAGTCTTTCTACCCCTCTTGAATCCACAGCATTCCTCAGAGTCTCCTTGGTGCTTAAAAGATGTGTTTAATCCCCAGCAACAAATATCCCAGTTTCCAACAAAAATAGCTTTGCCTGCTGGTGCAAATAAGACCTTCACAGTCGTAAGAGGATCCCTGGTAATCGATTCCTTGGGAAACAGAGCCTGGTCTTGTCCCATTCATTTATATTTCAAGCACTCCAGCCCTCCAAATGCCAGGTTCCTTTAGGCAGTTCTGCATTCAGCCTGTATTAGATGGCTCCTTCCATTAACTAAGTGAAGTGGCATCAGCACTCTGTCAAGTCCCATTAAGAAGAGAGGATTCTTTGTACCAGCACCTCGTTGCCCAGCACAGGCTTCTTTTTTTCTTTTTTTTTTTTTTTCCCACGAAATATAAAAGCTCATCTCCGTCATCTCCATTTCAGAGGAATTCTTCTTCCTGAGGGGCTGAGTGACACGAGAGTACGAGCACAGGGACAGAGCCACTGCCCCAGAAAATCACAGGCTGAGGAGATGAGACAGCCAAAGCACTGAGGAGAGATGCAGCAGCTGCTGATCGTGCAGGGACATCCAGCACTGGTGCCACTGCGGAGGCTCTGGGACGTTCCCATTACTGTCCTTCCCACTGCTCCAGCTGGAATATGCCTGGAGGAGCACTGCCCTGAGCTGCAGGAGACCCAAGCCCCTCCAGCTGCACTGCAGCACCACCTCAGGGAAGGTGGAACTCCTTTGGTTCCTCCAAACCCTGTCTGTCAACAGCTCAGTGCCTCGGATCCACCTCCTCTGGGTTCCTCCACCATAAACACAACAGATCTGCTGCTTCTCAACAACCATCACTGGAGGGGCAACACAACGATTCTGGGAGTTCTCCATGCACTGCACAGGACGATAAACTCCAGGCTCATCACATCTTGAAAACATTTTGATTATTATGATTATCACTATCCAATCTCACTTCTTATTTCTTATTCAAGAGCTGCAGGTCTTTTCTAAAGGAACTGCCATTTTCTGTCCCAAATGCTGGTGTATACACACACACACACAGACCCTGTATGTATAACAGATCTGTTTATAGGGTTCATTTCTTCCAGTTCACATCCCAACCTGATTATTCAGCATTATGGCAATGTTTATACAGAGCCTTTTACCAAAAGACCCTGAAGTGTTTTACAATTATTCACTCAATTAAAATGCACAAGAGCCCCAAAGAGCTCTGTTAAGTACCACCAGAGCTCCCTCCCTGAGGTAATATGATAATTGGAGATTATATTAATTTTAAAAGGGACATTATGATTTTTTTTTAGAGCATACTTATGGAAACAACTGTTGGTTAGCTAATTTCCAAAGGTGCAGGAAACTGGGACTGAACTTTACCCAGAATTCTTGAAAACCCAAACCTGAGGGGCCATATCTGGAAACATCTCTGGCATCAGCTGTGCTTTTTAGGAGCATGAAGGTGCTCAAAGACAAGAGGGGTGCTGAATCAGAAATTTCCCTAGTCAAACAACTGAAGTTCCAACCGTTTCCATGACAACACCTTGTCTGAACTGACCACCGCAGTGACTTTGTGTCTGTCTCGACCCGAGAACACTTGGAGATTCAAAAATACGAATATTTACTCTCCTTATCTCCAAAATTCCTGATTTTTGGCCGACAGCTGGAGAGGAGGAGAGCAGTGCAGAGCCTTTTACTGGAGGGTGGAGATACGAGTTTGAACTTGTTCAGACTCTGCAGATGTCTAAGACAGAAATATGTTAAGTTTTCTGTTGCATATCCCAGTTTTACACAAGAACAACCAAATAGTGGGAGGGAGATTAAAATAAAAAATAGGGATAGGGTTGGTTTTGTTAATACAGTATAAGTAATTTTTCCATGGAAAAAATGGTAGGACCAGAGCGATAAACCCAAGAATAAACCTCTAGAAGGTAGGAACTCAAGCAACGTGAATGTTTCTAGACCCAGGGGGAGGTGTTGATTTCAAGGAACTGTGACAATTTTCCAGCCTCCTCTAACTCCTCATCTAACTGACGTAATTCTTTTGCACTCAAAAGCCTCCCCCTTGGTTTTAACCTTCTAGACATTATTACTGCTCACCAGCTTTTGAAAACAACTTTTTATGGGCTCCTAAGAGAGATGAGCCTACCAGAATAAAAGTGAATTTGCTATTAAGATGACATTTTTTGACACTCCAGCTCTTCTGTACAGCAAGTATGTTAATGAATTAGTAAGCATAAAGAACTTCACAGAATTACGTGTCAAGCAGGAGATAAAATCCAGTTTTCTTTGATATTGAAATAGGTGTTCAAGTACTACAGATCCCTTCATGTATCAAGTTCTGTCACTACACGTTATTTCCTACACCTCACGTTTTGGTAGCAATTGTTTAAAATTAGACAAGTGCCATAATATGGAAGGACTTTTTAATCTGTTAATTAGACAAGTGCCATAATATGGGAGGACATTTTAATCCATTATTTAAACAATGTCTTAATTTCTAAGTGCTTGTGAGGGAGAAAGGCACAAATGCAGTTTTTGACCTCACCAGCACAATAAAGAGGGAGTTTAATGGGATCTGCAGATCGTTTCACACTCAAAGCTTTTGGAAACAGCAAATTGGGAAAATTAGGAGGAGGGGAGAAGCTGGAGGACCCTTTGGGCTCTTGGATGCAGCACATGACAGAGCTTTGCCCAAGACATGAGTCCCAGAGCTGATGGTGCACATCTTTTTCAGATGATTTGGAAGGATTTAGCTAAAAATGTAGACTGGTTTTATATCCAGATAAAGTATTTAAGTGGGAAGTTTGCTTCAAAAGGTAGGAGATGTCTGACAACCCATACTTTTTTTTTTCTAGCCTATTTTTCACTCCCTTGCTCCTCTTGTAGAGTTTTAATCCCTAGAGCATCAATAAAGTAGAGCACGGAATTGGGCCACGTAGTTAGAGATGACATCAAAGCTCTTCTGTCTGAGTTCATGGTCAGTGACTTCAAAACAAGCCCAGATTTCTCCTACAGCTTATGTCACATTCACTGCATGGTGGCTTCTAACTCTTCCAGTAAATAACTGGGAATATTTCACACTGGTGGTTAATTTAATTGATGTCTGCTTGGACGGCTTGTTGTGCTACAGTGGAATTTCCAGGCTTACTGGAAAGAAAGCCTTTCCAAGTAAATGTTTAAACTTTGCACACTAATGCCTTAAGCTTGTTTTAATTTTTCCCTGGGGATAGGGCAGATTCCCAGAATGAATTCCAGCAATCTCCCTTCAGGTGCCCAGAGTGAATTGACAGAGCCCCAGCTGAGCCTTGACCTCTCCCATTACACGGAAGGTGAAGTTTTAACTACCTGGAATATTCAAAAAGACAGATTTATAAGGCTGGATGTGGGGCTTCAGGGCAGAAAGCAGCGACAGAACAAATGCCTGGATGGTTCCCAAAAATCCATTCTGCAAGGGAACAACACTTAATGGCTTTATACAGTATAGACTGTCGTGGCAGTCACAAAACTGCCAAATAAAACATTATTAGCAGTTACTTTCCCTTTGACAAATGGATGGTCAGAGAAGTTTTTTCTTGGAGGAGAGGGCTGTTGTGACTTTCCTTTGTGTTCTGGGGGTGAAGCAATACTAAACCAATTTATCACCCCTGACAGGATCCTGACTCTGTGCTGGAGTTATCTGCATTGCAAAAGCTCCATGGGAATTGAACTCAGACAACTGTTCTTCCTGTTGGAAACCAGACAGCCAAGGCAAGGAGCTATAATCAGTTTGAATTTGCCTCTGGCTCATCTTTTGCTCTGTTTCCTTTTAGACCACTACCTCATTAATAAAAATCTGCTGGATTGCTGAGAGTTCAGGTTTCACAATCTACTGCTTAGAATTTGAGGCTAATCCAATGCTGACTACAGGAAAAGTCAAAAAGCAAGACGGAGCAGAGGAAGGGATGAAAAGGCCGGGTCAGGTCTGGTCCCAGGCTAAGGAAAAGCAGGATGCAGACACCCTGTTCCTGCCAGCAGCTCCCGGCAGTGAAGGGAAATGTGGATAAGGAGCACAACCAGAGTGCCCTGAGCTCAAATTTGTCACACAGAACACGACATCCTCAGCACGTGATGAGCAAATAAAGACAAATGGTCCAAACCATTGCTGAAGATCAGCTTCCTACTGATTTCTGATTAGGGAAAAGGTGCTTTGCTTAGTTCCCAACATGATTTTACAATCTGCTTGTGTTCCAGGCAGTTACATTCTGATTTCCTCCCTTGAAAAACCTTGGAATTGATTTTTTTAAATGGGCCAGGAGCAGATAGGATGGAAAAAGAAAAATCTGACTTTGGGAATCAGATTGATTGAAAGAGCTGTCATAAAGGGGGTACTTGGGCTCAGGAGATGCCTTTGGGTGAGGATGAGCCTGGAAATCAAGTGAGCAGATCAAATGATAAGTTAAGGGAAGTGGACTCCAAAGAAGGCTAAAGCCAACCCAGGCCAGGGAGAAGGGATTTCACAGAAAATCCTGAGTTGGAAGGGACCCAGGAGAATCCTCGAGTCCAGCTCCTGGCACAGACAAACACCAAGGATCAGCTCTCTGGATGGAGCACGTGGAGAGGCTGTTCCACTGGGAAGAGCAGGAGCAGAAGCACTAAGAAGTGCATGGAAATGCCACTGGTGAGATGTGGGTGCTGGAGAAAAGAATCTGAGCCCAGCAAAAAGCTGGCAATTATAAATACCTGGGGGACAGGCTCATATTGATTTCACTTAACATGTGTACTACCCGGGCTCTTAATAAATCAGGACTCCAAGACAGGAGGATCTGACTTGCAAGCACCATGGCTCAAGTTTTTTTTCTTTGGGAAGATCCAAAGGAAAGATAAGTGAGGAAAATCAGTGCCAAAAATCAGTCTGAATTTCCCCAGCATTTCCACCTTCCCTACTTCTGTTATGAGGAAAAAGCTCTTAACCCATATCACCTAAATCACCTCAGATGAGTGGAAATGGAATTCTTAAAGAAATCCTAAATATATAATAACAAGGAATCACTTTTTATACCTTCTCCTTTCTTTTTGACAGAGCTGGAACAAAGAAAAATTAGCAGCCACATTGTATTTGTTTCATTATTTCAAGCCATGAAGACAGGATGGATCCAACCATGATCTAAGACTTAGGGATCCTTAATGAGCAAATTAAAACTTTCACTAACAGGAATGAAAGGATTTTGATAAATCTAAAAAAACCCCAATATGGATCCTGGTGAAATCCTGGCCTTATTGAAGTCCATGGGAGTTTTCCCACCAGCTCTGGATTTCTCACCTGGTGGTGGTTGGCTGCCAGAACAGCGTCAGGGGTGGAGATGAACACAATTTCCATGCTGTAAGAGGCAGACAGAAAGGCTCTCCAGGACACCAAAGTTATTTCACCTGCTCATTTTCAGTGCCTTTACCCCAAAATAGGCGGTTTCTTATCTTAACTCATCCCTGGGGCTGCTCATTCATTTGCGAAGGCTGAAATGGAGCCTCCCTGCATTGCTGCCCCCAGAACCCCCAAGTGAATGTGCCCAGCACTTTGTGGCAGGCTTTGACATTAGAAAAGATCAAGAATGTCTTTGCAGGAAGGAGAATTTTAAACATTTTGCACATCTATGCCAGGCACAAAGGGCTCTGTGATTCCCATGACAACTGTGGCAAATGCAGCTGTGGGCATCAGTTAATTACAGGGATTCAGCCTTCCCAGTCCACATCAATTCCTTCAAGTGCTCCTGGGCACACAACACACGTTCAAAAGGAGCTCTCATGTGACCTTAAGGATTTCCCCTTTAAGGTATGTTGCCATTTTTAAGCCAGGAATTTGGAATTCATTAACACCAATTAAAACTGGACACTGTGCTTAATTCTCCATACACTGCACTGCAGATTTATCCCTGCAGGTTGAAAAGTTTGGGGTTTGTTCTCTTTTTTTTTTTTTTTTTGATAAAACAGAAAGCCAAGATAAAGGGAGATGTCCTTATATGATTTGTTCTCATGGGTCATGGCAATAGCAGCACTGCAGGAGAAAAATGTCCCTCTCAGAGCTATATTTCCTATGGATATTACAGCAACAAGACAAAAGGCAGCTGAGCTCCCTCATCCCAGCACCCAGGCCAGGAAAAGTGGATACATCTCATGGCAGAAACCCCTGCTTGTCCTTAAGTATCTGCTATAAATAATCACAGCAGAAGTAAAATGTGTTTTCATTTGAGAGGTCACCTCTCTCCTTGTCAGCTTCACTCACAGCAAAGTCATGTTGTCAATCTGTGAGAGCTCTCCTTGAGAATACACCAGCAAAGCCAAATATTTTCCCTTCTACCAGCACATCCACTGAAATGGGAAAGACTAAACTAAATAAAAAGCAATTATCTTTTTCCTTTCTTTTTTTTTTTTGCCCCATAGCTCTGTGTGCTAATTGTTAACAGTGACCCACTCCTGCGAAGGACTGGGAAAAATAAAATGGATTTCAACCAACGCTGCTAATTCTTCCATGCAGATCTTATTTATCACAAAAATTAAATATATCTGCAAGGCATGGAAATTATTAACAAAAAAAGAAGGCCAAATGCACTGCAGACGTGGGGCTACTTGGAGTGAAGGGAAAGACTGACATAAATCTATTCTGTAATCTCGTGGCTGTTTCCTACTAAAGGAAGGACCAGAATGCAATGTGCTAAATTACTGGGGCAGAGGGATATGTTGCTTAAAGTTTTTTTTTTTTTAAAAAAAAAAGCAGTTGCACTGCTGGCACAACAGACCTAGCTCTGTCACAAGTAATTTATTACATCAGTATATCAACTTTATTAAAAAAAGAAAAAGACAACAAAGAAGTCTGTCTTTGTGCCGAGCTCAGCTCAGACTGGTTTGGAAACATAAACAGCTTTAGAGTTTAATTAGAAACTGTTTACATCTGAAAGATAATTTCATTTTCCTCAAATTGTAACAGAGGTAATTCCAGATAGTTCTGCTGACTCCAGAGTTTAATGTCTCTAAGCTGCCAGACTGAAAAATGCAAAGTGAGGTCTGAACAGCTGAAAACCGACTGAGAGGGGTCAGGGAATTCTGTGCTAACTACTAATGGTTTGATTATCTAACATTTAACAGCTCTGCAGCTACAAGATGCTGCGAGATGTCTGCAAGGAAAAAAAAAGAGAACCACTCAGTAAACTGAAGTGTCCTTTCCCACACTCTATTTCTGATTTCTTTCCCATTTCACCCTGACCTTTTGTCTTTTCTGAAGTGGTTTTTTGTTTTTTTTTTTTTAATCTGGAGAGGTGCTGGAAAAAGTGTTTTTCCCTTCAAGTTGATGCTGTTTTCATGGCATACCTGGCTGTGTCCCGGAGCAGTGTGCTGGAAATCTCTGGAGGGTCTATATTTTCACATCTGGGGACTCCAGTTCAGCCTTTGAATGACCAAAATGAGGGTGACCTTATATTCTGCTTCCTTGAGATCATTTTTCAAAAAGGAGAAAAGTGATTGAAACTAATACTTTACACTACAAATGACACAAGTGATCAGGACTTTCCCAACTTGTCCTTAAGAGATTTTCACTATGTTTTATTTATTTAACTACATGTTTAAAAAGTAGCTAAATAAATAAATTTTTCAGTTCAAAAATCAAACAAAAGCAGATGAGGAAACAAGAAGGCTCCTCAGAAAACCCTCTGAGGGCCAAACCCAGTGAGCCCAGCAGCTCTCCAGGAGCCCTCAGCCACCCTTCTAAAATGCAAATATTCACTCATGCAGTATAAAATCAGTGTTGCTGCCACTGGCCTGCTTTTGATGTGCAGCCCTAAACCTCATTAATGGTAATGAGGGATCCACGAGGGAAGCACAGACCTTCAGCACCATCAAAGGACAAGGTGGGGAACACTTTAATGATGGGGTGCTGCTTCCCCAGACACTGCCCTGGGGGGCAGGAGTGAGGGAGCTGCTGAATCCCCTCAGCCTGACCCAATCCTGCTGTTCATCCACCCCACTTCCACCAGGATAACTGCACTCCTGGACAGCCAGACAGATCCCTGAGGAATCCTCATTAATGTACATCCTTCTTCCTCCTCAAGCCTTGCTGCTTTTCATTTGGATGGCTCCCATCATCCTGATTCTCACACAGCCCCACAAATGCTGCTCCAGTTCACCAGAGCTGGAAGCAAATTGCAGCACAGGAGCAAACCAGGTCTGGTTTGGGATCCCCAGGCCAATTTCTCTGCCCAAACCCAGATTTCCACCAGAAATATCACATGTTTTGGGTAGAGACCCTGTACACAGATACAACTCACACACCTGTGACCCAGCACTTAAGGAATATTCACCAATCCAAGCTGTGACACCTCGGTGGCTCTGGGGAACATTTCCAGATGCATCCTTGGGCCCCAGAGGTTTGGGGAAGAGGGACTGCTCTGATGCTGGACTCCTGCAATAACAGCTGCATGTGAATGCCAAAGCTGCTGCCAACCCTGCCCTTGCACTGAGCACAAACTCCAGAGAATCTTCCAAGTCTGAGCACTGCAGAGATTGAATCAGAGCTGTTACACCAGGAAAATCAGCAAGGCCTTCCAGAGTATGCAACAAGCATGAAATGGGAATAAAGGCAGGAAGAGAAAGTAAATAAATAGGTATTTTAGGTGCCTCTGATAATGTATTTGCTACCACAGAGGCTGTCAATAGAGGGGAGCCAATAAAACCAGATTTTCCTTGCCAGAAGAAATGGGTGTTTATTTA
The DNA here is from genome assembly GCA_013397915.1 of Daphoenositta chrysoptera. Classification (NCBI taxonomy): domain Eukaryota; kingdom Metazoa; phylum Chordata; class Aves; order Passeriformes; genus Daphoenositta; species Daphoenositta chrysoptera. The sequence goes on along the minus strand of VZRO01000186.1, from coordinate 186,454 downwards.
TAAATAAACACAAAATAAAGTGTGATGGCCACTGAACACACGAAAGCAAAGCATCAAATGAGCTCTTCCTCACTTGCAGCAGAGCTGCCTTTCATGGATATCTTGGGAACAGGCCTGTGAAAGAACAAATGTTTCCTTAAGCTCATCCTGGCAGGCCTGGACCACTTCTACATTGGATCCATGGACCAGCTCATCCCCAGGGAGGCAAACAGGAATGTTCACATCTCCTGTGTCTCCTGGTCTTTCTGGTGTCACTTTGAGCTCCTCACAGACATCTGGCACTACTGCTCAGGAAAAAACCACTCTGTTTCCACTTAAATATTTTATTTCACCTTAATTACTACTGATGTACTCAGTGTTCAGTGCAGAATATCTAATTGCTCCTGGAGGGAAGTAAAACCCAGTGAGTACTGAGGCTCTTTTTCAGTGGGACCTGGAAGAAGCCCACCTGATGGTCCTTCCCATGGTTAATTTTCCCCCATTTCTCCTCAGCAGTGCTTAATTCGAGACAATTGGTTTAATTTGGGACTGTCACTGAGCTGAATCTTAACAGATCACCTTTGCTCTCACTCTCATTCACAAATAGGCAGCTTCCCTTTGGCTCTCTGCTTTAATTCTATATAAACGTTTTAATTCTACTTAAAAATCTACTGATAACAGCATGGGGTTTTTTAGGACTGGTTAGAAAAATGTCTTCTCCAAATTACAACAGTATATGAACCCATATTTTTCTATGTATGATTTCTACTCTGTGCTCTTTCTGTGTTCCTAATTTGTCTCCTCCCCCAGACATGCCTCCAAAAACTCAATAATTAAAGTGAGACTGTGTACTGAAAGGCAATTACTCAAAATTAGCTGTTCCTTTTTTTCCCGTGAGGCATCATTCCATAAAAATTCTCTAAAATAATAATCTATAGCTGAGAGGTGAAATTGATCTCATTTCCCCTCTTTTTCCACTCATGTTCATCACTACACAAAACAGGAATTTCCACCAGCAGTGTCACAGCCCAAGCCCCATTTCCCTGTAACACTTGCAGTCATATTTATCTGAGTAAATTCAATTTAAAATCTGACTGAGTGAGAAGCACGGAGTGACTTTAAATTCCAGCTGTGAAAATTGGAAATGGGAACACAAGATCCAAGATAAGAACAGGGGGAAAAAATGCAGGCAGAGGGGTTCGATTCATTCTTGGCTTTTCATAAGCAACATCAGACAGAAGGAACACGACAAAGGGGAGCTGTTGTGTGGGGAAGTATCCTAAAGAAGCTGCTTCCTCCATCCTGTGCCTGGCCCAGACCTTCCTGTGTGTCATCAAGGGATGTAAATCAGAATACGCCTTGGAACTCTTGGAAAAAGGAAAACCAGCTCTGCTATGGGCCTAGATTAAAAGTTTCCCAAGAGATGTTCTTTCCTTCAGAAGGCTGTTAAGCACATATCAGTGGCCATGCTCTCTCACACATCGGATTTTCCACTTCTTGAATATCTGTCACTTGTTTCATGTCTTGAAACAATAGTTCATACAATATTTTTATTCTCCTGAGTATTTAAATCATTTTGCATTTATTTAATCTTTTCTCCATCATGAGCTTTGAGGGGAACCTTCCAGATCAGTGTGGGGTGTTCCATCTCATAATAAATGTGTAGAGAAAGAAATGGGGCATGGGCAGTGGGCCAGATCTGGGAAAAATCTCCACCATTCCCATATCCAGGTGCAAAGGGGACTGGAGGGGACACCACAAAGCAGCCCTTTCCCCATTTTCCATCAGGAAACATCAGGAACAAATGGGTCTGTCCAGGGAGCCATTTCCATGAGCCCTGGCTGGGATGATCCAGCAACAAGAAATGATCCTGGGAAGAGAAAACGCTTCTGCCAGGGGCCAGTGAAAGAGGATTTTGTTACTGCAGGCAGGGGCATCCCAAAGGGAAAAAGACAACTGTAGGGTCAGCATCTGAATGGGGTTGGTGAATCTGCCTGGCCTTGGGGGATTCCTGCTCTCATTAACCTCACCTAGGAAGAGAAAATGGAAAGATATCAAGGAGCACTCCCTGCAAGAGGGAAGGAAGAACAAATTTCCGGTGTGGTCACTTCCCTGCAGACAATTCCCTGTGTGGATCACCTGCATGGAAACTAAAAGAGCCCAGCACTCAAGGACGCAGGTGAGTGGGTGAGGGGAAGTTCAACCCTTGACTTTACAGGAGGGGAGAAGACAGACTATCAAAATTTTGTTTCTGATGTCTATATAACTTAGGTCAAAGTTACAAGGTGCTTATACAGATGGGGTTAAAAGATATCCATGTAACCTAATATTGATATAACCTGAATCATGACTTCTTATCAATATAACCTGAAGCATAACTTTCTATATGTATATAGCCTGAATCATAGCTTTTACTTATATAACCTGAATTATATCTTTTGGTACCTATATAACCTGATTTGAATAACTTTTTATACAACGTAATGGGTAGTGTATGGTTAACTAGTTGGTTAAATGCTGAATAGACAAAAAGAGAGAAAAGACTCACCAGGTGTATAGCTTCAGAGATAGATAAGGGTAGTACTAATGAGAAGTTGGCAAATGCAGAGCCAATTAACCACAAAACAAAGAATTGAGGCCTGTTAAGACCAGAGAGACCAAGGAGCACTGTAACTACGCATGCTCTGAAGCCAAAGTTGAAAAGTTTAAGTGCAAAGAAGACTTTGGAAGCCTTCATCAAAGACCCCCGAATACCCCTGAATTAGGGGAGCAGGCACAGTGAGAAGAAATTACCTAATAACCACGAGATCATGCTGTGTAAATTAGTTCCGGTGTGTCTGTGATGATGTTGTAATGACACAACAATAATAAGCATAATTTACTGTATAAATATCCCACAACACTTGACAAAGGTGGGTGACTTAGGAGGAGAAATCCCCATCACCTCCAGCACTGCAAGAAACAAATACCTGCTCTACAGACATCGGGCTGTGGGGATTTATTTCCAGCCCATCTTTCAGGCATCACTTCCCTTCAGGTTGGCAAAACATCTCAAACATATCTGAACTCAATATATCAACTTCTTAGTGGGAGCTCACCTGACCTCAACCCCCATGAATGTCCCTGTGCTTAATTTTGATGAAGAAGGATGTGTAAAAAGTGCATTTCCAGAATTATTAAATAAACAAGCGCTGCTAATTGGCAGCAGTTTGCTCTGCAGGGTTAAATTCTGCTCACATTTGCAAGGGTATAAATCCAGAGCAATGCCTCGGGCTGCACCAGAACCCTTTGGTATTTATCTACCTGGCAGGAGGAATATTTTCACTCCTAAGAGAGGACAATTTAGGGAGATACTTGGAAAACAAGTGGAATACTGAAGTGGCCTCACTGGCTCAGCCTAGCCCCTTAGTTTCCAGATAATGAGATCTCAGCAAAAAGATCCACGAATCTCTCTAATATTCCTTCTTTTTCACTTGGAATGGTCTATGTACAAGACAATTTAAAAAACCAGAGGAATATCATTACACCAGATGCATAAAAAAGAGGATAATGTATATTAAATATTCCTCACTGATATGATTAGTATAAAAATTAAATATATTTAAATATTAATATTCCTTACTACTAACTATTAATTTCAGTACTAAATATCCCTCATTAATTGTATTTTTATAGGATCTGCCCCTGTTTCTACAGAAGGATTTATGTGATTTTCATAGCAGATATTTGAGCATCTCAAAGTCCTGGATTTACACAAATTTGTGAGGTTTTGTGCTTGATTTCATGTTATAAAAAATACATTTTGCTAAAGTAGTAGGTCTTTAGACATTTGTAGCTCACACACAACTGGTGCTCATCCTGCTGGTATCTTTTAAGAATAAAAACTATAGGAAGCTGATTAAAGGAGAGATCCAACAGAGTTTAAATTCCACCCTGATCCCTGGAGGATTTTTTTCCACCAAAACGTAATTTCCAAGACCTCTTCAAAGACTGAAACAGAAGAACTGAAAGAAATGACAATAATTGATGAAATCCCTTTTAAGTAATAAGCTTTAAAACATTCCCTTTTGTGCAACGACCACACCAATGACTCCAAAGTTAAATTCACAGAGGCCTTTCTGGTATAACCTAGATATTTCCTATTTTTTGTAGACATCAGATAAGGACTTCTCAATACTTTTTACACTAACTTCAGCTAGATGTTTTTTATTCCACTCATGAAATCTACCTTAAACCAATTAGAAGAACACAGAGTGAGTGCAGTGAGTACACTGAGAGCAGGCTGTCTCTCTAAATGGACGTGGGATGCTGTTAGTTTTGATTTTTTGGCTATTTTCAGAGTGCATTTGAGATAAGAAGCATTCATTTGGCCTTCCCTTAACAGATAAGCACTTCCAGAGAGGAAAACTTTTCAGTGTTCCTTGAACAATGGTGCTCAAGGGAATATTGCTACTGGTGAGACACATTGGGTAATTAAATATTCAAAGTGTTAATTTGAAATTGGTGAGATGCAGCTTGGCTCAAGGCATGAAGTGTTCTCCAGGAATATTTATCACAGATTGACAGCACGGTGTGGAGATAAAGCCCAAGGCTATAAACCCAAAGTTAAAGTTTCCATTTATAAATCAATAATCAGTGCAAACAAAGCAGCCTGCTCGGGGCTGTGAAGGCCACAGCTCTTCCTCAGGCACAAGAGGGATGCAGAGTTTGGTGAAAATCCAAAGAGGGCATTACAAGGTGGAGCTGACTCGCTCTGCCCAAAGCTGTGGGGTGCTGGAGGTGGGCACAGCCTTTAAACTGGAAGATATCAGCTATTTCCTATTTGAACCTGGAAGGTCCTACAGAAACCCCCACAGGGGAGCTGAGCTGCTTGGAGTCACCCCAAGGGATGAGGATTGGAATATCCAATCCCTCATATCCTGAGGAACCCTGAGTGGGCACAGCCTTGCTCTGCCCTTGCCCTGAGCCAGGCCAAGCCCCGTGTCTGGACTGGCACATACAGCACCCAGGACAGGATCAGATACACCCAAAGGACTCCAGCGTGAAGGCAGAAGGAGCAAGGAGCTGTTTTGATGTCCCTCTCACCAGATGAGTTCAGAAAGTGTCCAGAAATTTCTGTCCTGAGAGCATCCCTGTATTTATTCCGAAGTGGAGCAGAAGCAGCAGCTCAGCTGAGCTGACAGAAGCTGGGATGAATCCTCCAGGAGCTCAGAGCCCAGCCCTGCTGCCCACTGCTCACCAGCAATGCCCTCACCTCCCCTCAGAGCCTTTCCCACTCACTCTGTCCCCACAGTGTGCACAGAGCCCTGACCTGTGCAGAGCTCAGCTCCTCGGGGATAATTACCACCTACTGTCTCAGAAGAGCCGAGTTATTTTTCTTTTCCAGACTGAAGAAGTCCCTCTCATTCTCCTCTACTCTCACAACTCTCTTTGTTTGTCTCTCAGCTTGCTGTGCTTGGCCTCTGGCCACCATCCTGATTTCTGCCCTGATGGAGGGTGACAGCTTTGCCTTTGAAGGAATTCCAAGGCTGCTGTTGGGCTGACCAGCAGGGAGCAACCCTGCCCAGCACTCCCTGGCCTCTCCCAGATTGCTCCCCTTCTTTCCCAGAAACTTGTAGTCTTGGAAAAAGCAGAAGGAGAGCTGATCACAATTCCCAGAAGATGTTTTTAAGCAACAGATGAACTTTAAGCACACAGAGTGAATGCTGGAGCTGGAGGGGACATCAGAGAACATCCAGACCATGCTCTTGTCCTAAGGCACATCCAGCTGTACCTACACTGCTGGCAGATTTGCCTCGCTGGTTCTTACTGGACTCCAGTCACAGGCAGTCCAATTCCTGCAGCTGGTCCAGTCTAACACATGACTTACCATCAGAGATCTGGCAAATCTTAGTTCAGTTTCATCCTATCAGTCCTGGTTTGAACACGGACATGGAGAACTCGTTCCTCACATCCTTCAGTTTCAACAGGAATTTAAAATACATCCCAGCAAGTAGTGATAGCTCACTCTGCTCAGGGTGCCTGGAATTTCAGTGTCTACAAGACCCTCTTGTCCCTTGGCATGGTGCTTTTGCCATCAGCAGAGCCACCCCTCAGTACTGACACAGGGAATCAGGGAATATCCTGAGCTGGAAGGGACCCACGAGGATCATCGAGTCCAGCTCCTGGCCCTGCACTCACAGAAGTGACCACGGGTTCACTGGTTTTATTTCCCACATTTCTAATCTCTTTTCTTGGAAGATCTCCCTCTGGACACGGAACAGCCTTAATCCCACTGACCTTACAGATTTCATTTTCTCACATGCTAAAACTGCTCCACACTTACAACAAAACTTTTGCAAAACTAAAAACCTGCCCTGCATGAGACAAAGAGTTTGCAGACTCTAAGAGTGCATTTCCTGCATTACTGGGTTTCCTACACACTCATCTCAGTCTTGGCTCACTTCCTATCATGACTGATGCTCAGCTGGCAAATTGAGAGAAGGTGAAATTCTGATTTAACACTTGCAACGCAGTTTGTTTGGCTGTGGATTGGTTTTTTTAAAATTAACCAGTTGCTTACAGCATTTTTGTCTCTCACCCTAGTAACCTGGAAATAGAAAGGTGCAGTGGTACATGGTGTGCTCTGATAACATTAAACTTTTTCAGCTTGAGAACATTTAACAGATGTTGAAAAACCTTTTCTCTTTTTTACGTTTCAGTGTTCCTGAGGCACAAAATGAAACATGAAACCACAGATGTCCCACTGCAGCTGTAGCTTTGCCAGTCTCAGCCTTGCACTTACCCAGTGGAAGGGTTCATGATGCAGCCCCCTTTATCAGTGGATGCTTTGCAGTTGCAGCCCCTCTCCAGTGTGTCATGATTCATCCCAAAATTGTGCCCCAGCTCATGAGCCAGCGTCACTGCTGCACCCAGAGGGTTTTCCGAGTGATCCTTCAAAAAAAATCCACAGGAGAACCAGTCAGTTCAGCATATAAACGCAATCCAAGGCACACATTTCCCCTCTGAGGTCCTATTGCCTGTCCTTTGAAATGTTTTATAACTTTAGCAGCTGTAGTTACTCTGATGTTAAATAAACTCAATTTCAAATTCATCCACGTATACCTAGGGCAGAGTGGGAATTTCAGGACAGCCTGTCTGGCCACCCAGTTTCCTCATTAGACATTTGAAACCATTGAGCAGCTTTGAACATCTCTTTATTGGGGCTTAAAATTCTGCTGCTCAATAAATCCCCCAAACTCCCAAGTCCCAGCAGTGGCAGAGAGAGGTCACCAGACGTGGAGTGTTGGAAAGGGCAGTGATTTATGGGTGAGGGTGGGTGTGACGACAGAGAAGTGAGAAGACCCTTCAGGATCTCACTAAGAGGCAAATTAAACATGTAGCAAGAGATTTCATTTGGTGTATTTAATTTGGTTCAGACTGTTTCTTTAGTATCAGAATGTTCAAGATGTCACACACCTTGTAAGAAAAACCAAGAACCTTTGAAAATCTCCTTTCTAAAATGAAAGGCCAAAGCAAGCCAAAATCTTCCATGGCCTCTTATTAACCTATGAATACTCTAAATGTTGAAAGTGCCAGTTTGAAATTTGAACATTAATCCCTGTTTAAATGCTGATTTTTGGGACAATCATTTCTGAGAAATTCACTGCATGATCTGATTACAGGCTGCTGATCCGAATGATGTTTTGGCTTAACCACAAGTAAGAGACCTTTCCACATTGATCATTTTCCTTGAGGGAGAAAAAATCCACTACACTTGTAAGAAAGCTTTCCCTCAAGGCATAAACATGTAATATAAATGCATGATCCACTATTTATCAGTCAGTAAATGGAATTACTGTGTACAGCTGCCTGCTCCAGAAGCGTGCATGAATATATTCACTTTAAATAACTCTTTCAACATTATCTAAGCCAAACTCCAGACTAAAAAGAAGTGAAAGGTAAAACTGTCTAAAACATAATCTGTGTACTAATGGAGGCCTTAATACATGACTTGGAGTAGATTTAAGAGTTTCTTCTTTCATCTGTCTGGGCTAATAGTGTTAGTAAATCATTTCTCATACAGCAAACAAAACTGAGAAGAGAATAGAGTCATTCTGAACACACCAAACTGCTCCTTCTGCAATTGGAATAAACTCAAAAGAATTTTACTTTTAACAAAGTGTCTCTTTTAATTCTTTTTCCCAAATTTTTAAATCTTAATATAAAAGTCTTGTGACAGTTTGTGTGCAGTTTGTCCTGCACAACACCTACATAATGAGATGTCTTATCTAGATACTGGTCAGATACAGATGGATTTATCTTCGTGCACACAGTAATTGATGGAATAGTTAGAGAATTCAATATAATCGAACCTGATGTCATAAAAAGAGCACAACCTCTCTCTCAAATGGAGAACAATGCAGGGCTGAAGATTAGGAAAATAGTGAAATAATTCTGTATAATTTGCCACTGACTCACTGGATGATGCTTTGAAATGAGGGCTACCTGGTCAAGACAGAAACTCCTCACTGAGCTACCCAGACACACAGCAAACTGAGCTCAGATTTTATTTTTCCAGTATCTCTACTTACTGAGCAGTGATTATATTTCTATGAATGCTCTGAAGCTGTCAACTAAAACTAAAAAACCAGGATTCACACAGTCCACTCCAGAAGGAGAGCAATAAATGATGTGAAATGTAATTTGGGACTTGAATAGGCAAACAATTATTCCAGCCCATGCGGTTCTCATTACTTGCTCAGATCCACTTGGAATGCAATTTTATCAGCTTCTAGAGAGGGTTTTTAAAAGAAGGAATGTGATGCCTCAGCAAAAGAGGTTATTTGAAGACAGCATAAATGAAGATTATCAAAACAAACAGTGACATGTTCCATTTGATACTGAGACCGTTTAAGTATCACAAGGACTAAAGAAATGAATAGCAATGTGACTTTGATTTATTCCACCAGGGTCTTTCAAAGTTAACTTGAGCAGTAAAAGTCATTACCAAACACATTTCACAAGCACTGAATAAGCAGCCATCTACTGTTAAGACATTATAAGCTGTTGCACAAAACATGCAGCTGCTTTCAGCTGAATTCTGCTTCGTTCCACTGGGACTTAAATCAAATCCTAATAATTAAATTCTGTCACCTACAGCTCCACCAGGCACATGCCCTGCTCCTTGTACTTTCAGTGAGTGTTCACTCAGTTCAGAGAGTCACAGAATCCCACAATGGTTTGGGTTGGAGGGGACCTCAAAAATCATCTGGTCCCACCCCAACTCCCACTGTCCCAGGCTGCTCCAGCCCCAATGTCCAGCCTGGCCTTGGGCACTGCCAGGGATCCAGGGGCAGCCACAGCTGCTCTGGGCACCCTGTGCCAGGGCCTGCCCACCCTCACAGGGAACAATTCCTTCCTGAGATCTCATCTAAATCTCTCCTCTATTAGTTTAAAACCTTCCTCCCTTGCCCTATCACTGTCTGCCCATATAAAAAGTCACTTTCCCCTTCTCTCAGAAATATTTTACTTTTAAATCTGTGAATTCAGTGGGCAACCTTTGGAAACAGAAGAATGAAGACTGAATCATGTCAAAGACTTGCTTTAATGTCAATTTCTCTTTGGTTTTTCTATGACACTACAGAAACTTCACAGGAAAATGAAATGATAAAGGTCTTTTTAAAGCTTCTCACACTCACATGGCTGCTCTGCCCACTTTGAGTTTCTCTGAAAATTAATGGGAGACAGGGTGTCACCCACTGAGAGAACTCAGCCCTATGGAAAAGAGACAAGCAGGCTCCCAGGGAGGCATGACAGAGGAATTTAGATCATAAAGCAGAGCTGACTAACTGCAAAAAGAGCCAGGAAAATCACATCAGACAAGAGCCACGCCAGGTTTTGTATTCAAATGTCATTTCTTACGCAGTCTCTCATTGTCTTTTCTTCCAGAACAGGTTTTAGACTGTGGGAGCTTTTGGTGTTGAGTGTTGGGGGTGGGATGGGTAAGAAATTGGCTGAATTATGAGGTTGGCCAAAGGTTCATTTGCCCGGTGTTGAGACACCTGAGCCCCTCAGCTTCCCAGGCTAAGAGAGATTCATTCCTTCACAGAATCACAGAATCTTTTAGGTTGTAAGATCATGGAGCCCAACCATTCCCCCAGCACTGCCAAGGCCACCACTGCCCCATGTCCCCAAGTGCCACATCCAAAGGGCTTTGAAATCCCTCCAGGGATGGGGACTCCATCCCTGCTCTGGGCAGCTGTGCCAGGGTACAGGTACCAATATATATAAATATATTTTCTCTCTACCTGAATCAGCCTTTGTTAACTCAGGGGATGGTGGGACAGCTGCACTTTTGGTTTTGGGGTGAGTGTTTGCTTTGCTTGAATTTGGCTCCTTTTTGAGGATTTGCTTAAAGAACTGGAGAACATTTCTGGTTGTTCTGTGCAAGTTTTGAGTTAATTTGCACCTCAAAAGCTTAAATTCACGAAATCTCTGGGTAACACTGTGCTCCCCTTCATGACAGAAGCTGCAGCCTGGGTCAGGATTCATCCACAGACCCTGGTTTTTCCTGGACATATAAATCATATAAAGTCCCCTCTCTAGGAGAACACTTTAAAGAAATGCTGATTCCTGTTTTCTTGTTACTGGGATGAACTATTTGTAATTATTTCTCTTTAAAATGACACTTTACAGAGTGAAGAGAACTGACTTGGCAGTAAATTACACTGTGGAGTGTTTTAAATCTTCTGCTAAAAATTAAAAGGACAAAAAAAAGTCATCATTAAGGGCATCTCTGACTGCAGATAAAGCCAAAGCAGTGACTGCAGGGCTGAGTCAAATGGGGCTGTCTGCCTTATCTGTGCCTGTACCAAGGTTTGGGAGTGCACTGGGAGACTCCTACAGCTCTTCCATCCTCTTTTCCTCCTTTTCATTTTATACCTCTCCCCCAGGTACCCAGTGAATAATTGTTATGGACAGCAGCTACAGACGCAGCTTCTCAAGCTACCAAGATCTGATCATTCTATTTTAAAGCTTCTTCCCTCTGTCTTAGCACAAAACGCTGTAAAATTAAAATTAAAAAAAAAAAACTGAAAGAAAATACTTCAGAACTCCTTCCAGAAATTGGACAAGATGTTTGCTTGTGTGTTCAGCCTGTCTTGTATCTAACACAACAGTGATACCCTGGGAGAGAGGCTCAGGTGGAATAAATGCTGCCATTGTTTGTTCTTGCTGTCTGGCAATGCAATAAAACCACTGCTGCAAAGATGGAAAATAAGGCCTAACTCAGGAAACTCTATAAATACAGAACAAAATCAATATAATAAAAGATTCAGGATACACTGCTGCTGCCTGTACACAAGTATACCCCAGTGTATAACAAACACATCTTCTGGTTCTCTTCCTTCACAGCACCTCAGCACCTGGTTCAGTAACAATTAGAGGTACAAACTTCTTGCAAAGAGGCCCTGCCATATTTTAATGCAATATTTTGGGTTTTTTCACTATGGAAACTATCTTTTACAAGCAATCTGAATGGGGATATAAACAACAGAGAGATGGAAAATGGGACAAATGGGGCTGAAGTTGTGGTGGGGGATGCAGGAGTGCAGAACCTGATAGGGTGTCACACCAGTTGGGCCAGTTTGAGGGCTGTGCTTTCCCCACTTACCATGACGACCCCTCCAGACTGCTCTGCTGTGCACATGCTCATGATGGGAGCCATGCCAATGGTTGTCCCCTGGAAGTAGACCCCGCTGCAGGAGGGGGGAGAGGAGACACAGAGTCACCAGTCAACGCCAAGATACCTCCTGTTATTGTCAGTTTTGTATTTCTGCCAATCTCAAACAAAGGCCCCGTTTCAGCTCCTCACATTTGCAGGTTTAAAGCAATGGAAAGCCCAGATGGGCTGTGCTGAGTCAGCTGAACTGAACCACAGTGTCCCAGCTCTGGGAACATCCACTGGATCTCTCCCATTGGATCTCTCCCATTGGATCCCTCCCATTGGATCACCCTCCTTTGTTTTTACTACTGCTGCAACAGGGCCTTTCTTCCCTTTCTTTGTTTCTGCTGACTGAAGTTGGGAACAGAAGTACAAGCATAAAAATAATGTCTCTAACTCAAAGAAGGGTTATTGTAATGCAGGGGGAAGTTTATGTGCTACTTGTGATGATCCACAGCCTAGAATGTAATAATTTCAAACAAAGTGTTATTATACATAGAGAGCAATCAAATATCTCATGAGGGACAGTTTGGAAAGGCTCAATTTATTCTTACTCAGGTAATGTAAGAAGTAAATAACTCCTTTTAATTACTGGGACATCAGGTGTGTTTATCTGCTTAGTATAAAGAACAGTCAATTGATCAAAATAATACCTGATTCAAGAAAGAGGTGTTCCCCTTACACTTTGTTTTTTAAAGAGTGTTTTTACTTTCACAGAATCACAGACTGGTTTGGGTTGACAGGGACCTTTACTCAATTACTTCAATCCAAGAATAAGCAGCAGGGTAAAATATGTTTATGGTTTAATTTTTAAATCACAAGTATAAATGAATTGTCTAATTTAGACAGCATTTTAAAGCATACTGAGGTCTTTTCATTAAGAAATGGGCTTCACATTAGAGTCAGAACAGGACTGCCTTTCCAGTGACAATCTGGACAGAGAGCAGTTTAAACTGGTTGTAAATTCATACCCTGAGTACTCAGCAGTTTATTACAACCTACTGCTCTACACAGGCTGCACTCAGGACAGGCTTCAAGCACCAGGGCTGGGGAAGGAAACTCATCTGGAGCATCTGCTGAAGGGCCTGCAGAGAGTTTTTGTGTTTGATGCTTGCAGAGGGGAAAGACAAACCCTCAGGAGTACAGATGTTCCTTCCAACAGCCTAGCAGCTGGGGAAGGACTCAGTACAGCTATCCTGAAACCTCCCAAATCCCCAAAATCCTGGTGGGTATCAAACCCAGAGTCAAGTCTACCTGATCAGCTGTGCATTGTCGTGGGCTTTACGAGGTAGGAGTTTGAGTTTTCTCCAGTCTAGAAACTCGTGCAGGCTGGTGAAAGGGTCTTGGGAAATAGAGCACTTATCCATGTCATTCCACACTTCCACTCCAACCAGGGCCACTCGGATATTTAGTGGCCTGTAGAACTAGGGAGAAGAGAAAAGTCAGAAATATGTGCCTAAGAAACATTTCAGACCTCGCCGGATTAGAATATTTCAATAAAAGCATAATGAACCTTTCTTGTAGAGGTTAAAACAATTTATTCCTCAGGGCAAAACACCTGATAAGACTCAGACAAAATATTTCCAAGACTTCCAGCAAACAGTTCTGGCCCAGCTCGATACCCATAAGGCACTCAAAGAGATCCAGGGACCAATTTTGGCATCTTCCCTCAAGATGAAACCCTGCAACTCCCTGCCCATGTCCTGAAGGGACTCCTGGCCATGGCAGATGACTCTCCCAGGGCTGCCCCAGCCTGGATTGCACAGATCCAATCCCAGAGGGAGAGGAACTGTGCTGTGCTATGGTTGTGGTTCACAGCTAGAGCCAAAAATGAGCCAGGGTCATCAAGCCTTGCTCAGAGCAGATAAAACCAAGTGATTTTATCAATGCCCCCACCAGCAAATGCCATTTTGCTGCAAGAGGGGAGCCAGAGCAACCTCAGCAGAGCCACAGCAATTCCAATGTGAGACTAATGTGAGGAAGGAGTCAAGGATTGATCAAGTCCAGATTTGCCTGACAGGCTGAGGAAAACATACAGTAGATCTTTGTCTTGTTTCTATGCATTGCAGTCATTTGCATAACAGCAGCATTTACTGAGCATAAATTAAGCATGAAACAAAAAATATATTACAATATGCAAAATTAATTTTGAGCAGGTAACGTATAAACACCTGTCCTCTGGCAATAAGTCAGCAAGACAATTATGGATGAGGTAGAGGTGTCTTCAGCAGCTTGTTTTTAATCAGGAATGCTTCTCCTTGAGCTACTGCCCTTGAAGTATCACTTGATAAGTTCTCAGATAAATTAAGACTCTCTCAGTTATAATTTCACTACTAGACTCCTAATCTTTTCTGGCCATACAGCCCAACAAAAATAAACTCCAATTTGTTCAAAAACCACTCTAGAGGACTCTTAGCCTTTATTGTTTAATGTCAAGAAATAATTTCAAGACCAAAAGATCCAGCATATGTCTCTCTTGTTGCTCTCACTCAGCCATCAACTTCCGCTTCCTTATTTTTAATTCTGCCATCTTCCTTGGATTATACATTTTATTAGTTGTGTTTTCACAGGCCTTTGTTGGCCTTACAACTGCACCTTCCCTTATTGCTGCAAATGACTTTGTTCTCCAAATTTCTCTTCAAATAATCCTCTTTTTTCTATAGGCTGTTCCATAGGTGTTCATTCCCTGGTGAATAAAATCCTAGGGCTAAACTGTGCTTTTTCTTAGGAACAGATCTTGGCATCCCATACACAGCAGAGTGGAGCTCATGGCTTAGTGTATCAAAGGGCAAATGAAAGGTTTAAACTTGCTTTTCCTGGCTGGAGAGAAGCTTTGCTCTGAAATACTGGAGTATCAGGAAAGCTGCAGGGTTAGCTCCATGAAAAGGTGAGTGGATGAGATGTGGCCAAAGTTGTGAAAGCTGCTGATCTGAGCATGGTGGTTTTCTTAATTTACTAAGAGAAGATACACAGATTTCACAGCAACATCCTTCAGGAAGTGTGGTGAGGTTGGGAAAAGGGAAACAATCCCATGTTCTTACCTTATCAACGTAGTTTGCGATTTCTATCAGCCTCTGCTTAATTTTTTCCACATCTTTGCCTTGTCTCTGAAACTTGGAATGTAAAGGATCAATGTACCAGCAGCACAAACGTCCCAGAGTTTCCCCCCAAGAGCCAGCACATCAGGGATGTTTGGGAATTAGGGTGCAGCCAAAAGCCACCAGCAGACTCCTGTTGGATTCACAGGACCACAGTCTGCCCCAGAAGCACATGCTGTGGGATAGGATTTTGGTTCTCCTGAAAAGATTTAAAAATCTCCAACAGGGGTCTTTTCAGGACTGATGTTTCGGGAAAAAGTTCTTCTCTTAGCAGGTCTTGCAAAGAGTGATTGCAATTCCCTAAGTAGTAGTGTTCAAGGAAACAAAAAAAAAAAAAAGAAAAAGCAGCAAAAATTCAAGCCAAGATTCAGATCTTTGCCATTCAGCTCACTGGAACATTTTTACAGCCAGGGCTGGGTACTTTGAAGCTCCCTTTGCAAACCATCAGGAAGGCAGTCGTGCTCCACGGAATGAGATGGCAAAGCACTGCTTCAGGAGCACTGACAGCCCCCCTGAGGGCAGGGTGAATGGCACTGAGGACTTAACTTGCTCAAGGAATGAATATTTGCCTCTTCTTCAATGCTGACAGACACCCCAGCCAGTTCAGAGTCCAACTCCTTACGAAGTATTGCAAGAAATTTTGCAATTGAGTATCAGTGTTGTCCTCTCTTAATAATCCCCTTGCTCAGCCCTAATTGGGGAGGGTAATTTACCTCAGAAAACCTTCACAGTATTGGCTGAAGCACCTTATTTGCAGCACCGTGGTAACTGAACTGAGCTGCCCCTTTCCTGCTCACGCTTCCCATAACTTTTTATTTTGCAGTTCCTTACCTCACGATTGTCTGCCACAATAACAAGCTCCACGTACTTCGTTGTCTTCAGAGTCTCCCTCTTGTACTGTCAAAAAACCATGAAAGTCTTATTTTGTTTTCAGCCTTGATACAACAAAGTGCTTGCAAGAGGAAATACCCAGTGTCTCAGACTTCCTACATTTTACTAAGATTTTACTACATACAAATTTGCAGTGTATTCCTCCTCCTCATGGAAGTTTTCCTTACTTACAAAGCCCCTCAGGATCTGATCACAGAAAGCAGGAGAGTCGTGCAAAGTCTCTCTCAACCTTTCAGCTTTCTGCAGTTGAAACGTTTGAGTTATCTTTCCTCACAGGAGAATATCCCCTCTAGCAGAAAGACCTTTGCTATTTCCAAAGCACATTTAAAGGAGGGATGAGGTAACTTCTAACAAACGTTTCACACAATAGACAAACTGGTTACTGAGAAAAATGAGAGATAAAGGGATATTGAGTGAAGCAGAGAAGAGGTCAAGCAGTCAACTGATAAATTATGTAGGAAGAAAAACCCCAAAATAAAAAAAAGCAGAACCAACTGTCAGTGTCTGGGGAAACAATTTAATACTTGAAAAATGGAAGGCACACATTTAATTTTGTATCTGCATATTCATATAAAATGCAGGTTTAAAAGAATCATACTGTTTAGCTGAAAAAACAAAATCCCTGAAGAAAGTGAAATGATTTTGTAAGACTACAAAACATATTACAGCTCCTTTGCTACCCTAAATTTAAGTGACCTATTAGTGCCTGTAAAAGTTCTGTGATTTACAGCAGCAGCATCTATCCTATCATTCCTTCCTTGTGTCTGGAATATGATATTCAGGGAAAAGAGGTCTCAGCAGAATATCTGATCTTCCTGCCAGAACTTGAAGGGCTTAAACAGATGTATGACCTACAACTGACCACGATGTCTTGAGCTGCAGCAAAGCTCTTTAACCTAAAACATGACTAAAGCTTTCCAAGGAAAACTGTTCCAAGACAAACTGAGTGATCCCCAGTGCTGGACATCTCCTTCCAGCCAAATTTCTCTAAGTTTTCTTCACATTATCAAAGTGTTCCTCTTCTTTATCTGCAGATTAATGATTTTGATGTTGCAAGAATTAGAGAAAAGTGAACGATGCAATCTTTAGTATCTGACTTTCAAACTCATATTATTAGAGTTACAAACTCCAATAACTTGGAAGGAGTTAAGTTTCATTTGGACAATATTTGTGGATGGAGAGAGGAGTAAAAGCTGCTGTTAATGAACTAAACATCAAGGATGCAAACACTTGACAGGAGTACATTTATTAGGGGCTCTGCCAAATGAGCTGAGGTAGATACTCCTAAAACTTCTGGTGTTGGGGTGTGATGTCACTCAGATATGGGTGAGGTGCCACAAAAGGCAAATGGCCATGTGGCTGCAGTTGGTGATGGAACTGATCCCACAGACACTAAAACCCTCACACCCTGAAATTTATTAGGAGGTCCTAAAGAGATGCAACTCCAAGGTGCCTCTCATCCTCCTCCAAGTGAAGAAGAAAAGATGATACAGGAAAATCTGAGTTCAAAGGCACAAGCAGAGCTCTGTTACATCAGTCAGTTTAAAACATCACCCTCTTACAAGGAGTAAAACTGTTTGGACTGAAGTGAGCTGGAGAGAAATTGGCTTGCAGGTATAAAAATCACATAAGCCTCTGGTGACTGACTTGCATAACAAATCTGTTCCTGAGATTTGCCCAAAGGCTATGTGCATTCCTAGGATATAATATTTATTTATGAAATATACCTAATTATGGCTTCTTTCAGCTTGCTGTCTGCAGCCAGCTGCATCAATGCACACCCCCTTTGCTGAGTTAATCCTTCAGAACTGAGAGGAAGAGTCAGGGACACAGCCATGAGAGGTGGGGGACAATGGGCTTTGTCCCACTGACAATTTTCTCTCTCCTCTGCTTCTTCCACACCTGATCCTGTCACAAACCTGCTGTCCCAGCAGCTGTAGCCCAATTCCTGCCTGGGAATTGGCACCGCTTGGATTGACACCACAGTGGTGCAGCCTCTCTTTCTCCATGCTCAAAGAAAACCACCTGCCTGGTCCTGGTCACCAGCACCACCAAAATGGCTTTTTTTTCTTTGTGGCTACGGAGAGAATTCCCTACTGCAGGGTCTGTCCCACACACCAGACGTTCTGCAGGGTCCTGTCTCAATGGAGCTCAGCTGGAAAAGGCTCCTTGATGCAATTTGAGGGTCCAGTGAGTCATGAAATGACGCAGTACTTGCAGAGACCCCGCTCCAGCGGGGCACAACCTGTCTGCAGCATCCTCTGCAGCTCCTGCCTTGCTCCACTGAAGCTGCTGTTTGGGTCTGGGAAGCTGAGTCTGCTGCTTGTCCCGTGCTTTATCTGTACTCACATCTAACCCAAAGGCCCTCTGTGATATATTGATCTCACATTTCAGCCCTGCTCAATAGGAATTTCGTGTAGGCGGTTGAGTAAAGGGTCGGGGGAAAAAAATGAACAAAAATCTTCCTCCAGACCTGTCAAGAAGTCAAATATTTTCATCATGCCCTGAACCTTAGACCAGATTTCTGCTTAATTCTGTCACCCAGTGTGATGTGGAGCAGCTTTATGTCTCCCCACTTTGCAGGTCATCTTTATTCAGTGTGTCCACTGACAGACTGCTTAGTGACAACACTGAAATATGAAAACTCATTCCACACATTACATTTGACAGCTTTCAAAATTCCTACATTAGAAGCTTAACCAACTTACTCATTAAATATATTGTACCTATCCATATGATGTGAATGCTGACAGGTTTTATAATTACGTCCACTGAACCACAGCAAAAATATTTTTCTGATATTTAAAGTGAAATCTGGGATGTAGTTGAAGGCACCAGCAAAGTGGGAGAACCATGAGAAAAATAATAAAATGGCTTTGATTGTATCAGCTTGTTACATGCACACATTTAATTTCTTCATTTCATTGATTACTTCAGTGGAATTCAGTCAAAGTCACAAATAATTTGGGGAAGATTGAACGAAGTTATTTTTCCAATGTTTTCCACCCACACATACTTTTAGATATATACTTAATTCTTATAATGTTACATGCAAGGGCTAATGCTCTAGGTGTAATATTCAATATTCTTAAGATGTAAAATAAATTAATTCCATGGCACAAATTATATCTAGGGATGTCACTTAGGTTGCTTTCCTTAACATGGACCTGGTGCAAAGCCTGAGTCATATGTGCAAGTACAAATCCCCATTTGTGACATTTAATAAATGCTGATGGCAGATTTGTATCATTACATAATTCCTGAACACCTAACCTAGCCTTTTCTACAATCCTCATCCAATATACAGATGAATTTATTACAGCATTTCCTCTTCCTGGTTTTTAGCTCATTTAATTTCTAGTTTCCATTAGCTAAATGCATCTCACATGAAGCACATTTCTGCCAACATCACAGCAACTACAATAATACAGCTGTAAAATAATATGCTGAGAATCTGTTTTGTCTGCATAAGAGACTTTTCTACTAAAATATAAAGGTTCCAGACCCAGTATTAGCAAAGTATCCCAGCTATCGTGTTCTCTTTCATCTTGGGAGGGCAAGAACTTTTCCAGACATCGCTCAGTATTCTTAGGGAGCCTTAAATTCTGGTTATAACTATACAAGAACCAAAATATATGACCATCATATAAACCCATAAACTTTTCTGTGTTGAAAAGAAAGTGAAAAGCAAGTTATGGAGAGTCACAGTTTCCTTATAGAGGAAAAGTAATAAAGCTTTAACAAATAATTTCAAGGCTGCACTTCAGCAGATGACACCAAGAGAAGTTGATGATGTGGGTCAATGTTTTGCTCAGTAGAGTCTCAACAATATGGAAATGCTGCCAGTCAGACACATAAAAGCACATCAGCCACCTACCCTGCCAGCTGGAGAATGCTGGGACGTGCCACTGTCAGCAGCCCTCGTGGCAGGGATGTCCAGCTGGTGGCCACAAGATCCTGGGGCTATTTTCAGATTCTCCGCTCGGTAGATCTTGTGTTCACTTGTAGCACCTTCCAGTGGCTCCAGAATGTAGCTGTTGTTTTCAAACACAATAATTCCCCTGGGACAGAGGAGAGCAGAGTGAGACTCGTGGTTTTCAGGAGCTTGTCTACACCAAAGTTACACCAAGTTTAATAATGATGGATTATGAGAAAGCCAAACACTGATTTACAATGTCACGGGCGAGCGGAGCAGGAAACATCAAAGCTGTACATTTGTCATTGCAGCACACACTAGACTTTAAAAGAAGCAATGGCTCACAGAAATTTGTCTCTTCTGAAGTGCTGCACTGCAGAGCAAAATGATATTTGTGTTTTATTTGTTTTCCACTCTCCCAGTGATGCATTGCCGACGTTGGCGGAGCCGCGGCACACGGGAACGAAGAAGAGCCTGGAGAAAGGCTTTGGGAAGAAAAGGTACAGTGGGAAAGCATTCAGGGCAGTCTGCAGTGAGCATTACAGCTGTTAAACCAAACCCTGGGGGAGCCTGGGCCCTGCTGGATCAAAGAGGCCTCGCAGTGTCAGGATGCATTATTGAATATTGCACAGTGGGGTGGCAGAGGGAAGCTCAGATATGGTACCAGTTGATTCCTGTTTCGCTCATTTTACTGCCCAAAATCATAATTTTGACAGCAATACAACCTGCTCCCTGAGGAACTCACAGATTTTGCAGTGAAAGCACTCCTGCTGAATTCTTTAAGCTACAGCCTGCAAGGGGAAAGAGGGTCCTTGTGCTGGGTCCTGCCTGGTTGGCCTGAGATGCCTCAGCAAAACAAAGGTGACAAAAGGTTGAATATCTGGGGGTGTCCAGCCTGGAGAAGAGAAGGATCCAAGGGGATCTTAAAGCCCCTTCCAGTGCCTAAAGGGGCTCCAGGAGAGCTGGAGAGGGACTTGGGACAAGGGATGGAGTGACTTTATTTTCTTAGTGTGTCTTTTTGGCGTTTTAGAAATGTCTGCCCTTTTTATTTCTGTCTGTGCTGTGACAAAGGTGAGATACAACAACCACTGCGAGACCAGTACTTTTCACTGGGCAATTTTCCTGCAGAAAGTTAAAAAAACAAAGATAAAAGAGGAGTAAAAGGACCCAAAAGCAGGTTAATGACACTATGAAAACCGATTTAAAAATGAAATTATGATTATTAGGAAAAAGCTGCCTTAGTTATTCTATTATTAGGAAGATATGATGAAGAAACTCAAAGTCGTTGGTCTGCTAACAAATTAACTGAAGTATTAATTCCAAGCTGGCTGCACAATTTTGTTACAGAGCACCATTAACACCAGCTCAGCCAAGCCAGCAGACATTTTACTGGTGACTGGAACAGCTAAAAGGCCAAGAAAAAAAAAAAGCAGCCTGGAAAGCTGTGATATCAAAATCTGTACAACAGCAGTCACAGCAGCCTGTTTTACTGACCTGAACCAAGGCTGAGGGTCTGATAATTCATCTGCAGCTTCTCAGTCCCCTTGGCAGAGCAGGTAAGACACATCCACCCATCACACAGCGTGCTGGGAGTGATGGATCATGGCTGGAAAAGCTGGGCTGATTTATCCCAGAACCCTGCAGCTCCAGCCAGGATCCCAACAACCCTCCTGACATACGAGACACCTCGGGCAGGTCACCCCCTGATTGGAGTAACCTCACACCCCACAGCTCTCAGTTATTGTCAGAGCTGCCTTACTGCCTGGAGGATTTAGGAAACTGGGACAACGTACTCCCTTTACTCCAAAAACCAGCAGCTCTGTAATCAGCACAATCAAATAAGGATTGTTGTCTTTGCCTTGTGCAATTAATCATTTAATTTTGGAGGCAGGAGCCCATTAGTCACTGTTTGAAATGGGCCAGCCTGAGTAGCTCCCTGTCTTGACAACTCAGAAACAGCAGAAAAGCATGAAGGGGTTTATTTTTAATGCTAAATTTGCCCTTCTTAGAACATTCACTTTCAAAACTAAACAATTTTCTTTAATTACTTACACTAGAAAGGGAGAGACTTCATTGTCTCTTGAGTAGAGTTCTCTCCATTTTTATTTTTTTTAAATATTTTAAAGTGAGCATCATGTTTTCAGGAGTTCATATCCAAAACATGTCACATCAACGCCACGTTTCCTCATGTACCCAACTTCTGTCTAAAAGAACTAAATTACCTTTCCTTTAAAAATAACTAAATAACCACTTCTTTACCCCTCATTTCCTTTAGCTGTTGAGGGTATGGACAAATGACTAGGTCAGAACGATTAATTTGGGTTTTTCCCAAGCATCCCAGTCTGATTCCCATCCCAAGGGACAGTATGGGCCTTTAAGGACAGTTCCACCTTTGCCTATGGAGCAACCCCAGGATAAGGAAAATCTGCAGATTCCGCATAAAGGAAAACAGACTTTTCATTTAAGGCACACTTATCCCTTGAGTGCTGCCTACAGGATATCAGCACTTGGCTTGTGACCATCTGTAATAAGATAATGAATATCAAATATGAATTTTCTTGGCCAGCTCTCTGTTTTTGACTAATTTTCTTTTCCTACAATTGCATTTTTTCCCCCACCACGCAGTGCCAAGCACAGCACCTTAAAAATGTAACTAGTCAAGAGTTATGGTTCCTTTCTTTTTTTTGGTGTGAACAATACCCACCAGTCATTCAGGACTGAGAATTTGAGGCAAATAAAATAAATCCATAGCTACTGTTTCCTTCCACTCTCCTCAGGTGTTTCCAAGGAGCCTCTGTTACCACTCCACCATTTCTGTGTCTCCCTCTGGATCACAGTTTTCCCACACTCCTGAGCCAGCCCATGTTCCCAGAAACTTTTCAATTTTTCAGGAGCCATTAATGTTAAATAATATATTGCCTTCCAATGTGGCAAATAATACATTCATGTGGCAAATAATATATCAAACTACAGATCCCCAAGCAAAAATTCGACAAAGAACCCCAAAGAGATTTCAGCAAGTCCTTAAGACCAACTTCTACTGCAATCTGTGGCGTTTCTATCAGACAAAAGACTACCAGAATTCCCAAGATTATAAATATTTGAGGGGAAGGAAAGCAATATGAAGTATTCAAATGTCGGTGTCAGGTGTCTAATTCACGGCATCTGTGTTTTCCTCGGTCCCAGGCCTACAGATGCTGGGAGGTCAGAAAGATTTGCAAATGAGGCAGGCAGGAAAGCCAAGAGACAATCCCAGCCCTACCTGAAATTACCCCTCTGTCTTCTCCATCACTGGTAGCAGAGAGGGAGGAAAAATATCCATCCCACAGAGCACGTCCAGACAAAACTGCCAGGCCCGAGGCCAACTGGGAGCAGCTCCAGGGTGGTCCCGAGCCCGAGGTAAATTTGGCTCCATCTCTGCACAGGGTTTGGTCCCTGCTCCTGTCTGGGGGTCAGCACCCAAAAAACCACATCCCCATCCCTGCTGATCCGCCCTGGACAGGGAAAACCCGCGGGTGTTTGCCTCCTGTCCCCCCTTCTGAGCCATGTGGACACGTGGGGAATGCCTGTGTGAGATGGGAGAACTCTCTCCATCTCAGACAGAAATTAAAATGTAACTCAGATAATTAATATTTCATTAATCGCTGTTTCACTCGCCAGGAATCTCTCAATCAGGGAAATGTAATTTAATAGAATAATTCCACTTTTTAAACTGTCGATAAAATCATAAATAAATTTTTTTTTCCTCTTAAAGAGGAAAACCAAAACAAAACCTAAAGCGAGGCCAGTCGTATTTCATAAATCAACAGGCTTTAGGAAATCTCAAAATATAAATGGGATTTTTCTTTTCCAAATTGTCAGCAGAAGCAAAGGTCCTGCCAACATAAACCATCAACACATACTTGTCTGAGAAATTGTGATGCTGAAGCAAAACTTGGCTGGGACAGCATTATATGAAACTATTATATATTATTCTGCAGCACTATACAGGGGAAATTAAGTAAATTGATAAACCTGAGATCCACGAGTGCAATTAAACATTTGGTTTTAATAAAGCTCAAAGTTATGCCCATTTCTAAAAAATAATAATAAAAAGCTCTCTTACCACTGGCAGAGGAATGGAGATGTCCTGAGTTGGGGAGAAATTAATTAGAGGGCAATCATGCTCACACACTGAATATTCACTTCAGATCTGTCTCTGCCCTCAGACACTGCAGTGCTCCTGTGCCACCTAAAAACCTTCATTCCACAATTAATGTTACAGCTTCAGAAGGAAAGGGGCTGCTCCCACAGCTGTTCCATGGATTTCAAGCAGTTTTAGGTGAAAAGGTACCAGAATTGGAGCCTTGTGACCCTGGAGTGCAGGGCTGCTCAACAGGCACTGACTCAGGGGGTGATCTGTGCACTGAGAGGGCCTTTTTATTTATTTTTCTGATACATTCTACATTCCCAGGGCTCTGTATAACAAATTCCCAGGCAAGTAAGCAGGCAAACAAACAAAAGAGGAAGAAAAATGAAGTGGTGAATGAGGACTTCACTTTCAGCCTGTTTTAATAAGTTGCAGATGGATACAATGGGGATAAATGAGCAGGATGATCTATTGACTGTTTTTCTAACACAGCTGATATTTAGGTATTTTTTAAATGATCTGGTCATTCTTTAACTTTAAGGGACTGGGAAATACAGAGAATGGGAGTCTGGAGGCAGATGTGTTCCTGTCTCCACCATTGCCCCAGTCACCTCTTTATGCAACAATTCTTCTCCTCTAAAATGCAGTAAATTTTGGTATCCACAGAAAAAAAATTATCTATCGATGAAGAGCACAAGACAAGAGCCAAACAATCCCATTATGCTACTGCACTGCACAGCAGGAGTCCATTAAAATAACAAATCTGACCCAAATCAACCAAGGGCAGCATCTCAAAGGGCAGTGAGAGCAGTAGCACCACTGGTTTTACATCCTGCAGGAGTGGTGGAGGTGTTCTCACACAGACACAGCGTTACTCACAGGGCTTTTATTCCAGCCAGTCCTTTCATGAACCTGAAAATGCATTCTCTGAAATGGAATTATGGCCAGAGACTCCTGCAGCACACATTCATCCTTTCTCAGGGCAAGACAGATCTGTCCAGAGTGCATGCAGATCAGGCTGCAGCTTTGATTCCTGGAATTCAAGTGTGGAGTTGCATGAATGGGAAGAGAAAATGCAATTTCATGTCCAGCATTTGGGCTGCAAGGAGCAGTAATTGTGTTGTCAGAGAAAGTGTCACATGTGGGGAAGGGAAAGGGAAAATGAAAGGAAGAGGAAGAGGAAGAAGAAGAGGAAGAGGAAGAAGAAGAGGAAGAGGAAGAAGAAGAGGAAGAGGAAGAAGAAGAGGAAGAGGAAGAAGAAGAGGAAGAGGAAGAAGAAGAGGAAGAGGAAGAAGAAGAGGAAGAGGAAGAAGAAGAGGAAGAGGAAGAAGAAGAGGAAGAGGAAGAAGAAGAGGAAGAGGAAGAAGAAGAGGAAGAGGAAGAAGAAGAGGAAGAGGAAGAAGAAGAGGAAGAGGAAGAAGAAGAGGAAGAGGAAGAGGGAAAATGAAAGGAAGGGGAAGAGGAAGAGGAAAAGGAAGAGGAAGAGGAA
>VZRO01000186.1:0-161179 GCA_013397915.1 Daphoenositta chrysoptera | reverse complement strand
GAAAAAGGAAAAAGGAAAAAGGAAAAAGGAAAAAGGAAAAAGGAAAAAGGAAAAAGGAAAAAGGAAAAAGGAAAAAGGAAAAAGGAAAGAGGAGTTGGCATGGGTGCCAATTCAGTGAGGACATTTTACATCACCTTGTAGCAAACAGACAGGAAAAAAGTGCCAGGAGCAGTGGATGGAGAAGCAGCAGGCTCAGACAGCTGGGTAGGGATCATCCCTCATCCCTGTCCTGGCAGTGATCCCTGTGCACTGGGGACCCCGTGCACACCGTGGTCAAAGGCTGGACATCGTGTTCATCTCAGATCACAGAGGTGACCCTGACCCAGGAGCTGCTCCCCCTGGAACAGGCAGCCTACAGAAGCTACGAAACCCCAGAAAGTGAATGGTTTTTAATGCTGAGCTCAAAATCCTCCAGGAGTTTCCTGGTCAGATAAATTACAAACCATGCAGGATGTTTATACGAACTAAAAGCTCGTCAGAAAGTTTGGAGGAAAAGCTCACATCCAAAGCAGTGCTTTTCTCAACAGGGATTGTCTCCTAACTTAACTTTTGGATGAAATCTCTCCTTCTGTGGGGAAATGATGCTTGAGGAGTCGTGAGGAATTTACATTTCTTTTTCTCCCTGGTTTCCTACATCCATTCCTCTTTAAAATAGTTGATGTCTGGAGCGTCACATTTAAATCCCCTCTTCAGCTGACTGTCTGGGCTGCAGCGAGTTCAGCCAGAGCATTTGAAAAATGGTGTTGGCAGCCTCGGGTACCATAACTCTGTAATCCCAGTAAAAATGAGCATCTCTTCCATTCTGGGGCATTCTCCCCATCCCTGTCCTGTGGACACAGCATCTTTCAGCTGCTGACAAGGCTGTATATGACCTTCTGTGTGTGACTGGGTTTATTATCTAACAGTTGGGTAAAATACCTTAGGATATTCAAGTGCATTCTGGTGTTTCAGAAGGAAAAGGCTTCCTGGGAGATTTATATCCTTAGGCTCCTGAGGGATTTTTGGGAGCACCTCTCAAGCTCTCCCCATCTAAGAGGTCACTGCAGATGCCTTTTTTAGCTGCACATTCCTATGCCAGAGTCCTCTGCCAGCCCCTGGACCAGGGAGGGTTGTGCCCTTCTCCAGGCTGCAGTTCTGGGTGGATTCAGCACTCACAGGGAAAGCAATCAGGGGAAAAATCATTCAAGTCTAAACAAATTTATCACAGAAGTTGTGAGCGGTGGCCACAGGCCAAAATTATTTGCTAAAAACTTGAAGAGCCTCCAAGCTAGATAAACAGAAGGGTATTTCCTGAGGACAGGAAGGAAACAGCTCGACTTTGTCGTACCTTCACCTTCCCACAAGCTCTGACAGTCTAATTGGCTTTCTGATCCAGATGGACACACAGAAGTCCTGATTAGCCATTGTTCCCTTTTTGTGCATTCAGCATTTCCCGACCCCTCTCTGCCATTCAGCTCTTCCTTCTCTGAGGAGCCAGCAGGATGCAGATTAAGGCATGATTGTGTTCTCCTCTAACCTGCATTTTAGGCAGCTCTCAGTGCCAATCCCACTATTTCTGCCATTGTGCTCCTGTGTGAGGCGAGGAGCTCGAATGTTGAGTGTGAGGATGTAACAGAGCTGGGAAATGTGTGTTTGAGACAGCTGAGCCTCCTCCTCTCTCCTCTTTATCTCTCACCCCTCTATCTGCCTGACAAACCTAAACCAGACAAACCTTAGTTTTCAGATTTCACCCAATTCTTCCTCATCAAAGAGCAATCACATCATGTTCAGGAGCTAACAACACATCTCGAATGCTCGGCCACGTGGAGGGAAGGCCTTGATGGCTGGGGGAGGTCAGGGCAAGGTTCCTCCAGCTCAGCACCTCCTCTCTGGCCTTGGCCAGCAGCAGGAACTTGGAGGTGAGAGATGAGAACATGACAAGCACCCCCAGCTCTGAGAGCAGCAGTGTCAGGAACATCTCAGGGCCTGACAGCCCTGGAGAGGCTCCCCGAGCTCCCCTTCCCAAATTGTCACATCTTTTTGGTATCTATTGATACTTTTTACACTGACACCCACCTGTGACAGCTCCAGTGCTCCATTACGTGAATAAAATAGTACTTTCCTTTGCTCTAAAGTTTCATTTGATGTCTCCTAATTTTGAGGTTATGAAGAATATTCAGTAATTGTCCCCTCTCCAGCATGACATCCAACCTTGTTTCATCATGCTCCTTTTCTCCGTCATCTCCTTTCAAAAGTGACAAATCCTAGTCTCTTTTTTCTCCTTGGATAAAAGCTGCTCCATACCTTTGATCACAATTTTTGCCCTTCTCTGTACCTTTTCTGGATATAATCTCTCTTCTGAGATGGAGCTGGGGAGGGGAAAACAAGAACTGCATGCAGAACTCAAGACGTGAGCATTCTGTGGATTTATAAAGTGGTAATGAGGGTTCTTGTTTTATCCTCTATTTCTATCTCAGTAATTCCTATGATCCCTTTTGCTTCTTTGACTGCTGCTGAGCACTCAGGCTTCAGAGCACACTGAAATGTGGAACCTATTCTTTATGAGGAGTTTCATGTCTTTTAATGAACTCTGCTGATCCGGGGGAAAGTGCACAGCCTCTACCCATCCCCACCTGGAGCAATGCCCAAGGTGCCTGTCTGGTGGGAGTGGGAGGATATTGGTTCTCCAGGATTTCAGAGGGCTGACAGCGTGCACTTCCTTTCATTAGATGCTTTTCAGGCGCTTAAAGCTCAGTTCCACACAGCAGCTGTGTGAGGTAGGTAAGAATCGTTAAATGGATTTCACAGATGGAGAAACTGAGACAGAGAGATTTGTCCAGTTCACTTAGGAGCTGTCACAGAGCCAGGAGCAGACCCTGAAAACGAGACCAGCCTTCCCTTCCAACAGCTGCTGCAAGTGAAAGGGCTGCTCCAGGGACTGTCCCCACCTGGGGCTCCATGGCCACAGTGCCTTCTGTCTCTGCTGCTGCAGCTTGGAGTCCTTACCATGACACGGAAAAGAAAGAGTCCCTCCTCCAACGAGGAGTAGATAAGTACATTATCCTATCCTATCCTATCCTATCCTATCCTATCCTATCCTATCCTATCCTATCCTATCCTATCCTATCCTATCCTATCCTATCCTATCCCATCCCATCCCATCCCATCCCATCCCATCCATACCTATTCATTCAAGCTAGCAAATCTACCCACAAAGAAAGCCATGAAGTACTTCTGGACTGTCCTTCTTTTGGAGCCACCTGGTCTAGTGGAAGATGTCCCTGCCCATGGCAGGGGGTGGAACTGGATGAACTTTCAGGTCCCTTCCAGCCCAAACCATTCTGTGTTTCTGTGATCAAGCACAGGCAATATCTGGGAGTTATTGCTGCCTGGGAGTTGTTGCTGTTGGTTACTGGGCTGTGAAACAGGTTTGGTGGAGTGAATCAACAGGCACAGGACCCTTATCACAAACTGTTCTCACCCAAGGACGCTCTGATTACCAACCTCAGCAGTGAAACAGGCACAGATACTGAGATTTATCCTCAGCTGATCTCCTACTAAAACAAAACATGCACTGCAAAGGAAATTTCTGAAATTTTGTACTGCAAAAGGTGCTGCTCGGCTTTTCCTGCAGAGGAGGAGCCCAATCCTGTCAGCTTGCACTTTGGGGACCTGTCTGCAACAGTCAGAAAAATGTCACTGCCAGCATCTGCTGCCTTGGCTTATCTGAACTACCTAAAACTGGGAAACAATTCTGGGGGCTCCACAGTTGTAAAGAGAGCACTTTGGAGAAGAAAGAAAAGACTTCTAACGTGAAGACGGGTATTTTCTCTTGAGAGTGATTAATTTCCAGGTAGCTCTGAAAAAAAGGCATCAATGCAGATCCTGTCCCACGAGGCACAAATTTTCCCTGTGGCCCTTGCAGGATTGTGATCCCTTTAACTAAAATACTCAGAGCTCTGAAGTAGGTTTTTACAAACAGTTTTAAATTCTGGATATATTTTACAGCGAAAATGACAAATAAATGCTGACTGTTCATGCAAGGGGTGAATGAAACTTTTGGAAGATGCTGGATCCATAGTGAAGCACCCATAAAGCCCCTCTCCGTGTGGGAATGAGCCAAAGGAATCCCATCCACTGCAGCAAATGGGTCATTCCCAGAGGGAGAGGGGTCTGGGATCAAACTGTTTGCTCTCTCTGCTGCTGTCTGTCCCAGAGCTCCCTTACAACAGCCTTGACAATGCCACTATTGCACAAAATGCAAAACCAAGGGGAAAAGATTCCAGCTACTCCTGCTCTTTGTAGATAAATTAAACCCAGAAAAGGCTGAGACAGCTGGAAATCTGACAGGAAAACTGGGTTTTCCAGGGAGAATGCTAGAGCCAATTTACAGTTAATTACTGTGATTTGGAACAGCTCTGTGAGTAAATACCAGTCTCTGATTGTCCAAGTAAGGAAGATAATTGTTTCCTGAACTGTGTCCATTGTGTACTTAAAATGTTGTCGGCCCATTCCTTTGTCAAACTCGGAAGAGGTTTGGTTTTCAGCGATGGGAATCTGCTGCTCTGCTGTTAACAAGCAGCTAAAATCCAAAAGCTGAGCATCTTACCTGCATGAACACGATTTATTGAGCTCCACAACCCTGCATATTCTATATATCAAAGAATCTTTGATTCTCTGATTTATGAAGCCACCTCTCCTCATGATGAGGCTGCTAGACTATGAGTGATTTCACAGCTGGCAAAGCAGTCCTGACAGCACTGGTGAAACAGTTTTGAGAACAAAGAGCCCTGGAAAGCCACTGGACACTGCCAGTATGAAAATGTGCCCAGCACTGCAGTGCTGCAATGGGCACGGAGAGGGATGGGCAGCAGGAGAGAAGGGATGGCTCTTGGAAAACCCCCCAAATTGTATGATCTGGTCTTTGTTCTCTTCAGAGCAACTAGAGGGAAAATGATTTGTAGGGATTCATCCAACAGTTGAAAAACAGACAGAATCATGGAATGGTTGGTGTTGGAGAAGCCCTCTAAGATGACTGAGTCCAACCATTCCCAGCACTGCCAAGGCCACCACTGCCCCGTGTCCCCAAGTGCCACATCCACATGGAGTTTAAATCCCTCCAGGGATGGGGACTCCACCACAGTCCTGGGCAGCTCTGCCAAGGTGGGACAAACCTTTCCATGATGAAATTCCTGCTGATGTCCACCCTGAGCCTGCCCTGGCCCAGCCTGAGGCCGTTTCCCCCTGTCCTGTCCCTGTTCCCTGGGAGCAGAGCCCGACCCCCCCGGCTGCCCCCTCCTGTCAGGGACTTGTGCAGAGCCACAAGGGCCCCCTGAGCCTCCTTTTCTCCAGCCTGAGCCCCTTTCCCAGCTCCCTCAGCCACTCCTGGAGCTCCAGCCCCTTCCCCAATATTGATTCATTCATTAAAAGTCAACCCAAAACTCAGGAGCTCAACTCTCAGTGAAATCTTGGCTCACCTGAGGCCCGAGCAGGTGCTGAGGCTGACGGAGGACTCGGGGTACCCCTGCACTTGGCCATGGTAATAGCAGTGACCCTGTGGCAGGAAGAGAAAACATTTTAATAGTCACAAATGCTCTTTGCTCCTGGATTTCCAGCCCTTTTATTTCAAGGTGATTATCAGTTCCAGGCTACAGCATTCAGAATCACACTGACAGCACCTTTCCTGTCCCACCAAATATTCACTGTGCTTAACAGGCCAAACAGTCCCTAAATGGAAACCTTGGGTTCTTCTTAAACCCCAAAGGGTTATAGGAGCTTTTTTGTTTTGTTTTGTGTTCTCATTTTTTAAAGGATCAATAATGTTAAATTTGTATGACTGCCCCCTTTTTCTGTGTTATTTATTTAAAGCTACAATATGGAATATTTTATAAAATGAATCAGATGAACAAATCAGCTTCTACATTTTACTGCTTTCTAGAGAGACCCCTGTTTTTATTTAAGGGCATTTAGATCTAAATAGATCTTAATCTAGGTCTATTTAG
This sequence comes from Daphoenositta chrysoptera, assembly GCA_013397915.1. Classification (NCBI taxonomy): domain Eukaryota; kingdom Metazoa; phylum Chordata; class Aves; order Passeriformes; genus Daphoenositta; species Daphoenositta chrysoptera. Next base: position 155,198 of record VZRO01000186.1, on the reverse strand, counting down.
ACATAGATCTATCCCTATAGAGGAGATAGGAGGTAGGTATGCAGAAAGAGAAGTATAATAAAGCCAATCCCAACCCTGTAACTTGAGAAAAAAAATCACAGAGCAAATGAAGGGGAAGGGAAACAGGTTGGAAAGGAAACTTTTTATTGAAATACCCAACCAAGTAGCTGCATGTTATTAAAAACAACCAAGAATAAAGGGGGCCTTCTATTTTGAGAGACAACAGTCCAATTTCATTTTGTGGCTAGGTTATTATATTTCTTTAACAATCCAGTGCTTGCAAAAGGCACCCACAACAGAGGGTTTCTAAGCACATCCCCATATCTGTCTGGAATCAAGGCTAATTTTATTGTTGACTAAAGGTTATATTGCATTCCCAATTATGTGACTGGCTGGAAAGCAAGGATTGTGTCAGGTCCAGCATTTCTTTTCTCCTTTGAATGCCACCTGGAAACTGAAAACTCTGCTGTAAAAGGTTCCTATCTGATTAAGGGAAGTTATCAGTGGTGCTGCAACCTGACAGTCATCTCCCTGTGCCTTTTTATGGCTTGCTTCATTACTGCATTAATTAACCTTTCCAGTCTGGGGCATGATTTCCACTCACAAAGCCTCACAGAGCAGACTTTGAAAGACCACCTTGATTTCGGTGAAGAAAGCAACAGTCATGGAAATACTGGGCAGGATGGAACGATTCAGACAGGAATCTTCTGCTAATAAGTTTATGCCAGGAAAAACGTTGGTTTGATTTCCAGCAAAGCAAGTGAACACAGAACAGCCAGCTCTGACTTTCTAAACACAAATCTCAGTGGCTTTTCTCAGGGGAAGAATAGACAGAAACAGGGTGAGAGCATTTTACTCTCGGGTATTTTTATCATAAATCCTCATAAAGAGTCAGTAACACTAGCAAAGACAAAGCCACAAAAGAAGGGAGGGAATCATAGGTTTAATTTTCTGGGGGTTGATCAGTTCATTCACAATTGCTATGGATGTTAAAGCTTTCAGTGTGGGTGCAGTACTTCACTTTATTTTAGTGTTAGCAGTTACATGCAGCCAGTTGATAGAAGAAAAATCAATGCCCCCCCACTCAAGCACTGAGCCTCTTACATGCTAAAACCAAAAATAAAATAGGTTTACCATCATTGCTTAAAGCAAGAATGAGGCAGAGGTGACGTTCAGAGCTCCTGAGAAAGAAATCTTTGGGTTTGAGCACTGCCAGAGCTGAGCACAGGCCCAGTGAAGTGGGGAGGGGAGCCAATATCTCGCCCCACGCAGCTGCTGCTGTGGTCCAGCTGTCTTTATCTAAGAGTGAATTATGGCAAAGGGCCTGATTTCTTTCCCTCTCCACATACAACTTGTCATTTTATTAACTCTGAGCTCCTGGTTGTGGCCCATTTCACAATTTCTCTGAGATCCAGCTATGTGATGCCAAAGTTCAATATCGAAAATGTAAACTTATCAGAGCATGGCCTGCAAGGGGACTGGTAGAAAATTGATTTCTAGCTCAGTAACTCCACTGAATTGCAGGATTTTTTTTCTGCTATCAAATCTTTTTATTTCTGCAAACTAGTATATAAAATGGATGACCCCTTAAAAACAAATAATTACCAAGGCCGATCCATCATACTTAAAACAGTACTCTACTCTTACTTGAGATCATTTAATAAATAGCAGCTTTTGACAATTTTTCAGGTGCTACAAATTGAAAAATAGCCTAGACACGGACTCGTGTGCTGGAGAACTGCCCAAATGACAGCTCCACAAACCTGCCTCGCTTTGACCTCTGAGCAGAATTTGACTAAGCAACTTTTCAACAGAAAATCGGATTTGGTTTCAACTCCAGACTGTATTGATGTCCTGAGTGAAGAAGAGATATAAAAATAAATTGGAGACTTATCTTTTCTCAACTGTATTGCAGCATTTAATGAGAAATGAATTCACTGATCTCTCTCTTTTAGGCAGTAAAATGCACTGTCATTATTAATCACGGCTTACTTTGCCATTATGCAAACAGATATTGTTTTTTAGCAAGGAAAACCTGTCATTAGCTGTACACATACCCCTGTTAACTCAGGTAAATCTCTAAAAGACTCATGTGCTTCATTTATTTCCTTTTACTTCCTTCAGGAGTCTCTGCAGCCTTCCTGCTTCTAAAACAAATGACTATTTTCTCCCGAGCTGATTTTGAAGGAGATAGGAGCACCCAGCAAAATGAAAGCACTGAAAGCTTTCGGAATGATTACTTTACTTGGGGTGTCTGCAGCTATAATGAAGATGCTTTTTCAGAAGATGTTATGCAGAGAAATAATTCCTTCCCCTGATCCCAGCAAAGCCCATTATGGATGGGAACACAAAGCACAATGTCTCTGCTGACAGTGTCAGTAAATAAATACCATAACGTAACAAATACTTTATGGGACTTAGGCAGATAAAAGATAAGCTTTGTAATTAAAATGGCTTGCTGCATTATTTCTAATTAAGGCATTCATGCTGTCAGAGGAGAAAAAACATTCCTGCCTTAAGGGGATTTTATTGGTAAAAAGCAGGTTTTAACTACATATTTTGACAAGCTGTATTTTTCAAAATATGTATATATACATATTTTATAAATATGTATCTATACATATTTATACATGTAGATAAATATACACACACATACACACAAATACAAGCATAAAGTACATCCATAACACACTTATGGCCTGGATTTAAAAATAAACCCAACCAACACCCTCTCCCAAACTCCAGCCATGACTTCCCCAGTGAGGAAAGACACCCAAGCTTTCAAAGCTCTGACGTGAACTTTTGCACTCTGGAACTCAGATATTTAGGGTTTTTTTCCAAACAGAACCAGAGCTTTTCTCCATAAGTTATCACCAATGGCTGCCATTATTAACAAATTTTAATGGGACTATTTCCAAGAAGCAGAAAAAAAAATCTCACAAATTTTAAAAGTCACCTGGTTCAAACCCCCAGAGCTCGCCTTTAAAGTCTCCCTCTAAAAATTCATGTGTAGGATCAGAGCAGTCACAAAGACACTGAAGGCAACAATAAAAAAAGATCACAGGTTGAGCTGTTTCATCCCAGGGCTCAGATCCTGGCAGAGAAGAGTTTGGATTTTAAGGATGAAGCACCACCCCTGCCCGCGGAAGCGCAGCCTTACCGAGCGATTGCGCGTGAGAACCACGTCAGTGCCGTCCTGCAAATAATGGGTCTCTGTGAAGCCTCTGGCCAGCAGGCCCCTGCAAAAAACACAGCACACGGAATATTGAGGCCACCTCACCTTGAATTTATCCTTTAGCAGTTCTGTTGGAGATAAGGATCAAAGCCAGGCATTAAGGATTCAGTAACTACAGGGAATAAGGGAAAATAGAACTCCAAATATTGAAGCTGCAGGACACGAACACTTCCTGTGGTAATTGTGAATAGACTACGAGTTTCCAGACTGTTTTCTCTTCCAAATGAGGACTCCGTGCCAGCACATTTCAGTGTTGAATCTTCCATGTAATTTTCAACACATTTTAGGTTAAATGGGAAAACTGGGGTTTGGAGTATTGTTAAGTAATGGTGGTTTGTTGAAAAGGAAAATGTTTTCCCTGTGTTCCTTATTTTCCCATCTAATCTGTTGTATTCATCAGCAAGTGACCACCCAAAGACTAATTTAGCACTTGGTGAGTGAAGCAAACTCCTTCCATTGAAACTCCAGGGAAAACACTGCATGAACATCACAGAATTTACAGCACTGGATTCATTCTGATCCTCTGAAAGGATATTCACGAATGGAAATTTAACAGAATGATGTACCAGGAGACTGTGCAAGATGATGTCTGGGACAAGGCAGTTTGTTCCCATTCTCTCCACTCTCCCCCTCCTGGCTCTGGCAATGAGATAAAAATTTTGGACTTGCAATTGTCATTTTCCAGGAATTCCCAGGCAGAGGCATGTGCATGACAACTACAAAAACTTCTGGTTTTGTAGGGAACTCATGGAAGTGGGAAAGCTGCATCTGCCTCTTTTTTTAAAAAGGAAATCTTGCTATTCATCTGTTTTCAACTCCTTATCTAAAAAGCATTTCTAACAAAGCCAGAAGGAGGAACACTCATTCACATTTACTCCTGATGTAGGTCTTGAGTTGTGCTCCTCATCACAAACATCCTTGAGTTACGACAAAATTTCTGGTGAAATGCAAAAGCACGATATAAAAGGAGCCAAGAGATAAATGCCACCATCACCTTCAGAAAACGGGAGAGTGTAGAATACTGAAGATCCCTGCCTCTGCATTCCACAATGTTCATTCTGTTCCACTTCAAATTGTGTTTCTCCCTTGGGTTGTTCATTCGAACAAACCAGGCCCTTTCTTTTATTCAAAGCTGGTTAATGCTGCACCCTTGCAAATATTCTGGTGGGGACCATTGCACAGTCGTGGTACACATTTCCTGTATTTGTATGAACATTACAACTGGAGCATAAACACACATTTAATTTTCATTACTGATTAATTTGCAGCACATTAATATCCAGTGGCTCCGTCAGGATCTGGTCGTGCTAGGAACTCTACAAACACTTATTAGGGAGACAACCCCCTTTAAAAGCCTCTATCTTGAGGTAGGGGAAAAAAAGCATTAAACAAGACCAAAAACTAAAAAAGAAAAGGAAAAAAAGAAAATAAGGAAATGGCAAGGCAAAAAAATGAAGCCCCAACACATTATAGTGAGTATTCAAGCAGAGATTCTCACATTTAACTTTTACATTTTTCAGCCTGTGGGAAATATTAGCATATTAATAGCTATGGAATGGTAAAACACTGCAGCATTTGGTGGGTTCATAGGAACTGGATCTCAGGCAGCCACCACACCCACAGCAGGACTTGGGTGCCCAACCAAACATCTCCTGTTGGTTTAGATACACAATAATAAATGACACCAACCCCCAGGGACACCCGTGGTGCCTCAGAGGACACTTGACTACAGTGGTGATCTGCCTCTTGTGCCTGCAGCCTCCTCAAACCCTGCCAGGAACTGCATCCAGTGGGTTGTATCCAACAATCACGGAATGGTTTTGGTTGGAAGAGACCTTTGAGATCCTCCAGTGCCACCCCTGCCATGGGCAGGGACACCTTTCATTGTCCCAGGGTGCTCAGAGCTCCATCCAACATCCCTTGGACACTGCCAGGGATCCAGGGGCAGGCCCAGCTGCTCTGGGCACCCTGTGCCAGGGCCTGCCCACCCTCCCAGGGAACAATTTCTTCCCTGTATCCCACCTAAACCCACTCGGTGTCAGTTTGGAGCCACTCCCCTTGTCCTGTCACTACGTGCTCTCTCAAAAAGTCCCTCTCTGTTTCCTACTGTCTCATTATCACAAAGAGCAGCTGCTTCCATAATTACCATTATTTATCTATCACTGCTAAGTTTGGCACTTAACAGGCATTAATTGCCTTTGTAAAGGCAAGCTCCCATCGCTGAAGCACACGGAATTTTGCCATGCATTTTTGGAAGTGGGATTTCATCCAGGACAGGAGAGTGAGTTTCATTTAATGGGACAAAGCACCGGCAAAGGTAACAGATGTAGTAGAAGGGCAAAGTGATTGAGCAACACACTTGCTTTGTGCTCTGCTGTTTCCAAGGTGTTTGACAGCAATGATGATAAAGGTGACCTTTCTGCTGCTGTTCATTCTGCCCTCAGGCACAGATTTAGAAAATATTTCATAGATCCGTAGGTTTGAATACCAGAAGGGATTTGTGATCACCAACTTGCCCTGCCCCATTACAGGGGTCATTTGACCCAAATTTATCTTCTGCTACATTGACAGGGAAGGAACCAGATCCATTTTCTTACTGTAAAGAGCCCTTGCCTAAATCTCCCGTGATGATGGAGCTATCACAAACCTGGCAGGATTTTAACTAAGCCCTACCTAAACCCACTGCACTTTGTATCTATTTTAACTCTGACAACATTCAGTTTTCAGCCACTGGATTGGATCTCATTCCCTCACATGAGAGCTTCCTTTTTGTTTGAGTCTTCCATGGAAAGTTGAATTCACTTAAGTGAGAAAATGCAGTAGGTAAACAAATTCCTGGTATCAGCAATGTCCCTGTCAGGATGAAAGTTTGATACAGACCCTGAAAATACTGGCTGAAAGTAAGAATTCTCAGTGTGAGCTGTAAAAGACTCGTAAGAGCATCAAGATGATGGAATCCCACTGTTGGACTAACCCAAGGAAAGAAAAAGCATGCCCCAGTGTGGAACACGGAGTTGTGGCTGCCCCTGGATCCCTGGCAGTGTCCAGGGTCAGGCTGGACAGGGCTTGAAGCACCCTGGGACAGTGGAAGGTGTCCCTGCCCATGGCAGGGGTGGCACTGGGTGGGATTTAAGGTCCCTTCCAACCCCAACCATTCTGGGATTTGATGATATCAAACCATGGAGATTTCATGTGCCACTGGGAAAAGAAGAGAGTTTTCCAGGAGGCTGCACTAACCCTCCTTCAGCTTGGTAACTCAGACATCATCGCTGAGACATCTGCTCTGCAGCCACAGTACTGCTGGTGCCAGCCTGACAAGGAGCCAGGGAAAGGTTTCCTCCACACTGTTCAGGGTGAGAACCTCTGTGAGACACTGCCAGGGAGTCCAACAGCTCCTGGCAGAGGAAGGAGCTCTTATCCCCACTGGCAGAATGTCCAATATCCTAAAAGCTGTGTAGCTCTGTGTGTAGGGTTGGTACCCAGGGACAGCAAGGCATTTCTTGACAGGTTATGAAAATAAAGTGTAACAAGCACTCAAATTCCACTATTGCGTGTGCACCACTTCACTTTCCCATTATGGCAATAATGTTTAACACAGCAAACAATCAATCCAGCATATGTATCTATTAGGTAATTTAATTACCCTCCCACCCCCCAAAGATATGCAATATAATGGATTGATTTACATTTCTGGTTTTGACCCAGAGTAAAGGAGATTAATAGAGGAAAGTAAATTAATTTAGATGGCAAGCTACTTAACCTAATTGGATCAATGTAATTCTGAAAGAGCGGGGATCAAAATAACATTAATATATCATAGAGCAATTCATCACCATGTCTAGAGTTTCAAATGTTGCCAGCTACAATGCTCAGCAGTACCAGATGATTATCAATACTTTGCCCTGTATGAAGAGACAGAAACAAATGCTGTGGAGAACTGAATGAGCTGCTTGATGTGATTTTAAAAAATCAGCTGAAACAACACTATAACTTTCTCACTGATGCTCCAAAAATGCAAAAGTGCAATTCCTGAGCACAATTACCCATGTACTTAGTCACTGGCTTTATTAGCACAGTCATTTCTCCACATTTCACAGAATCACAGGATGGTTTGGGATGGAAAGGACTTTGCAGCTCATCCAGTTCCAACCCCTGCCATGGGCAGGGACACCTTCACCTATCCCAGGTTGCTCAGGATCAAATTTCCCAGAGCCAAATGAACAAGTAGAAGTTCCCATGGCCCAGAAGGATAAATTTTATGCCTCCTGGTCTATGACAGACACAGCACAGGCTCCCTCATCCTCTGTAAGTCAGTAAAAAGCCTCCTTGTCAGATTTGCTGAAACATTTTCAGGTGTCAAGCAAGTAACCTAAGCCTCGGGGGATATGATGAATGTTATTTAAACTTCTAATCCTCACCTTCCTGGCCCCCCTACAAGGTGAAATCTGAGGTGGTTTGTTTGGGGAGGGGAAAAATGTCCTGGTTGAAGCACATCAGATTTTTTTTCCTCAATCCATTTAATGACAGGAGTGGTAATTTAACACACTGCCTCTCACTTGCAAATGAGAAAATCAGTCTCTGCTCTCCAAGCGCCGATATATTACTTCAAAAGGTTATAATGATATTTCATCACCCAGGGAGAGTCAGACAGACAGTCACAGGAGTCAGAGATGGAAAAATCTAGTGGATCATACAGGGGGCCTCCTGGAAGCCAAGCATGCTATAGATCAAGCCAGGTTCTGCCTCATCGAGCTGCAAATGTCAGGAGCAATGCTGATCCCACCACTTTCCAAGGGAGATGACTTTGCATTCCAACAGATGTTACTGTCACAATGCACTTCCCAAAATCCAGCCTTTTCTAGTTTTTCCCAGTCCACTTCTTCCACCAGCTGAGACAACTGCTTTCCTTCTTGGTACATCTGTCATTCACAAAGGTGCAGATCATTATCAAATTGTCCTTCAGCCATGCAGGCACCAAGTGCAGAATCTCAGGCTGCAGCAAAGGACAAGAACTGTGCACTTCTCATGTCAGTGCTACTCAGGAAAAATCTCAGCACCTTCCCAGCAGGAGCAGACCCTGGGGTTCAACATCACAGGGATGCCCCCCTTTGGTTACCTGGTTTCTCAGTGGTGGGGAGAAGGTGCTGTGCCCTACTGAGCTTTGGAGAGGAGCAGAACACTTTGTGTGCATTGTAGGCTGATTTTCTGCTTCCCCTTAGCTTTGATTCACAGCTCTGTGTAGTCTCTCTACTTCAAGAAGTGGTGTTTTAGGCAGAACATTAAATATTCCTATGACTTTTTAAAGGCTGGCAGTCAGCTGCTGTGCTGCCCTGTGGGACAGTGACCACGACAAGGCAGAGGTGGCTGAGCTCCTCCCTTCCCCTCAGGAGTGCTCCTGCAGCTCACACACACACCTGACCTTTACTCAGACTTTTTACTCTTTTCTGTCCTTCCCAAAGATCAAGTGCCTGTTTTCTCCCCCATCCAAGCACTCTCACTCTGTTATACAAACTCTTATTAAAACCCCTTTGGCGATGCACTTGAAACCTTTCCTGCATCTGGGGGAGGTGAAGAGACTGAAACAGAATGGTGTACAGGCAGTTATAAAAAATGTCATTTATTCTGCCTACTGACACCAGCCTACTCCATTAATTCTTAAGCATCTCAATTCAGGCTATTTTGACCTTTACACTGAAATTAGTTGTTATTTCTTCAATTGTTGTATTTTTTCCCAGGTACATCCAGAGGAATAAACAAGTCTGTTAAACCTGCTGCCTCTGCTGTGGTGGTCTCAGTGCAAGCACTCACAAAGGTGATGTTCATGGAGATGTTTTTCAATTCTTCTTTCTCATTACAATGTAAAAAATGAGTTCAGCATGGGTAATGAGTTTCCCATGCAAAGGTGCCTAACATCATTGTATTCACAAAACCACCTCATATTCTTTAAACATGCCACATTCTTTCCCCTTGTTTAATTATCTTAAGTGATTTGAAATGCTTTTGGACATTTTCCCATTGAATGTCTCCACTTCATAATATCCTATCTGCCACACTCCAGCGTGCTGCCACAGAGGGGCTGCAATGTCATAATTGAAGAACCTGAGAGATTGAAATTCGTGAGCTTAATTAGCACAACAATTCAGAGGAAAAGAGGGGAGTAAAATAAAACTATAATAGCTGGGAAATCAACCGAGCATCCCAAGTTTCAGTAGTAACTCTGGTAGTAGCCTGCAGCCTATTTCACATGGAGATAAACAACTGGAGGAGATCAAACACTTCATTTGAAAAATATGTCTCTGTGCTTGCACCCAGTCCTTTTGATGCAGAAATTCATACAATCCTGGGTCTTCTGGAGTCCATGTTAAAATGCGTCCCCTTGCAGGAGTGGAATAGTGCCTGGCACACCGAGAGCCAATTCTGACAAACACATGCTGCAGGTGAGAGCCATGCTCTGGGTTATCCCTGGACAGTGTGTGGGAACAGGCACTCCCATCCTTAGCTGCTCTCTGGCATGCTGGGAGCAGGGAGAGAAGAGGGACAAATCCACCTTTTAAAGCCTCCGAGCATCCTGTGTTCATAACTCGTCACTACATGTGGTGGCAGCATGCAGAAAACCAAAGAACAGTCTAAGCAAACAAATCTGAACACTGAGGAGAAACCCAGCTCCCTGGCTGGCAATCACCCAGTGATTGAGAGCTTTCTTCTTTCCTGACTGCTGGGCAAATAATCCATAGGCTTCACCTCCCCAGATTTCAATAGGCAGAGATTGAAATGAAATCCAGCACGTTGGTGGCCTCCTGTGCTGTTCTGGGCCCTCAATGCACACCCTGCTTCTATCACTCATTGTCACATTTATGATATCATTTGCTTGCCAAAACTGTAGCATTTATTTATCACTCTAATTCCAAAACGTTATGAAGAGACTGCTGCTAACCAGTGTGGTGGGAAAAGCATAAAGAAGATAAATAACAAGTTTTCCAACAAAGTAGATGGATAAAAACAAGTTTTTTGCCTAAAATGGCTTAAACTTGGCCAAGATCTCCAGGGTATGCTAATGGGATGGGTTTAGGTGACCCTACACCTGAGATGGTTGTTGAGGGAAGAAGTAACACACAGGGCACATTTGGGGAATCACAGGAAGACCAGCAAGGTTCACTCTGTCTTCACAAGAGAGCTCAGAGACGCAGCAAAACTTCTCCAGCAGGAGAGGGAATGGCAGCACTTCCATGGGCTTTGACTGGAGCTGCCCAATCCCACACACCCCAAAGCCAAACTCACAACTGGATCCCCAGAATTCCCATGTTAACCTCAAAGACCTGATTTTGTTTTGCACTGTCCAATTCTGATATAGCAGAGTTTACGGCACCTCTCTTGGAGTTGTCCTTGTGAGGAATATTTTATATCAGCTCCCTGAGCTTCCCTGTGTGGCAGATGAACAGAAATCTGTCACAGGTTCAGCTGGGCTGGGTGCCACGAAAAGCAAACAGTTCAGGAAAGGCTCCCGAATAACACTGGCCCCAAATTGTTGTCAGCAACGGAGAGGTGCTGGTGCTTATTGGTTAAGGGGTTTTTGATGGGAAAATCCAATCCAGTACATTTAGGCAAACCCTGTGGGCTGCCTGCTTTGGAGAGACTTTACTGCTTGAGCTCCATTAAGTGGTTTCAACTTCGGGTAATGGCAGTGGCTTCAGTGAAACCCTGAAGCAAGGTGCCAAAAGTGAAAGCATTCTGCTGGAAATAACCAGTGAACTACTGCACCTCTGAAGTGTCTGAGGCAGAGATCAGAAGGAATGTGCTCTGCTGCCCTGCAGGCTGAGCTCAGACCCGTCTGTGCGAGCGAGAATTCTGAATTGGCTTGGGCTGGACTAAAGCCTGCCATGGCCCTGGAACTCCTGGCTGCCCTTGCACGGGTCTGTTCCTCAGATGGCAGTGCTGTGGTTTCTGATGAAAAGCACACTTCCCATTATTACGCTTCCACTAAAACTTGTACAAGATCATCTAAGAGCTTTTTACAGCATTCTGATCTTGCCTGCCCAACACAGCGTTGGAATTGCAGATGCAGGAAACCCTGAACCAAATCAAGGCTCGAGACTCCCCAGAATCACTGAGATGTTTCAGAAGCTAAGAGGCACATATATCACAAGTGGCAGACATGATATTTTAATGCATTATTTTCCAACATCCCAGCACTGCCTTTCATAAAACTAATTCTTCCTAGGCCCTGTAATGCTCCTAGGATGGCATATTTTCACTCAGTAGTGAGTTTGGAGATACTGGCCTGGAAAGCTGTCAAATTCTATTTGAAATGTCTCAGTTAATTAAATATGTCACTCGTAGCTGAGTAAAATTATGCTGCTGAACAGATGTCACTGGGCAAATTGTCTGACTGTACTTGCATCTGAACATTTGCAGACTACTACGGAATTCTGTTTAAAAGATCCAAGAAAACTGCTCTTAACACGGAAAATTTATAAACATAGAAATTTAAGTAACTCCAATGAAAAATCAGAACTTATTAAAATAGAACTAACGAAATGCAAATAGTGCTGTGGGATTACAAAAGGTTATTGCAAGCATCTGCAACACTTTTAGGAAGCCAAGTTCTTACAGTAATGAAAAGTCACTGAGCCTAAGTTTATCTTTAGACTCCAACCAACAATTACATCCTCTCTATACCTTATTCTTGCTTTGGAGCATATGCCTGTAGGCTTGCATCTGCATTTTTAATTTTAAAGAAGTTTTATTGCCATTTCTGCCAATTTGTTGAAACATGAAATTGTATTTTTGTTTTTACTAAACCCACAATTTCCTCCTTGCCACCAGCACGACCCATTTGCTCTAAGCAGGCTGTGCTCATATTTCACTAGCAGAATCATGGACTTTTAGAGATATGTCTTCATTCTGCCCTGTGCCTCACTGTCCCTCTCATTAACCTTTTGAAATGCTGTGTGAAGAGGGCAGAGATCATAAGGAGATCTCTGCATTTAAATCTCTTTCAATCTCAAGCCTATAAATCTGCTTTAAAACCCAGTAGGTGCAAAAGCCCTAAAATGAGCTGCAGGTTGTCAGACCAAATGTCCACCAGTTCCTATATTCTGTCTCCAACAGTGGCCAGTACTAAGGGTATAACTCATGAAGAGGAGGAACATTCCACATCTCCCCAAAATACTGCTCCTGCTCTGCCTCCGAATCCTTAATGAGCCAGGGATCAATGCAGGGTGGAGACTGAGATTAAACACGAGCTCACAAGGGTGTTCTCAGTGTCTCCTGCCACTCTTCCTTCCCAATTAAAGCAGTGACTTCCATGAAGACCAATTAATTTGGTGGCACAGCCAGCCTGCAGCTCTGTGCTCAGGCTCACGGCACAATCACAGCCTGCTGTGCTCTGGAGGCTGCTCCCGTGGAGAAACCTTTGATTTCAGTGCCCAGCACAAGTTTAGTGGGACAGAAAAACAGCCAGGGGGATTCCCACTGTGTCAGGAACCTGGGGGTTTGGTTTGGAGGCTGCCTGGGAATGCTCACGGTGGTTTTCTGGCGTGTGAGGGTTGTTGTTACCTGAGCAAGCAGAGCTGTGTGGGCTCACGGACTCCTGTTAACTCCTTTTAACACTATCCCCACCCAAAAACCCCACAGGTAATCTCTGGCTTTGCCGGCAGCACCATTTCTTGCACAAAGGTGTCACTGCACGGTTCCTGAACCACTCCTTAAACAAGCACATCCTCAGAGACAGGGGCTTCCTCCCACCCTCAGCCCCTGGACAGGGGAACACATCCCAGACTCCGATCAGCTGCTGGAATATGGCCCTTCAGTGGCCTGGGAAAGCCTGGAGGGATATTTCAAGTAACATTAGGCTGTACTCTCAGGAGATTATGGCTCATTTCCAACTAATTCTGCTTCAAGATATGGATTAAAACTGAGATGAGGTGATTCAAAACAATGTACCGAGCAACAAGCAAGGTTATAGGGCAGAGGCAGCTGAAAAGATGAGGTTGAAATATTCCTCCTTCCCTCCTCTTTCCTAACCATTAACTGTGTTCCTGCATTCCCTGCATTTTGCCTTAACCTTTCTTCATCATCTCTCCATTGCCTCTCCTTTTCCCTACATTATTCCCCCCCAGCCCTTCTTTCATCCCCTCTGGCATGCTGAGGTTTATTATTACACTGTTCAACAGGAGTAACATTTTTCTTAGGACAAAAAAACAGAACAAGCAACACGACCACACTGGTGCTTTTCTTCAACGAGCCTGAAACCCGAGGGTGCCACACCATGGTGTGAGGTTGGCACCTGTCAATGTCCAGCTCCACAGGATGTGGCATCAGCGGGCCCTTTAAAGGAGATAACACTGCTCATCACCCCTCTTATCAGGTCAGGCTCCACACTCATGTTTTTCAGGCAGCAGAGGAAGAATAACCAGTGAAATCAGTACGGCTAAATTAGTTTTCAACTTCTTTCTTTCCTTTTTCACCTCTCTCTCTGCTCTGCACTTCCCCTGAATCTAATTCCTTGACTCTGCCATGTGTCAGACCCCTTTATGAGCAAATTAAACCCATCAATTCCACAGCAAATGCCTGCAGGAGAGCATCAGAGCAGCGCCTGTGGCTTTGCAGGGCTGAGCCACGACTGAGGCTGCGGGCACGGAGCTGCAGCAGATGGACGAGGGAAGGAAGGAAGGACTCGCAGAGGGCTGAGCCATCAGCATCCCTCCTCCTCCTGCACTCTCAAACACAAAGAGAAACCCCTCAGCATCAGCTCCCTCTTCCTTTACTCGTTTAGGAACTGATTGAGGTCAGCAGCAGGTTCTGACTCCTCCCTGCATGAGGGTTTTGGTGCAAACTCGCTCCTCACCCGCTCTGAGGGCATCTCTTGGCAGTGAAGCCACTGCAGACATGCTGGTAAAGAGTTTGGGTGAGAGAAGGATCAGACACCATCTTTTAGTGGTTAAGACACAAAATTATAATTTTCTTTTCAAGTCAAGGAAGTAATTAGTTTATAATAACATTTAACATTTAGTTGCTGACAGAGATATGACACTTATCTTACATAAGTCATTTTAATTATTCCTACTAACCAAGACCTCAAAAATATTGTGCAGTCTGAGCTAACAATGCCTTCCCAGATATTTTTGGTTCTACTGTCATTTGAAAAATTGATGCCTAGAGCATCAGCATTTATCAAGCTCATTATAGATTTCATCCAAATGACTACAGATAATTAAAAGTATGCTTCATTTTTATTGTAATGTTTTCCCCCCTAACACTGCAAAGTAATTCCGTTGTTGCTCAGGGTTTTAGGAATTAATAGAGACTCATCTGCCAGAAAATGAAGTTCCACAGGATTATAGGCAAACTATTCATATTATACAAATGTGAGTCGAACAGGCAGAAATTATATGTGCACACACAAATACATATATATATATATATATATATACTCTTTGGAGTGCTATATGCATTTTCACATACATTAAACAGTCTCAAAAATGAACTGTTAATGCAGAGAGAGCTACAGACTCCTGGGTAACCACTCCCTGAAAATCAGTCTTCTCTAAGGCACTTGGTCAACTTGGACACACCAAATCCCTGCAGAATTTGATTTTATACTAACATTTATCTGTTTCTATATGAAATACATGCACCTGGTACCCCATCCTCTTACACCACACAGATTTATTCACACTTAAATGAAGCAAGTTTATGCTACTACTGCTGACCTGAGGAATCCTGGCAGCCTATTGCTTTATTTTGTGTAACTGTGTGAAGAAGGAAATCTTTTGGGAAGCTGTTCTACAGGATTCTGCAGAGCCCCCCGCCCCAGCTAAGGTTTAAGTGATGTATTGAAAGGTTCTTAGTGATGTAAAACCCTTCAGGAGATTTTTGAGCTAGCTGGGCTTGCTCTGCTGTGGGAACTGCCATGCACAAGTGAAAACCAGGATTGCTGGATAAATGTAGGGTTGTGTTTCCACACAGAACTGAATTGAGTTTTTTTTCCCGTTATTCATGGATCAGGCAATGTCTGTCATACCTGGAACTATGACTCTTGTTAATAATGCTCATACAAAACTACAAAATTTATGGTTTTTCACTGCTTATGAGGTTGCAGTGCTTAGTACAACCCTGAGTTTGACTGGCACAACCACAACACATGGCACACAGAAATCTGCTTCCTTCTAGGATCCTTAACTACTTGAATTAATTAACTTCATGTATGATCAATTTTCCTTGGCACTCCCTTATCACCAAGGGCTTTATGTTTTTACATGACTTTCCCTCTACTTTGAAACTAAAATCACCTATAAATAGCAGTGGCATTAAAAACCAATTGCAGATACATGCCTTTTTAATGTCTCTATTATAATCCACACTGGCAAATCAGAGAGATAATATTTAATGAGACAGACACAGAAGAAACTCTCCTGATTTAGGGTTAACATCCACGTGAAGCACTGCTAGCAAGGGGTTGCTGAGGCAGCTTCAGACTGAAATAAGAAAGAAGGGGAAAAAACCCCATAATGAGAAGAATCTGACATAAATATTAGGATATTGGTCTATATTTTATAAAGGCCATTTTATCCAAGACAGTTTAGGTTTCCTCCCACTCACGGAATGGATTCACAGTGAATAAACCCTTGACTCATGAGGATATTTCACACGCAAATTTGGATTTTATGTAAATTATTTAAGTATGTTTTAGGAAGTTTGGGCAGTGATGTAGAAATGTTCCCCTGCCTGTGCACATCAGTCAAAGAAATAACACTCATCACCAAGGAATTCAGCAGAGTAAAAGCTTTGCCAACAGGCTTAAGACGAGACTGCAGCATGGAAAAGATGAAGCTGAGTGATCCTATCCCTTAAATTTGTCTCCTGCTGATGACAGGAGGAGAAGGCAGTGCCTTGGACCAGGCTGTTCCCACAACAGCACATTGCAGGCTGCAGAAACCCAAACCCAGAGAACTTGGAGACATATGGGAATGCCTTAATATCCAAGAGGAAAATCTGGCATCCTTTACAAGTGGGATCTCGAAAGAAAGGTTAATTACATGAAAGGGTCAGAGTTTTTGGCTTGATCTCCTGGTCATTACCCAATCTCTCAGAATCATCTTTCTTTCATTTGGGATACACTCAGGCCAGGACATTTTCATCCATGTTTTGGTGTTGGACAGCATCAGGTGAGGCAAGAGATAATTTTAGCAACAAAGAACTAAAGAGACAAAAGCCCTGCAATAAATCCCTCCAAAAGAGTTCTCCAAAGGAGAACTTGGAGACACCACAAGAGAATCACAGAACCCCAGAATGGTTTGGGTTGGAAGGAATCTTAAAGTTCACCCAGTGCCACCCCTGCCATGGCAGGGACACCTCCCACTGTCCCAGGCTGCTCCCAGCCCCAATGTCCAGCCTGGCCTTGGGCACTGCCAGGGATCCAGGGGCAGCCACAGCTGCTCTGGGCACCCTGTGCCAGGGCCTGCCCACCCTCACAGGGAACAATTCCTTCCTAATAGCTCATCTAAATCTCTCCTCTTTCGGTTTAAAATCACCTCTCCTTGTCTTAGGCTCGAGGTAAGCAATGTATAATTATCCAGTGCATGGCAAGCACAAAAAAATTCTCTTTGTTTCCTTGCATATTGCTGAATTTTTCCTCTTTAAATGTCCAAAAAGAGACATAAAATATGTCCCACCTAAAACAAAGGGGATTTATTTTACTCCAGCCAGGTCAATACTCCCAGGGAAACGAGGCTGTTTAACTTTGAGAATGTTCCCCTACAACTCTGCCATGGCAGAAAAGCAGGAGATGACATTTTATCAGAGCTGTGCTGGTTGCTGAGCCAGGGCAGCACACGCTGAAGGGGCACGAGGGTTTCTCCAGCTGCTGTGTCTGTGTGCCCCCCAGCCTGGTCCACAAAGGTTAGAGAGGAAGCACAGGAGAGAGGAGGTGCCCGGTTGTCAGGGAGATCTCGATAATATTGAACAAAACCCCTCCATCAGGAGAGGGGACAAACGATACCATCAGAGCCACCAACAAAACAGCAGCCAATCCAACAATTTGGGAAATGTGTAATAGGACACTGAGCTGTTCCCCTCCAGACTTCTGGTCTTAATTAGATCCTTGTCCAAAATAATGGAAAGGGGGTTGGGGGTTTTTTTTGTTTTGTTTTTGTCTTAACTGATGGCTGATGTGTAGATTGCAAAAAATGAGCTGCTCTGAGGTTAGGCAGTGATATCATCGTGCAATGGACTCAGCCCAGCCACATTCCCCTTTCCCCCCTCAGTTCTGCCAATTGGCTGCTTCGTTATCAGGTGAGCAGCAAGGAGATCCCGCAGAAATTCCCGATATTCCCTCGTTGTGGGGAGGCAGAGCACGGCTGAGGTGCACGGAGTGGGCAGAGGATAAAGGGGTGCACTAAAACTGGCTGGCACCTTCTGCATGCACAGCTCCTCCCTCCCAGGGATGGCAGCCCAGCATCTCAGCCAGCTCAATAATAAAAGGCACAGAAGGAGAACAGAAATAAGGAAAATCAAAGCAAAAACTACCAAGAAACAGGTGGAGTTTTTTTGTTAATATTTGTAGGTATTTTCCAGGTTTCAGCAATGCTTTGGAACAACCTTCCACTGCTTTGAGTGCTCTGAATACTAAGAAGAAATTAACTCTATCCCAGCCAAAACCAGGACACTGCTTTTCTCCAATTCCAGACCAGTTTTTATGGGATGTGGTTGGTTTTCCTACAAAACCCATATTCGTTGGACTCACATTTTGGGCTACAAGTAGGTGCTTCATTTTAGCAATAAACCACATGTACCTGCCTTGGCTTTTAGAAAAGGTAGAAGCTTTTATGATAATCTTTGTCACAGCCTTGTTTTTAGATGCCATTCATGAAATATCTCATTTCCTTGGATCAGCTTGGTTCTGGATTTCCCTTGGTCTGCTCCAATTTGTCACACTCCAGATAAATATTCCAGCTGCACTTTGGGAAGTGCAATGTTCTGCAATTTTCATCACCTCCTGAGACATGTTCTCCTTATCACAACACACCAAGAGAGAAGAGCTTTGCTCTGCAGCTCAAAATATTTGGTTTTTTCAGCATCGAGAGCTCTGGGGAGCTTTTTCCTTGGATGATGGTGCATATTATGCAGTTAATTTCTTTACCTTGATCTGATAAAAATCTTTACTCTTAAGGAGTTCAACTGATGAACGCCCATATTTGGTTTCATGGGCATGTTTTGGTCACAACCAGATAATGCACAGGAAGAAATATTTAATCAGTGTTAGAGAAAATCAACAGAATTTCAGAATTTCCTGCTGAGCTATGGTGATTCATATCAGCTGAAAGAGATATGGCAATGAAAAATAGAATGCAAAAGAGACTCTTTGAATTAACATCAGGCAGCAAACAAATGAAGCTGAGTTTTGAACTCAATGCAAGACAGTAATTGTAGCTGGTGAGGGAAGAAAAAAACCATCACAGCACTGGAATTCCAGAAATCTGCTCTCCTAAGAGGAAATACTTCTTGGTCTTTCTGATGGATGAGAAGCTCAAAGTACAGTGCCACTGAAACAGGAGAGTAACTGCAGCTCCAGAGCCCCAAATCTGCCAAGACACAGAGAACACTGCCAAAAAGATATTTTAGACTTCAGCAAGACCCGAGCAGAGACTCTTTGGCTTGTCTCAGCTTCCTGATGGTTAAAAGCTGGAAGGTGGCAGAACCTCAGCAAAAGTACCTGGAAAGCCCAGGTTGGGAGAAAATAGCCAGGAGTGTATCTGGAGGGGAAAGCACACAGGGACATCAGTTCTCAGTGGGATTTCCCTGCTGGGAACTTTGCTGAGATCTACCGAGTTTTAAAGAAATTTAAAGTTTCTCCAACACACACTTGTGACTCTGCACCTCAACAAACAGAAGGCAAAGCTTCCCCCGCTTCCCAAAATTCCCTCTGCATCTCACTGAGCTTAATTTTGCTTATAGATCTTCCCATTTCTTTTTTTCTTTAATCCTCTAGAAACAAGGAATCTCCTAACTTTTTGAGCTGCAGATGGTTCCAGTAGGAAAGCAGTGACCAGTGACCCTGGGAGAGGATCAGCACGAAAACACTGAGGTTTTGTTTCTCCACTTCCATCTGAAGGATCCCCGTTGCCAATTACAGTTGGCTGCTGTCAGGGAGCATTACCCCTAACAAGATCTCCAGAAACACACAACCAACACGATCCTGAAGTTTCTAATACTCCAGATCTGTGCAAAGCTTGAGGACAGTGATATCATGCTGCCAACAGCTGTCACAAGTAGTAGGGTTTCATCTTGTCGCTGGCCTAACAACAATCTTTTCCTTTTCTACTTTGTGCTCCAGCACATCTTCAGCTGTCACAGCAGATCTGTCAGGCAATATTACCCTCCCAACAATATCAGCTCAAATTGCTTCCCAGAATATTCCTCTCCTGGCCTCTCAAAGGCATGAGCCTATTTTCTGGGCTGTGACAGTAGAACTAATTCACTCCACGGCAGCGCATCTTTTCCGCAAAACACCAAATTTGAGATGTCAAAGATTCATCCAAAGGGCAAATTCATGTAAAATTGCTAAATCACAGCACTTATGTGCTGAGCTGCTGTGGAAAACTTCCTAGCTGAAGGGAGGAACCCTTTTGCTCATGGCATCAGTGCCACGGAAATTCAAGCTCTGCAGCCCAGTCCGACCGGCTGCCCGCAGCCTTTCAGCCACCAGGGAGATGGGGAATGTGCACTGCTCTTTTTAAACTTTGCCACTTCCTAATAATTATCTGCTCCTGAGATTGCAGATGTGAAGAGCATAACAGGAATCCTCAGGAAAACAATACCTTTCCAGTGGTATAGATTTAAACATGGCTGTTTAAACAAAAAACAGCCAAGATGGAGAGAAAGGGAAACGGCATTCCAGGGGTTAAAAATTCAGAAGAAGCTGGTCTAGGGGAAGGTGTCCCTGCCCAGGGCAGGGGGTTAGAAATAGATGATCATTAAGGTCCCTTCCAACCCAAACCATTCTGTGATTCTCTGAAAGAGCTGCCACAGGTACTAAACACATCACAGGTCAGCACTCCCTGCTGCAGCACTCGAGAGCTGCTCAGACCTTTTACCCCTCTGCAAACATCTGTGTTCTGAAATCCTGTCCTTTCCTGGAGACACAGCTCTTGCTGTAGCAGAGCCTTGAACCTACTGTGGGTTTATTGTAAGGTGTCAGCTGGGAGTAGCAGTGAAGGAGAAAAGCTGACAAATCCCCCTTCCCGCTGGATGTCTCTATGTTCCGAGAGCAGGTGTGCCACAGCATGAATATTTTTATTTCCACAGAGGAATTATTCCCTCATTACAGCGTACGAGCTGCCTGGCACAGCTGATTTCACACTTGGCTGGTGCAGATGATGCTACAGGTCACACAGTCATTTCCTGCCATGCAAGATAAAAACCTGTCTGCTGCAGTCAAACCCTGAGCTGTCTTCATCAGTCGGTATTTCACTCAAATCAGCACAGCAAATATGGTTTATCTGCAGGTAGGAGAAGAGAGGAGTAATCCAGCAGGAAGGATTCAATCTAAGACAGAGACAGATAATACACAGGAGAGCTAAATTGGGTCTGTCCAGAGGTGGATGTGCATCAAGTATCCCAACAGTGAACTGCAGACAAGAAAATGAAGTCCAGTCAACTGAAATTGTAATGAAAACTATTGTCAAGTTTCCTCTCTTCCTTCTATTCCCCTGCCAATGGCTTGTGGGGGGGACAATTTCATGTCCCTGTTTTGCCAAACATCTCCTCCTCCCCACAATGGGCAAAGCCTACCAAGCCTGAATAGAAACTGCAGAATCATGGCAAGGATCCAGCTGAGATTTCAGCACCCATTTAAATAAAAACACATGCTTAGTTCCTGCTCTCTTCAGAAAAACCTTTAAGCACTCAGCTGAAGCTTTCTAAGTGTCGTGTTGTGTGGTTTTTCTTTTTAAATTGTGTGACAGAAGTAAATGTTGAGTAAGTGAGTGCTTCAGGAGAGAAGCAGCACTCAAGAGTGCAGGTCTGAACTGGGGCTTGTACATTCTGTAAGCCCGGGTTTGCTCGGGGCACTTTCTGCCAAGGTGTTTCTGTATCTTGAAAGCAAAAAGGCAGCAAACAGGAAGAAAAAACTGAATTGTCCTTCATCTCCTTTGTGCACAGGAACTGCTGAGAACACTCAGAGTGTGACTCTTCACTGTTTAACAAAGAAAGAAATCAGCTTTAAGACACAAAGAACAACAACAGAGCATCATTGTATCTATAAATGTGCAATTTGGGCTGCAGTGGCTCTGATATCCAGGAATAGAGAGGAAAATCCTGGCTCCTCTGAGCAAGGAGGCAAATCAAACATCAAGAGAAGAGAGTAAGGTAAGTGCCATTCTATGCTATCAAGAAGACAGAGGACTGAACAAAATCATTCAGCAAGTACAGGCAAGAAAAAAGTGCTTTCATTAAAAAAAAATCATTAAAGAAAGGCTCTCACAAGCAGGACCAGCTCCTGCTTCCCCCAGGTATTCCTGGTCATCCATAGCTATCCACATTTTTCTGCCTTGCATCTGATTAACTCCCACGTGAGTTTGGAAAACGCTACAAAAATCTTCATTAAAATAAAAGAAGGGGTAACTACAGGAAAGAGTCCCTTTGCAGCCCTCATGGTATTTACAGTTCCAATATCAGCGACTTCTGCACTGTAGGCAGAATGAAACATAATAACATTAATTGGGGAAATTTTCATATGTGGAGAGAAACTGGAAGAGGCAAGGGTTATGGCTCTGGAAAATCAGAAGACTGCAGGAGCTTTAAACATAAAGCACAACTTAATCTTCTCAGTTTAGTTACTGGAATTTAAAATCTGGAGGTGGTACCAGGAAACTGGTGGGGTTTTCTACAGCTCCTTGCTGCTCTGTCTCCTCCAGGCCAATGCCAGGTGCTGCTATCCCAGCAAGAGCGATCCCAACAATGTTCAGGCTCTCCAGCATCTTGAGCCAAGCAGTGCAGAAGAGCAATAGAAATGGTGCTACAGCACAAGGGAGGATCATTACCCTGCAGAAGTGGTCCAAATTGTCCTCTGAGGTGTCAGTGGTTACACAATTTCCAGAGGAAAAGCATCTTTTCCATGTGGTTTCCCAAATGTTCATATCCAGTTCAAGCCAACCATTATGGCTTAAACACAGTGGGTTAAAGAGTTCACCCTCTCCTGTCGTGGGTATCTCAACAATGCTGGGCCCCAGAGGATGGGTTTGTGAAGTGCTGGGTCACTGCAAATGGATTTAAAACATCAGCTGATGACAGAAGGGGATTTTCAATGCAAACATGAGGAAAGAACGGGAAGGGCAGAAAGCAGCACCAAAGGCCATTAGTGTGAGGTGGGGAGGGAGTTCAGCCTGGGTTCAGTTCTGAGAAGGGATCGATCCAGCAGTGGAAAAGGACACGAGGCAGAGGGGCAGAGGATGAGGAGGCACTGCAGGCGTGCAGGGATGGCACTGCAGGATGGTGTCTCGCAGTGGGAAGGTGAATGAGCTCTGCTGGTTTAGGGAAGATTGCTGAGGGGATTGAAGGGGAGGTCTTTGGCACAACTGTCAGGCCCTGCTGAGGCTGGGGAGTGCTAGGACACACTGAGCCCTTACAAGGATAACTGCCCAGCACCCCTGACACATGCCCTGAAGCTTCCTTAAGGTGATGAACAAGGGGAAAAAAGAAAGTCTGATACTTAAAGGTCAGCTAAAAGAGAAACATCTGAAATAATACTTGAGAGTCGGCAGCAATAAGGGAGGCAAAAGAGGAAAATAAGCAGCAAGTACCCCTTGGGTCTACTTCTAACTTTCCTACACTGAAGCAGGTTCTGGAGTTCTCTCCATCTGCCCAACTCCTTCGTTTCCTCATCTGTGAAATGCAGTCATGGTCTCACCCCAGCACTGCAGAGGAGACAGAGGTACCTGGAGATCAGCCCCATTTATCTCACCCAGGCCTGTGCAGGCTGCTGCTGGAGGACTTGCACAGCCCCAGGAATTCACAACGGGAACTGTCTCACATCTGGTTTCATCAGGCTTCTAATGCAAGGTCTTACAGATAAATCCAACTCTTAATTAAAACTGAAACATAATTCAGACACGACTTCAAGAGAGGAATAATGAAAATATACTGCAAACCTAGCAATGCTGGGGGCAAACAGGGAAGCAAGGAAGTCCATGCTCAGTTGGGGTCACAAAGATGATTGAAGAGGAGCAGGTGACAGAGGTGGTGCAGGCAGAGAAACACGGATGTGCTGGGGGACAGCTCCAGGCATTTGTGTTCATACAGCCATGGGCAAATCAGAGCTGACCACACAAGACCCTGTCCTGTTCTCATGGTGGGAAGTTGCAGCCTGATTACAATTAATTATCAACAGAAAACACATTGCCACATCACCAGTAAAGAAAGATTTCATGACTATTACATGGTCTGCTCTTAGGAATTCAGAAAGAGAACAAAATTGTTATTATCAGGTGGGAAAGCAGACCCAGAAGGGGGGAAATGAGAAAGCAGAAACTGCTCCTAAGTAATAATCATAATCCACTTCAGTTTATGGAATTACAAATTATTTAAGTAATGAACTAACCCCACAATTTCTGCTGTCTGTATAAAACCACACAACATTCCATTGTCAATTAATTCTAGAAGTGAATCAGTGCCTCTATTTTTACCTTTTCAATAAAACTCCAATGTAATCTTGTTAGACATGTAAGTTGTGTCTGTAATTTATGTTGTGTTTTGCTGCCAGGTGTTCACATTTCAGCAGTTTCAGACTATTTTCAAACTATGATATCCTATTGAAACAGCACTAATTACCTTTTAAAAAGTTATTTAGCCAGAAATAACAAATGAGGAACAGTGTAAGCACAGATGAAGAGCTGGCAGCAAATGGCCTCTGGTTTGTTCTCAGCCTCAATAAGATTCCAAGCCCTCATCTATAAAGGTCATTTTTCTATCCCCACTCTTATCCATCATATTTGTTCCACTCCATCAAAAGGCAAAGCTCAGAGTCACGTGCTGAGTTATGGATAAATAACAATTGGGACTTCTCTCAAGTGTAAAAACTATTCTTACCCAACATATCTTCAAAAGTAATTGCAAAATCATTTAATTTTCAACAAAATAATCCCCAAACTGCTGGCTTTAATATCAGTTAGTTGTCTGAAGGAGAACCTAGAGAGGAATTCAGTATTACCATCTAAAACACGTGAAAAATAGAACTCACATTTCCTATCTTATGCACTTCAGTGCACATTTAAAATCATCCCCCATTCTTCAGGAGGGCAAGGCTTTCAAGTGGTTTGTAAGGTGCAGACATGAGCAGCACAAAGGCAACACAAAGCAGCCAGACCTGGATCCTGACATTATTAATGGCTATTTCTGCAGCTCTGAATTTTGCTATGATTTTACAGAAAGTGGCTTTGCCTGTGCCTGCACTTCCTAACTCTGATCTGATCCTGGCTGCATTTCACTGAAGGGATCTCCTCAGCTGCCCATTGTGCTCTCTCCAAATTCAGCACTCTGCTGTATCCCAGCCTTTCTGTCGCTCACATATTCACTTCTATGCCTGAATGGCACCCATTTGCTTCCTATTAGGAAATTGAGATTTTAAAAGGGAATAAGTGAGGGAAGTTCTGTCACTAATACCAAAAGGCTCAGAGTCTGAGCAGCTGCTGGTACAACTGAGCTGGTGAGGCACTGTCCAGCAGGCTAAAAGTTACAGGGAAATCATAATGATAATAATACAATTGTACTTCAAAGCAAAATAAAAAATCATATTAATGAGTCTAATCCAAAAAGCAAGAGAAATTGAGATCGGGTTTTAATAATTCCAGGGTGTTTAATATTCCAAACTTCACTAATATAAGAATGTTTCTTAAAGCAGCAGCACAAAGGCCTCCATGTGCTTTACTTTCATGTCAGGGCACATTCCATGTCTCTAATCCTCCCTTTTTCCCTTCCCCCAGTATCAGATGGCTGCAGAAGACACCAAACCAAGAGTCACCCCCCCTTTAAGAGCTCACCCACCCCACTTTCTGGAGCAGAATTTGTCCTGCAGGATTTTCACTGTGAGCTGCTCTCCCTATCAGGAATGTAAGAACTTAACCTGGATTCAGGACAAAAGCCCCTGAACTTGCATTTTTAAATAGGCTGAGGCCTATAAAACAATTATAAGCAAAAGGAAGTTTTGGAGCCTAATCTTTGTCAGCATTGCTGGAGGAAAATAGGTCATGCCAAGCAAACCTGATTTCATTCCTTGATATGATTACATGTTTGCTTTTATAAAGATGATTAAATGGCTTAAACTGTTGTAAGGCATTCAACCTAATATTGTACTGAGCAGAGAGCCAGGGACAGGAGAGCCTAAGTGAAACAGGGATAAGTGAAGCAGGAAAATTCAAAAAATGAGCATCAGCAAGGAATGCTCTTATTCAGCTCCTGGTGGGATCCCACGGGCTTTTTTTTTTGGCAGGTGCTGTGTTATTCTGCACTGCCATCAACAACTTTGAAGTAAACAAATAATCTGCACCTTACTTGAACTTGGCAGGGATTTCATGAGATGAGGGGGGAAGGACTTTGTGGGACCATCCCACAGGGATGAGGTTTTCCTTGGAAAACCACCACATCAGTGGTGGGTTTGAACAGGAATACAGCAACGAAGAGAGAGAGAGGAGCTTCACAGTTCTGGGGGCTTTTTTGAATTAGGAATTGTGGCTAAGGGATGCTCTGCCTGTTTTGCAGCAGGATTTCAGTGGTGTGGAGAACACCAAAGTGATTATGGTGCTGCTAAACACCAACATTTTAAAATAAAGCCTCTCATAGTGAGATCTCAGCTCCTGTGACCTCCCAGCCCCTCTGAAAGCTCCACAATTCTTCTGCAGAGCACACAGAGCTGAGGAGCAGTGCTGGCAATAAATCTGGTGGGTGCTCCTACTCAGAGTCCTCCTTCCTCTTTAGGTTTAATGAAATCCTCCTCAAGCACTGCTGTACATGTTGCCTGTAATTACTACCCATCCATCAGGTTATTGTGGTGCAAGTTTAAAAACTCATCGGGAAAAGCTGATTTTTTAAAAAATACATCTGTATTTCTTTAAATTACACAGTTGCCTGAAAGCACCATGAGTCAGTCAGTCCATGTATTAACTTCCAGTGAGGACTTTTGCTCAGAATTAATGTAAATTCTCCACAAACACCATTATTTCCTTTGGATAAGCAAATTGGACATTGCTTTTCAAACGGACAAGTAGCAGATAATGGTGTTTAGAGTGCCTAGGAATGCAAGGTATTCCTGTATAATGAGATATCACAGAGCAGGAGACTTGGTACTTCTTTAACAAAACAGCATTTCTTTGACAGAAGGCTTTCAAGGTTAACTATGTAGAGCAGCTACAATTTATGCAAACAAAATCTCCCCTGATTCTTTGAACTGATCACATCTATTTTCCATCTCAAGTGTAATCCAAAACATCTGATTTCCCTCTTCTCATCCTTAACAGAAAATAGTAGTGGTGTTTGCAGAAAAAGGTCCAGGGAAGCTCTACCACTGCTCAGTTGTCACTTTCAAATGTGCCTATTTTAACATTGTACTTTTAATCTGGTTTTTTGGAGTATTTTAAACCCATGTTAAAGCCATGTTGCAATAAAGACCTCCCCACTGCAATATTCACCAGGGAGGAAGTCAAATGATAAAGAAAATATCTATATGTGCAATACAAATGAAGTGAGGTGCAACCATGGGCTCTTGCTAAACACAATCCAACTCAGTATTTAATTTGCTTTCTTTCCTCTTCCAACATCCCTCCTTTCTAAAAAACTCCTCTTTACCACCAACCTGGAGCAGAAACTCCTGTACTATTGTGAGTTTTGTCATAATTTAATGTGTCCTTTAAAGTACACCTACTCTTCCCCCATGAACTCATTGAAATAATGATTTATTACTTCGCTTTTCCTCTCATCAGCCAGTAATCAAGATAATACTAATGCCAAATAGATTTTCATGAGGAGAAATATGGAAACATTTTCCATATGCTCCATTCTTCCAATGTCTTGACTCTCACTGGCTGACAGGTCACAGGAAAAACCCAGAAATCTGAAGGCAATGTGTGATGTTCTTCTGGAAAGTTCTCAGTGGTGATGCAAGCAACAAAAACCTGAGAAATAATCTCATTTGTTTTCTAAATATGAAAGTTTAGATGTTGTAGAATTGGTAAATTAAAGTAGAATCTGTTTGATACAAAATGAGGTGCAACCAGCAGCTCTTACTAAACACAATCCAATCTAATATTTAATTTCCTTTCTTGCTATGTTACCCTTGCTGTTCCAATATCCTTCCTTTCTAAAGATTCCCCTTCATCACCAAGACTTCTAGAGGTGTATATACATATATAAATATAAAATACCTATTTACATGATAATCCTGCTTTCAAATCACAGACAATTACCTTGGAAATAAGGAGATTTCTGTGCACATATAAGTGAAAAACTATCAAATACGAGTCAGGGGGAAATATTAAATACCAGTCAAAGGCACACTTGCTCATTGTTGGAAGATGCCACATGAAATATGATGTCAATAAATACATTTCATTCCCTGCTATACATCAAAATAAGTAAAAACTGTCAGTAGCTTGGCTCAACGAAGCGTGGGAATGCAAAATGGGAAAAGCTGGAAATGTAGCTGCAAGTGTTTAATACAAGACCCTAAATTAAAATTGTTTCCCCTTTGCTGGCAGGGCAAACAGGAGGGTGGGCAGATGCAGACTCTGTTTGCACTGGCTCTTTCAGTGAGATATTTGCCATCTGGTTTGTGGAGGTAAAGTGAGTGGAGAGAAAAAGCCAAAATCTCTCTCTGAATGTTAAATGAGTTGTTTCTGTTGGAGAGAAGATATTAAACCTTAAACTGCCTGGATAGAAGGTTCCTTCTGTCCCCTTAAACAACCATTCACTTGTTCATACACTGTTCAATTATAAGTAATGCAGAATAGATGAGAGGATCTAACGACACTGTTACATTCATAAGTTAAAAGCAGAGGCCTCATGTGCTGACAATGAATTGCAATTTTTATCTCAAGGTATGTGTGCTTACCCTGGCCAGTGCTCACTTCCAATTCCGTAAACTCTTTTTTTCCCATTTCATGTATATTTATGAATAGACTATTACTGCCAAATTCCGAGCTTAGCTCTCCTTGCAGAGCTTAATACATATTCAAAAGTCACAGCTGTGACTGGGAGGAGATGAGTATTTTTGTGGAAACCATTTCTTCCTCACATATCCAAATGTATTTCCTTAATTTACTGTCACATGCTTGTTAAACCATGTTTTAGATTCCTTTCCTGACACATGCTCCTGCAGAACTTGGATTGCAGTTTGGGAGGCTCCTACAACTGCAGTCCAGACTGATTTAAAGAAGGATTTCCTTCCATCGTGGAATACTGTGGGCAAAACACTGGCAATAGCACTTGGTGTTTAACAAGAACACTTGGAAAACCAGCAAAACTCTGCAATTATATCAACATGCAGAGAGTTGATGGCTCTCCCACAATATCTGTGACAGTTATGGCTGCTCTCAGAAATTACTAATTAAGAAACTCAGTAATAAGGATAAAGGATGACAACTGAAATTAATTTAATTCAGGATAAAAATCCCTCAGTATACTACAGAATACACTCGTGCTTTAGAAGTTTTGGGGAAAGCCATGCTCTGGAAAAAGGAATAAAAAAGAAAATTTACTGTTTATCAGCCAGTTTTAACGGAACAAATGACTTTCATCAAAAAATGTGACTTTTGGATACCTGTAAATGTCTGATGCTACTCATAGGCAGGTGCCAAGGTACCTATAGGTACCTATTGCTGCCCTCAGCAATGATCCCCTGAAGAGGGAAGGTTCTGTGCAAGCCTCTAAAGGGCAGTTTTTGGAATACATAATACCAACATTCTCTAAAAATGCAACAAAACATCTAATTTTAAATCTCACAGATCTCAGTTCAGCAAAATCTAGGGTTGGATCTATAAAATAAAGGAAATTTTCAAGTGGTTTTTCCTATGACCAACAAACCTTCATTAAGACAAAGACGAGGAGACTTTGGGAGTGCAGTCAGCGAGGGCAGAGCAGTCCTCACCCATCCCATGCCCCAAAATCCCATTTATTCCAGCAGTCTCAGATATCCTGCCTGGCACAAGAGCTCTGCTTTTGCAATGTTACCACTGCCATGTGTTAAACTTGGGTTGAAAACCAAACGAGTTAAACCCAAACGAGCCCCGTGTGATTTAGGGAACTCACATAACCAGGAGGGAGCTGCAAGAAACATTCCCAGGCTGGAGCTGGAACCCCCTGCCTGTCCCAGACCAGCATTTGACAGCACATCTAAAACTCCATTTCCTCTCCTCGGCTGGACAGACCAGGAGAGCAGCAGTTGTGAAGTTACAACAAGATATGCAAAGAATAAAACATCTGGCTCTGAGACCCAGGCCGTTCTGGAGAACAATCTGGCTGTAATGTTTTTGCATACTTTGCACATTTCTAATGGAATGGCACTATCTCTGCAGCATGGATTTTCCCAATATCATTTTCATCTGGTGGCTGAGCCAGACTTTGTTAACCATCTGCATATGTGCAGCGTGGATTTTAAAAGTAATTATTTTTGTAGCAGTCCAAATTGCTGTTGCATAAAATAGCACATATTTTTAATATATTTTTTTCTGTGAAACTGCAGGAGGCTCCATAAGTCCTAAAACACCATTTTGCACTCATTTTGATTTAGCTGTTGGGCAATTAGAAGGTTGGGTATGTTTGTTTTGTCTCAAAGAAATGCAAACAATTGGCTTGAAGTCTGGAGCTCCCTTGCTGGTGACAATATTTGAAAGGAGAGGTTTTGATGGTTTGTTTTTATGTTTTTAGGGATGCATTTGGGATGACGTCTATCCTGACCAAAGCCTCCAGAGATTTAATTCACATGGAAATGATCCAGGTGGGGTTTTGCAGGGCAAGGAGCTGCATTCAGATATAAAACTCTCTTGTCTCTACTTTTCCTACAGAACAAACACCACTGAAATTCTGATTTACAAAGGAAAAGCAATGTCTACAATATTAATTTAAGGCTGACCATGTGTTCTGCTGTTGTCTTTATAATATTGTCTTTATTATTTGCTGTCTTTATTGTTTTCTATGCTCAGGTTTTTTTGGAGGGAGATGAGTATTCAGTCCAAAGCCTTCTGCTGTATAATATGTGATTTAAGCAATTAGAAATACCCCTAGTTTTTGAAATATTTACAAATATAAATAAAACAACTGAGTAAAAATGACTTGGCTTCAAAGGACAACTTCCAGTAGGCAGATTCATGGAGACAATAAAATTAAAGCTGTAGTTAAACTTTCACAACAGAAACCTCTACAGAACACTAAGGCAAGTCTAACATGCATTTAAATCTTTCATGGATCCAAAACGGAGTAATTTCTCTTCAGGACAGACATCAGCCCTCCAAAAAACTGCTCAGCACTGCCCCAGACTGCCTGAGCTGCACCTTCCCTAGGACAAACTAAATTGAGCAGATCAGAAAGGTCAGAATGAGGCCAAATACCTCAAAACCACTGGAAAAAATGGCTGAAGGCTCTTATTTGACTTTTATTTTGTTTTATTTTAGGCAAGAGGATGGCTGGCAGTCAAATCCATGTAATAATTCCTATAAAGTTAGAAGGCTTCTGATAAGTGAGTCCTGTGAAATGCTACACCTTCTTGGCCTCAGGCAAACAAATTTTTTCTGGTGGATAAACAACAATATCATCCTACTAACACGTGTAAATTCTATTCCTTCATGCACAAATTCCATAATTATTTTTTCAGGCTTTGATAAACAGCATGAATTCTATATTATGCATGGTCCTCCTCTGTAATGAATAAATTTGCCTTTTAAAGTCTGCTGCCCTAATAACTAAATAGGAAGGAAACACAAGTTGCAGAAATAGGAACTGTTTCAACAAGCTGCTTGTCAATAAGGTTAAAAAAATAATTAAAAAAAAAGCAAAACCCCCCAAGTGCATTCAGAGTTTGATAATGATTTACAAACGAGACTTTTCTAAATGTAACACCTTCAGACAGCTGTAAATTTTATCTACGGCACTAAGAACCACAGCAGTGATTTCTAATCAGGAATTACCAGCCCTATCATGTCTGGGACATTTCTTTTGTTAATAGTTTTTTGTTTTTCTTTCTGCATCCATTTAAACAGAGTTGCTTATTTTTTGAACTAAAGCAAGAAAACTGTACTGTGGTTCAATTTAAAGCAAATATAGAAATTAATATTTTTGCCTTTGAGCTGCCATTACAATGGAATTCCTTTTCCTTACCATGTGTTCTCCACTGCCAAGAAAGTTTTGGTACCAGGGTCTGGAAGAGAGCAAAATACTAACTTTTTTTTCCTGCTCTGCAGAAATTTGATTGTGTTAATCTATTTTTATTAATTATTACTTTGAAGATAAAGTCCAAGAACATGGGATACACTTAAAACAATTTTCTCCTTGGTACTAAACAAACTAAGCCAAAGAATCCTGAAGAGCTTTCAGTCAATATCTCCAAGATTTATTCCTTTTTTGCAGAAGACTACCATTAAAAAGGAGACCAATTATGACAGCAAAGAGAACTTACACACTGTATGACACACTTTAAAAATCAAATTATTTCATTCTTTATGAAGTGATGAATTCTACTATCCCCACCATGGGAAACACCCAGGGAACTTGAGGTGTTTTTGTGAACCTGCACCTTCTCTTCAATGACACAATTATTGCAAACCTACAATTTTTTCTACTCTGCAAACCAACTTTTTCCCTTCAAAACTCCATGAGGGTATGGAAAAAAATGTGCAAACTGAAAATATTACTCAGAAAGTTGAGGTATTACAGTGATCTGACCAAAAAATACCTATTTTATCAAACTATCTCTTTTCTGTGCAAAGGATAACCTACTCACGTCTGTGTAAGCCGAGGCCTCTTTGTACTTTTCCCCTTCAGAAAAAGAAGTGGAGAAAAAAGGCAGGAAATGAGAGTTAAAAGCCGGTGATTCCCACCTGGCAGCTGCTTTGAGTGCTGCTCCAAAGGGCTGCCACGACAGTGCAAGGCGGTGTCACTTCTAATAGCATTTCATTAAATCAGGCTCTAATTCAATTACAGCTGTTCTCCATATGATCACTTCGCTGGAGAGGAAGGATTTCCCTCTTCCCACGTTCCAGGCAGACCTTGTGTGCAACAGGAGTGTTCGGCAGTGCCAGGGCCAGACAATGCAGCTCCTGCTCATCGAGCCCTGAGCCTCCGCTCACATCACCCAGGGCAGCAAAACACAACTCTCCAAAAACACTGCCTCTCCAAAAACACGGCCTCTCGTTCAGCTTTGCTGGTGTCGTTCTCTGTTGGGTTGCACCGCGGGTGTTGTGCAGGGGCAGGCCCGAAGGCCTACAAGGCCTCTTCGCTAGACCCGGAAGTGTTTCCATGGTTACCACCGGGCCTGGGGAAGAGGCCTTTGTAGGCCTTCAGGCCTGCCCCTCCACAACACCCATGGTGCAACCCAACAGTTCTCCTTTCCTGGTTTCCTGTTTGTTTTGGGATCACAGAATCACTGGAGTGGGGAAAGACCTCCAAGATCATCGAGTCCAAGCTGTGACCCATCCCCACCTTGTCCCCAGCCCGGAGCTCTGAGTGCCACATCCAGTCCTTCCTTGGACACCTCCAGGGATGGGGACTCCAAGCTCTCTGGGCAGCCCCTTCCAGTGTCTAATCACCTTTTCCATGAGGAAATTCCAGCTGATATCCATCCCCTAGCACAGGGCATTTCTCTTTTCCTCTCTGCATACAGTTCACTGTTCACAAGAAAAGGAGGGCAGGGGAGCCTTGAATCAATGCTCACACTTCAAACAACAGAGTTCAGCTCTGACCTGGCACCTCAGGGGTTTTATCCCCTCCACGCAAAAGAACAAGGCTCAGTTTTCAATCACTCCATTTTTACAGAAATACACCCCTATTGATGTTTGGGTTGCTCACCTTTCAGGAATTCCCTTAGGGCACACGAGTGCTGGAAACCTAAATGAAGACACAATTAAATAATAGAAACATGGAATTGTTTGGGTTGAAAGGGGCCTTTAAAGGTCATCCAGTGCCACCCCCTGCCATGGGCAGGGACACCTTCCACTATCCAAGGGTGCTCCAAGCCCTGTCCAACCTGGCCTTGGATACTGCCAGGTTCTCTGTCCTCTCTCACATCTCAGCCCATTTCCTTCCAGGGCCTTTGGAGTCACTCCAGGTCAGTGAAGGACAGGATGCCGAGCACCCTCATTCAAGCCCCCTGCCCCAAACCAGTGGATTTCCTTCTGGAACCCAGCTGCAAAATCAAGGTCTTGTGCACCACAAAGCTCCTTGTTCCTGCAGGACTACTCATCAAAGAGCATAAAATTATTACAACTGGCAGCTCCTTACAGATGTGGAGACTGCATTCTTTTCTGGTGTATTTTAGTCTAAAAGCCAAAACCAACTCTTGTGAATGTCTAGGGGTAGGGAGATTACAGCAAATTAAGAGCAAATTAAGCAGGCCGGCATCTGCTGAAAGGAAAGTGGTGAGAGTGGAATGTAGATATTTTCACTTAGACTGGATTAACTTCATATTTTTGATTAATTCATATTAACTTTCCCAGCATCCCTGTGTGGAGGAGTCCCCTGGGAGCTTGCAGGAATGTCACTCTTGCTGCTGTAGCAGCTCCTGTCACTGGAGGGCACAATGCTGCTGCTTTCGCAGCCTTGCACAGCCTCAGCTCAACGATTTTTGGATAGATAACATTTTTTTCCTCTGGGGGAAAAAAAAAAAAATTGATCCCCTCAAATTATCTGAATGCACAGGTCTTCCTTTTGTAGATCCCCGACTGCTAAACTGTGTGAGGAAAAAAAGGAAAATCCCCCAAAATAACGAGTTGAAAAAAGCCCAGAGTTTTTATTTCCTGCATGGTGTTCCAGACAGTGTAACTATTCATTAACTTTAAAGCACACAGTTTAAAATCCTGTTTTTCTTTTGGTCTCGGCTTTACATCCTGCAGTTCCTTTAGCCCCAAACCAAATCCCTGGCTCTGATCCTGCTGTTAATACGAGGAAAATCAGGCTTCCATCCATTTAGGCTGTTATGCTTATTCAGCATTTCCTGCAGATACTTGAGGAAAAACCTGACCCAGGTAAAGCTCCTTCCATGGGTATGCCTTGAACCCAAAGAAAATCCTTTTCCATCGAGTCTGGGCTCCTCTGGCAGAGCTCTCTGGGCTCTTGAGTGCCCAGACAGTGTGAAACACTGAACTATGGAGCAAATTACGGAAGAATTAAAAGGAAAACAATTCCTAAATGTTTAAAGCTCAAAGGATAGAAATAATAAAGCAGTGAAATCCCTGACACCACCTGTCTTATGCACCCCCTGGGTTGCATATTGGGGTATTTCAGCCCTCTGTATTCCTGCCAGGTTCTTCCACAAAACGGGGGAGACCTGAAGGAGGAGACCACAGAGGCAAATGCACAAACAGATTCTTCCAGAAAGGGCCCTCTGTGTGGTTTCTCCTTCCTGCCACAGCCTGTGAGATGCAAATCTGAGCCACCCAGGGCCAGGAAATACATTTCACAATGCTGATGACTCTCCTCGGTGCTTTTGAAATCCTATTGTGACCCATGGCTTGGAACAGTTGGACACAACTACTGGAGAAGCTTTTTGGAAAGCAATTTCATTAGCACACAATATTGGCCTGACTCTGTCTGAAAAGTCAATGGTAAAACTCACAGTGATTTTAATGAGAGAAGAAGTAGGTCAGGACTGGAAAATCTCATGCACAGCCTTTATATTCTGTCACTGATTCTCTGTGATCCCCAGAGAAAGAGGAATAATTCTGAATCTCCACGAGCAAAGCAGGGAAGTTTTACTGCCCGGGCTGGGGTTTTGCTCCACGTGTAGAAATGTCCTTTACAGCATAAAGCTCAGCTGTTACACTCCCAAATAAACGGCAATTACTTCTTTGTTGCTATCCCAGTATTTCAGACCAACTCACTGAAACAAGTTTCCTTTAAAAGAACTGAACCCAAAAGAGCCCAGTGTTGATATAATTTAGATTAAGACATCTCAGAGTCAGTGTAACAAGTCACACACAGATGTAAGAGCTGCTGGAGGACACACAAGTGTCAAGAATTCCCTTTTAGCCCCTAAAAGGATCAACTCTTAATTCCCTGCCCAAATCAGGTTATAGCTCAGCCTGTCCTGCTCAGACTCAGAGGTTTCTCAGCTCCATTTACAGCCAGAGTTTGTCTTTGCCTAGGATGTGTTCCTGGATCCCACACCCCTCCCAGCCCAGCCCCTGAAGGCTTCATTTATTAATCTCCTATCATTTCCTCTGCAGGCAAACGAGGGGGTTCACAGCTGATGATTCGGGCTGGTTGTTCCCCAGCTGGGTTTCCTTCCAAGCCTTTTCCACGCTTTGCCTTTTCCCATCCTTGGGAGCCCAGCGGCGTCACACAAACTCCTGGGCCACAGGAATAAATCAAACACTGCAATCCAAACCACTCCAGACTGGCAGCCTCCTAAAATTGCTGCATCTCCCTAAACCACAACAAAACTGTCACTGAGATCAGCTCCCTGCTTCCAAAGCAGTGGTGGAAGTCTTCCCCTCTGGCTCGTCCCTGAAATCCCCACATCCCTTCAACAGCGCCGTGCACTCCAATCCCTGATCCCATTACAGATTCCCTGGCATCAGGAAGGAGCAGCACCCCCTGCAAGGCCCTGACTGAGTGCACAGCATCTGTCCAGGGTTGTATTCCCCACTCTGTCCCCAGGAATTGTCCTGCAGTAAGGGCAATGCACCAGCCCACCTGGTCAGCCCTGGGAGAGCTCCTGGCGAAAGAGCAGGGAGATATAAACTGGGGAAGGAGCAGGGAGATGTAAACTGGAAAAAGAGCAGGTAAATATAAACTGCAGGGAGAGCAGGTAGATATAAACTGGGGAAGGAGCAGGGAGATATAAACTGGGGAAGGAGCAGGGAGAAACAAACTGGGGAAGGAGCAGAGAGATATAAACTGGAAAAAGAGCAGGTAAATATAAACTGCAGGAAGAACAGGTGAAAATAAACTGGAGAAGAGCAGGGAGATATAAACTGGAGAAAGAGCAGGTAGGTATTAACTGGAGAAAGAGCAGGTAGATATAAACCAGAGAAAGAACTGGGAAATACAAACTGGAGGAAGAACAGGTGGATATAAACTGGAGGAAGAACAGGTAAAAATAAACTGGAAGAAGAGCAGGTAGATATAAACTGGAGAAAGAGCAAGTAGATATAAACTGCAGGTCTGTCCTTCAAGGTCACATAATTCCCTTCCAGAACTGCGTTTCCAAAGCATCAGCCTTCCAACAGTGAGGAACAGCACAAGAGAACATGTGAAATTGGATAAACATGGCTAATTCCCAAGGGAATCATAATTGTGACAGTGAAATATGATGGTTTACTAGGTCAAATACTTTCTTCAAAGAAACATGCTTGAAAATTATATTGAAAGCTTGACTTGGACAGATTGCAGGGACCTGATCCAACACTGTGGTCAAAGATATTTTTTCCCTGAAGAAATCAGTCACTGCACTACACAAGGGTTGCATGGACACAAAAATAAATTAATGTTTATTCTGTTTTATCTTCCTGTGTTAACATCATTAACTGATCCATACTGGAATGTCAATCAGGTCTTGTGTATGTTTTTCTTGTAATACATGATGTTTTAAAAGATAATCTGAAAAGTCAAGTTCAAGTCACATTAAAAACCAAAAATGTTAATATTGAAAGTATTTTTAAAGCACCATCAAGAGATAATTTGCACCTGAGAAAGGAATATTTTCTATCCAGCAGGTAAGACCCTTATTATATATTAAAAATGGATTGTAACTTTGTTTTCATGGAGCTTAACCTTTTTATGCTTAAGTATCATTCAAATGGGTCACAAAATCTCACCCAATATTTTAGGTCCCTGATCTTTATATTTCCATCCTCAAATGACCAAATTAAGGTGTTTCTTGATAAAATTTCCTGACATAATAGTTTGCAAAGGAATCACGGAAATGTAGGAGTAGAAGGAATCACCTGATAGTAACTGTTCTCTTCAGAAGGGTGTCTGTAACATCAGCTCTGTCCATGTGAGATTGAGAAATTCCCAGAATTTATAATCCCAAAATAAATAATATATTCCCATAATAATCCCAAAACATTCAGAATACAAGCCTGGAAGCCACAGAACTCTGCTGGGCCACAGGAGGACAAGCAGGAGAGATCAAAGGTACTGCCACTGTCTCAGAACCCTCCACCAGCAGCAGATTTCACAGCTGGGAACACCTGGATGGCCACATCATCTGCAGATATTTGTGCTCACTCACCCACCTCTGTTTTACAGAGGAAATCCTGTTTCTATCAAGATAAACAGACATTTTATAAATAAAAAGCATTTCATTGAAACAATATTTCTACACATGAGCAACCTGGTGTGGTGGGAGGTGTCCCTGCCCTTGGCAGGGGGGTGGAATGAGATGAGCTTTAAGATCTCTTCTAACTCAAACCATTCTGTGATTCCATGACCATATAGATAAAATATTAATCATAAATTAAGCACAGTGGCAACCAGATAAATTCCAATTGGATATCATTATCCACAGCCATCCAGATGTTCTGGAAATGATTCATTAGGGATACATTCTGTAACTATAGAGATAAGGAGTGAAACTGGAGGTCTGGAACACATTTTACTGACCAGGTCAGGATGCAAAAGTCTTCAGATGTGACCAGGTCAGTGACCAGAGACTTGGAGAAGATAATCTGATATTCTGGCAAGCTGATGCACACATTAAAACATGGAAGAGGTAAGAGGATGGAATTTGTAAAAAAAGAAAGGTGCTGGCAGCTGCATGGTGTCAGCTGTATTTGTAATAATACAGCACTCTGGTGAGCACAAACCCCACAATTTGTGGTAATTAATCCAAACCCCAAGCTAAGTCAGTATTGTTAGCCAAGGGTGATAACATGAGCATATTTCTTTAGCAGAACATCATCCATTTCTGTTTTTCTGGCCTAAACCATTCCTGATTACATTCTTTCATGGCATCTGAATTTGTGTCTGACCTACATCCCACTCCACCCTCAAAGCACAAGAGCTTCTCTGGACACCATGAAATGTCAGGTTTTGGCCACACTGAGCTTTCACATTGGATAAAGGAGCTTTTTTATTGCCTGCACTGAATTCTCACCTCAAAAGTGCCCTTTTGGAGAAAATATTTAAAGACATCCAGCAGCAAAGTGTGCTAAAAGAGGGGTCTACCCTTCCCTGGGCCTGCTAAAATCCTGCTGAACCACTGATTACTGGAAACTCCTCCAGGGCAGAAAAAAAAGTTCCTTGTAAAAGATAAAGAAAACTCAAATTTCATATTAATATCAACAGACTTTGATCTAGCAATATATCTACCAAATGTTATTCCAGTATCACCCTCTAAATCTCTGTCTCCAAAATGATGTGGATTGTCAGAACTTCATACATAAATTTATAAGAGACCATCTTTAATTTTCATGCAAATGACAGTCCTAAATGGCCCTAGTAAAATACTCATTGTCTTCTGCTCCCATAAATTTCAAACTTCTTCCAGTTTTATCATGAACTCAGGAGATGAATCACATTCTAACTGTGCTCATCACATGTTGCAGTGGCCTTGGCCTTGCACCACGTTCCTATGCTGAAATATTAAGTTTCAACCAAAAAAAAGTTGATATTCAGCAAAAGTTTTAGTAATAAAAATAAAATTCTCTATAAAGTTGGGAAATTAAATGTTTTAGCATGATCTACATGGATCTCTTATTTGTGTGCTCGGGGACATGGGTTAGTGGTGGCCTTAAGGGCTGGACTTGATTATCTTGGAGGACTTTCCAACCTTAATGATTCCATGCTCAGTTCAAATTGATGATTATTTTGGAGTCCCATACCCTGCACTTTGAATAATTTGTTAGCTTGTGGGTTTTGTCCAGCAATCCCATTTTTGTTATGACAATCTCTACAATCCTTCAGGGAAAAAAAGGACAATGTTTTCCTTCAAAGTATTGTCTCAAGAGAACAAAATAAAATATTCTAGTGACTTTATCCAGAAATGCCTGTCTTCAGGACAGAAAAGTAAGAAACCAAAGGATTTCCCAGCTCCACTCCTGCCATCCTACAGATTTCCCAACCATACACGGATAATAAATGTGACTGAGTGGATCCTGTGGTGTGGTGTGAACTTACTGGGACCCAAACGTGGCCATAATTTGGAAGACTCCTAACTAACAGCTGAGTCTTAATGAGCCCATTTCCATGCTAGTTATCTCTCAGGATTAAAAAAGGACCTTTCAGGTCACCCAGGGCATGATTTGGGTTCTTGCAGTGTACCCAGAGCTGTGACCTGCTGTAAGAGTTGGGTCACAGGTATAAATAGTTCAACCCAATTAGCACTGGAGAGGTTCATTTACTACATTTAGGGGAAGCAATTCTCCATCTACGCCACCTGCAGAGCTTTGGTGGCTTTAGGGACATGAATCACACCTGGCAAGGACCTCACAGGTCTTACTCTACACCATTACAGAAATTCTGCTGTGCACTTTTAGAGCTGAGAGAGAAATGCTGTTTCTCTGCTGCTGCTGAAGGCATTTAGTTGATTCATAAAACCCACAGCCTCAAATCTTTCCGTAAAAACATCCCAGAGGTTGGGCTGGGAAGTCACCACTATGGAATTGGGAGTTGTAATTCCTACGTGGATGGTTCAAGGCCCACATGAACACAAGCAGGGCACTCCCCAAGGTCATGAAATAAGAGGTGCCCTTGGAGGGGATGCAGAACCAGCCCAGTAGCTGTGACTGTGCCCAAAAATAAATGATTGATTTTCACAAGGAGGAAGCAAACTGGTGGCAGAAATGGACAGGGCTGGGACACCTAGCCCATGGAAGAGAATAAAAGCAAACCAGACCAAATCCCCACTGAGAAGATGAAAAGGCCAAACAAACCATGACTAAGGA
The DNA here is from genome assembly GCA_013397915.1 of Daphoenositta chrysoptera. Taxonomy (NCBI): domain Eukaryota; kingdom Metazoa; phylum Chordata; class Aves; order Passeriformes; genus Daphoenositta; species Daphoenositta chrysoptera. The sequence goes on along the minus strand of VZRO01000186.1, from coordinate 114,881 downwards.
ACCACAGGAAATGACCATAAGGGTGGACACGCTCCTCTTTCCAGTTTATCCACAGAGAGATTATAAAGTGAGACATTTCTCAACCACTTTAATTCAGAATAAGGATGTTGCAGTCCTTCTGCATTAAGATATCACTGCTCAAAATGTACTTGTGAGTGTAAATATAAGATTCAGTCTTTAAAACCTTTCTTTTAGGTTGATGACAGTTGTATCACACAAAGTGTCTGTGTCCTAGCAACAACATAACTCTTGCTAAACTCAGGCAATTGGAAAATCAGTCAAATTCAGACACAATTAAGATTAAATGTCATAACTGGCAATGTATGAAAAATACTAGGCCTTTCCAATTTAACTTTTTTTTTATTCTCCTCTCCATATCTTTTGCAATGATTCATGCAACGACATGAGTAATACGTGGAAATAAATGAGAATTGACTTTCGCTAAAATATCTGAATATAGAACATTAGTTCTTCTCTAAGCATGTCTGGGTGCAGTTCCCATTCTCCTCTGAACCAAACACAAACTCTTGATAAAAAGCATAAAGGCACCCAAGCTCCAAAATGGGCTCATTTTAAACTTAAATCCCATCTTAAACCTCTTTCTAAGACTCAAGCTTCCTAATTTTTCCTTGACCAAACTTCAACCCAACACCATTGCCCAATCTTTGTTCATTTGAAATGGAAAGAAGGTAGATTTAAATTAGAGATGAGAAATAAATTCCTCCCAATGAGGGTGGGGAGGCCCTGGCACAGGCTGCCCAGAGAAGCTGTGGTTGCCCCTGGATCCCTGGAATCCCCATCCCATCTTTCCCTTTAGGAAATTCTGTCAGGAATGAAGTACACAAGTGACTTCATTTTACTGCTCTTTTATGACATATTTTCCAGCAGTTTTCCCTTTGCCTTAAGTTTTGTAAGCAAAGGATCTCTCCTGTGATCAATTTGTTCTCTCCAATTGCTACCTGTTGTCTTCCTCCCTACTTATTCTTCTTCCAAAACATTTTTTAATTTAAGGAACAGAGAAATATTGGTATGGAGAAGCCACAGAAATGGCTCATCACTGACACACAGCTTTGCAAATCCAGATGACCTTAAATGAGCTATGTATCCCCATGATCCAACCTATGCTTCCTGAACAATTTTTAGTCAGGAATTATCATGTCATATCAGTTTCCTTATGCTCCTTTCATGACCTAACTTCCTAAAGGGAAAGGCAGCTTCCCAACAGCCTCTTCCAATCCCAGCTGGGCACTCAACCTCATACCTGGTGTGCAACTTCCAGGGTTAAAGGGATGCTCATATTTTAGCCCTATCAAGAGTGGCACTGTCAGTCACATCCTTGATTTCATCCTTTGCTCGGACTGCGATATGATCTTAATTTTTCCTTATCTCTGGATTCCAATAATCCCTTCCTGATAAATTCTGATCTCAGAATCCCTCCCGGAGTGAAAACCAGAACAGGTTTCATCATCCAACTGGGTGCACATGTGATCTCCTTGATGCCTTGATCCCTGTTCTTAAAATCAGAGCTGAACATGGTTAGAAGGGAAAAAGGGGTTTTTCCCTGGGTATTTATTTCAAGGATCCCTGGTGCACTCTGTCCAGGTGGAACACTCCCAAAATGCACATCGAAATGCCCACCCCAAAATGCACCCCCAGGATAGATCGGGTATGGAATTATAGGTGTTAAAAATTAGCAAATCTATCAAAGATTCCCCAGTGAGTGAGGCCAAGTGAACCCCCCTCCCCAGGAACCCTCCCCTGGCCAGACCCATCTTTGAGTTTACAAAATGTGTCCAGAGAGGACCTTGCTGTCTGAGGCCTCCAAGATGTTCAGTCTCCTAACTCAACAAAACATTAAGTCTAGGAATGTAGGCTAAAAAGAAACACCAAGAATACAAAAGGCTATAAAGGTATATAAAAGATGTATAAAAGAAAAGGCAAAAAATCATTATGGCATCATCCTGACTTCCAGGGCTCACCACAATGACTCTGTTTTCATTTGCAGCAGCTCCTGTCCAACCTTGCTGGGCAAGGAGGGTTTTCCATACAAGATTTCAATGTGTGTGTGTCTTATCTGAGCCCCTTTTCTCTGCCATCACATCCAGGTGTTCCTTGGACACCTCTCTGGGCAGCCCCTTCCAATGTCAAATCACCATTTCCAGGAAGAAATCCCTCCTGATGTCCAACCTGACCCTCCCCTGGCACAGCTTGAGGCCATTTCCTCTCACCCTGTCCCTTGTTCCCCAGGAAAGGGACTGATCCCACCAGGCTACAACTTTTATTAAGAGGATTCTGTGGAAACCAACACAAGAGGGATTTTTTCCCTTTCTAATTGTCTTTACCATAGGTTAAGAATAAACATTAGGAAGGCCTACAAAATTCACCTCAGCTCATATGCAAATTCCAGCAGTGGCAAAAGCCCCAGAGATGATTGCAGACACTACATGATCTTCCATGCTCCCCCTGCTCTTGGATAAATTTTCACCCTGCTTGAACTGTGTAAAAAATATGCATAGAGAAGCAAAGGGGACTGAAGAGAGTCTCTCGACTGGAGATGAGAAAAGCAGCCATGCTGTGATTAAATATGTATGGTAATGCCAGTGCTTCTGATGGAAGGAAAGGGAAAAACCACTGGCAATTAATACCAGAAACACAAGACAAGGCATCCACCTCTCTGCAGATTTCTGCTATTGTGAGGAGAGTTTCCAAGGAGAAAGCTAATATCACTGTAATCCTTGCTTTTCCCAGTAAAATATATATGTTTTTTGCAGAACAGGATTCACTTCTGAAGCTGTACCAACAAGTAAATTATTCATAAGAGAAGAGATAAAAGACAGAACATTTCACAGAGTAAAATATTTAGACTCCCCTATCTCTGGCAGTGTGATCATGCTCGTACTAACTGGGCTTACTGGGAATCAAAATGAAGCTCAATTAAGTGGTACAAACTATGCATATAAAATACATCAAGTTGATAAAAATGACAGCTCTCCTGCACCTACGTTTCATCTTTCATGTTGAACCAGTTCAAGGAGAACTAAGCAAAGATGCAATTAATCAGTGCTCTAACATTGTGCTACTTATCAATATGTGAATGCAACACCTCAATAAAACAGGATGCTTAAAGGGCTGTTAAATGTATCAATATTCAATTACACAACGTTAATAAAGCCATTAAAAGAGAATTAACAAGGGTTTACTCAGGAAGTATCTCTGTCTGACATTAGGTGGCTCTTTAAACATTTTCTAAAGAAATACAGTAAAAAGCTATTAAAATATTTATGCAATGCTTGCATTAGCTCTGTTTAACTGGCACAGCAGCAATAATATCAGCAGTTTTAAATGCCCTGCTTCTCAGCACCACGATTATCCACTAGTTATGAGAGATAAATAAATTCTCAGCCTTAGAATTTTAATCCTTTTCATTACAAAGAAAAGATCTCCAAATCCTTCATTAAAGCTCAGAGCCTCACTAAAACTGGATGCTTCCAACTCTTTGTTGAGGAACCAATATCAGAGTGTGCTGCAGAAGGAACTGGGCTGGAGGTTGCCACCAAGGCTCCTGCCTGCCCAGGTAGCCCCAGAGGAAAGTTGGGTTTTGCCCCAAATCTTTGAGCCCAGGCCTCACAGCAAAGCCTTCCTGGAGAGCTCCGACAGCGAAGTCAGATTATTTCATTCCAAGGGATTGTGCTGCTGCAGCACTTCTGGGCTCGTGGCTCCTCCTCCATTCCCGAGTAACAAAAAGCCTCCCAGGACTTGTTAAATTAGCCAACGTAATGAAGTCCAATTCTGTGCTATTTGCACAGGGACTGGAAAAGATTTCGTGTTTCCATGTACATAAACAAAACCTGGCTCAGCACACCAGGGAATTAAGAGGTTTATAAAATATAAAAGACATTCACATTAATCTGTTAAACAATTCATTCTGTACCCTGCCCTTTCCTACTAAGTGAATTCATTACTTATAAAAAATATACCTTTGCTGCTGGCTCTTTTTTGCTGCTGGTGACTCAGTGCTGGCCCCCAACACCTTGGGGCTCTCTGGGGGGACACTGATGCTGCCCTGGGGCGCCGGGCTGGTGGCACAAGCACTGGAAGAAAAGGAAGGTGCAAGTGTTCTCTCTCCCTATTATTCAGAGGTTTTGGGTGCATAACAATGCCAGCTATGCTGCAGGAAGAAGGACAGACCGCATCATGGATCTGAATTAAATTATTAGGAGGTGTGGGAATGAAACAAATGAATTCACACCCTGGAAAATCCAAAATAAAGCAGTTCCTCTGATGCTGCCCAGACAATGCTGGGTATTTTTCTTCAAGGAATTGCTAAGCTCAGGGAAAACACTGGGTTCTTGCAGGACAGGTTGGGCAAACTTCCTCAACATAAACCCATCTTTGCACTGAGGCACCCATGACTCCTCTCAAGGAACTACTGCAATTTTGATGGATACTCCTCTAAATTAGTATAAAAATCCATATCCTTCTTTGGAAAGTAAGAGCACTTATTATTCAAAAACATCAAACAGGTGCTACCAAGTAAAACCATCTTAACTGGATTTGTTTTCCTTTTAAAAAAGGTCATTATATCAAATCACCAGGCATCTGAGTTCAAAGGAAGTCAAACGCATGCCCTGCTTGAACATTATCCACAGAATGCTTTGGAAAGACATTAATTTGCAACAATTTGCATCCACAAAACTAAGTGAGGAAGACTTTTAACGAAGATGCAGCTCCTCAATGAACAAAGATTGTATTAATTCAACCCCAAAGCAAGAGAAAACGGCAGCTACTTGCCCCTGACTGCTTTGTTTTCAGAAGACACTAATAACTACCCACTTCTCTAATAAAACAATTAAATCTTTCTGGCATGTTCCCTTCTCTCCTCCCCAAGTATTTTTGTTTCAGAAGTGTTTATGTTGCAGTCACTGCTGGGTTTTATGCTACCTCCACACTATCACCCAGCTAATAATGTGGTGTTATTTATTTGTATTTGGAGTTTTTTGCTGCTTATGTAAGGGTAAGAGATACATTCACTTTTCATTCCTCATGTGGCATTCAAAATCCCTGCTTTTTCCTAGGTTAGCTTTATTTGTCCAACTAAAAGCTACCAAAGGGGTCTGGGGAACTTGTTAAACTTTTGTAGCTTCCAACAATCCAATCTCCAACTAGATCAGTTTTAAATCTGAACAAATTAGGTTACACCTAACAGGCACCCAGTCCTTTGTGGGAGATTTGCCCATTTTTCAGCTGAATGCAAGGGGTCTGATGCCTCTTATTTTCATATTTATGGTAGAGTGATCTTTCATGCAGTGAGTGTAAGAGTGTCCCTTTCAAAGCCCAGCTCCAGCCAGGAGACACATCCAGCACAGGAAACACTGCAGAGAGACAAATGCGTGTGCTGGATTTCTGAGTCACCCCGATACATTTATTAAGCACCGAGTTGTGCTTTTACAACTGGTCTCCATCAGAGATATTTCATCTGTTACCAGAGCGTCATCTCTCCTAATGACTCATAATGCAGCCTCATTCCATTGAGCTTGATTTCCCTGCCTCATCAGCCTCTTGTTCTCCAGGGGCAAAGCTGCTCCTTTCAGCATGTTCAGCCCACAGAGAAGTGGCCATTAACTGCAGTTCCTCATTATGTAAGAATCAGCTAATCAAGACTGACCAAGACATAACTGATGTTGTGATTGAGGAAAGGGAGACATCTGCTTGGAATTATCCAGCCCGCTCTTTCAAAACTGATAAGAGGCATTTGCTGCCTCGCTGTTCGATTAGAACGGGAATAAATGGGTTTGGGGGCTGGCTGGGGGAATGTGGAGTTTGCTTTACCAGTGGCTTGGGAGGGGGAGAGGGATGGAGGGCACAAAGTGCGAGCAAGGCCCAGTGCTGAGGAGAAAAGGCAGAACCTGTCTGCAAACCACAGCACAAGGCCCAGCTGACAAATTCTAAGCTGTGTTTGAGGGGCTGTGTGTAATGTAAAGAAAACTCATTTCCATGGTTTTCAGGCTAAGTTGTAAAAATATTTCTACTTCCTAATTTCCTAATTCCCATCTAGTTGTGTATTTTTTTTCTTTATCTAATATCCAGAGTAGAACTAACATTCAAATGTATCAAATTAATTTCTGATGTGAATGGGAAGCCATTCCCCTGAAGTCAGAGTGAGCTGTATAGATGTACTCCTGATTAATTTGGTGATGGATCTTGCTTTTTGATTTCTAAATGTCATATGCAGCCTTTCTGAAGCCAAAAGTTTACGTGTTTTATCAGAGCTCAGGAGATACATATTCTTATTCTTTCTTTTTACAGAAAAAAACTGTAATAAAACATGACCTTTTTGTACATAAGCCGTAGCAGAATATGCTGGGCAGATAAAATATGTAACATGAGAAAGACTGCATTGAAACTGAACCCTAACTGGGGCTGTAACTGAACATAACTCTTGTTTCCCTTAGGGAAAGGAAGAGCATCAGATAGGAAGAGGACACTGTGCTGTTCCTGGACCGAGCAACACCGAGAGACTGCAAATATGTGGGGCAGATGAAAGAACAGGCAAGCTCTGCTCTCCTCCCAGGAGGACTGGGAAGCAAAAATTGCCAGGAATAGTCCCATTCCGGGGGATCATTCCAGTGTTCTCAAATTCCCTTATTCCTACAAAAGGCCCACTTCCACACACAGCCAGGCACTCGGGCTTTTCACAGCTACTTCAAATGAACGAGGAGCAGGTACCAAGATAAAAGCACAGGAATAAATTGGACCCATTTCTTGAAGGAATCTGTCTGGATTACTGAGGCCAGACATCAAAGAAGGGGAAAAAAAAGCACCCTCTTGCCAAGCTTATGTTTCCATATATGTATTTCCTCCCCACTCTTCATATAGACTCTGCTTTTTGCATCAGCCCTCTTGGCTGATATCGCAACGCTCTGCGCTCGCACGCTGCTTTTCATCTTCAAAATGTGAACAAATTCATCCTCCAGGCTCTCAAAACGTGAACAAATTCATCCCTGAGGCTCTGCTGGGAGGAAATGAGATCAATAAATGCGGGGATCCCTCCTTCCCTGCGGGGCAGTGGGAGATGGGTTGGCTGGGACAGGGAGCGAGCACCTCCTGGCCCCGCATGCTCTGCAGCCAGGGATGGGTTTGGATTTATCCAGCAGCACTTTCTGCCATCCTCAGAGCCCTGACAAACTACTCTGTCACTTGGAAAGGAACTGACATTTTCTGAAAAGAGTCTCAAATTCAGCATCCAGCAAAGTGCCTGCTTCTCTGAATTCAGCCCCATGCGCAGAAAAATCTTGTCCTCAAGTACCTTTCACCTGCCTTCTTCTCTCTTTCTACCCTCATTTCTTTTTTTTTTTTTTGCATTCTTATTCTATCTTTTCCTTTCCCTTTTTTGATTTTCTGCAGAGGCAAACCCCCCCAAGGAGTGCAGAGGCAGCTGTTGCAGCGAGCAGCTCTGCAGACATGCCTGCGGCCTGAGTCACGCACGCCGCGCTCGGCCATGGAAAAGCAGCCGTTACATCAGGGATGTTGAATCCGATCCTGCCCAGGGAAACATCCAGGAATCACACTCTGCTGTGGACACACATTCGCTCCTTTCCCCTGCTTTCCCTCCTCTTTCCATGGGTTTTGTGACGGAGGAGGACCTCAAGGTTTTTAGAGAGGGGTCTGTGCACGTTGGCCACCTTCCCGGCAGCCTTGGCGGGAAAGAAATGCTTGAAATGCTGAAGGCTGCCCTACTGTGCCTATGGAAATTCATACACACCTGGAAATGCCTCTCAAGGGAGCTTGGAAAAGGGGGGGAAAAGAGAAAATAAAGAAGAAAAAAGAAAGAAGAAAGAAAGAAAAAAAAGAGAAAAGAGAGACAAATTAGATGAACACTTATGAGGAAGTTGCTGCACTCAGTTCCTGACTGAGATCTTTGAAGGAAACTGAGGTGTGAACTCTTCATGAGAACAGCATGACCAGTTTCTCCTTAGCCCCTTAAAAAAATCCCTACTATCAGTTTGTGATACAAGTTTGTCCTTTTAAGGCTGCAGGGATGTAAAACCATCTCCAAGGACCTCAAAATACAAATCACATGGTGCAAAGGTGAGGGAAGACTTTTATCTGAACTCCATGACCACAGCATGGCAAAGCTGCCAAATCTTAGGATTTAAGCATGACTGTGACAATATTATCAGGGGTTTGCTTTTGGCTGGTTTGTTGGTTTTTTATAAAAACTTATGACATAGCAAAAAAAACTTGAGGACGTGAATCTCAAGTATTAAAAGGAAAGAACGATAAAAAGAATCTTAAATCTTACATCTTGCTTTTTGAAATTTTTTTCTGTTGTGTTATCTTTTCCCAGTTTGTTCTGACACGGACACACATTGTCAGGTCTTCCTCCTCCTGCTCCTATTATCTCCCTTCTGCTACATCTACCCCCCAGGCTAAAATCCCAGGGAGAAAGCTCAGGGAAGGGACAATTCCATGAATCATAAAATCATGGAATGGCTTGGGTTTGAAGGGACCGTAAAACTCATCCAGTGCCACCCCTGCCATGGCAGGGACTCCTTCCACTATCCCAGGTTGCTCCCAGCCCTGTCCAGCCTGGCCTTGGGCACTGCCAGGGATCCAGGGGCAGCCACAGCTGCTCTGGGCACCCTGTGCCAGGGCCTCAGCACCTTCAGTTTTGAGTTGAAAACTCATTTACAATCCTCCCCGTGTTTCTGAAGCCAGAAAGCAATATCCACAAGTGTTCCTGAAAATCAGGAGAATCCCCTTGGGTCTGACCTGGTCTCTTTACAGGTATTGTGAGGAGGAGCTCAAACACCCCAGGCAGTGCAGAGCATTTCCCCTTCGCTGCTTTGAGATGCTGCTCCCTCTTGTCAAGAACAGATTTTAAAAAACCCCAACAAGCAAAAGGATTCTGAAACCTGCCCAAGGAGCAGATAGAAAAAAACCACATGAGGAACCCTTGGGAGGTTTGTGAGCCAAGCCTGGCTCCAGCTGGACCCTCCCATCCTTTCCCTGCCAACCTGCACAGCAACCTGGGACACGCAGAGCTCCTCGCCACGTGGGCTGCACAATCAGGAGGAGATTATGAGGTTTCCAGAAGGTTTTTATCTCCTGTCTCCCCCCTAATTATGAATTTACTCTCCTAGAGGACTGCATGTTGCCATGTGCTCGTTGTCAGGGCGCTGGGGCTGAGCTCAGCTCGCCCGCAGAGGGAAGGAGGGAACAACATTCCTGCTCTTTCCCCATGGCCAGCTCTGCTCCCAACTTTCTGCTGAGCCACGGCAAAGGGAAGTGCTGAAAACCTCACTTTCTGCACTGCAAGGGGAGATTAAAACACAGCTCGGAAAATACTGGAGTCTATTGCTACAAAGTATTCAGAGAGTGGAACCTAAAGCAGGCTAATTCTTTGTTAAATTTATTAACATTTGCCCTTCTATTATTGTTATGTTTTTGATTGGAAGGGACAGCTCAGGATTTCTCTGACTGACAGAGTGAAAAAGCAAAAACCTTGGGTTCACTTGGCTCAAAGCTACCAGCTGATGACACTCTGAGAGCTCAGGAAAACACTCGTGCAGAGAAACCAGCCCCTGTCCCACCCATCAGACTGATTTTGTTTGCTGTGTGAACAAGGTTCGGGAGCTCTGCAGAACACACAGAAAGTGTGAAACTTCCCACATCTCAGTTTTCCCAGAGAGAAGGGTTTGATCCCTCAGTCCTTCCCTCGTGCCCAGGCTGCAGGGCAGGGGCAGAGCATGGGATGTGAGTAGGGCACAGTCCTCCCCTCTCTCCAGGGAATTTGGCACAGCCCCATTATCCTGCTGTTTTGTGGGCATGGGAAGAGAAGGTTGACCTTGATAGACATTATGACAGTCAGCCACAATAAGGCCTCAGAATTTGTATTTCTGTCTTTTTATCCTCTCCACTTCCAGCATATCAGCATATAAGTATCTTCTCTCACTGCTCCTTGCTTTTGGTGTATTCATGTAAGGAGGTGGAACTCCTTATGGGGAACTCCTCATGTTTGTGGGGGTTGGAACTCCGTGATCTTTAAGGTCCCTTTCAACCCAAGACTTTCTATGATTCTGTGCTTCTAAGAAGATAAAAAACAGACCAAGAAAGCAGCAGTTTCTCTCCTGATGAGGCTGAACCCTTTCACTCCAAAATGACACAGCCAGAGGTAGCCCTGACCACACCTCATATACCATTGCTAGAAATCACAGAACAAACCTCTGTTTCTCAAAGCCCATGCTAAATATTTCATTTTTATACCACAAACCTGTGGGAAATACCTGTAACCCTTAGAGCCACAGACTGATCCCATTTTTACTGTAGCTGTGGTAGCTGAATTGCCACATTTCAGTGGGGTTTACACCATCTGACTGGTGCCATTGCAGAAGGGGAAAAACTGTTCCTTCCATTAAAGTGAAACTTTTACTTCAATTATAGTGAAATCCCAACTGTCAGCTCAGGCTGAAATGCTGCAGTACAGCTGCCAGCTCCGGCACTTGCAGATAAAACAGGCTGAGGTCACAGTTTTTTGGCTAAGACACAGCACAGAATTATAATAGCAAGTATATTCTGACAGGTCCCAGCTCTCTGTTTGGGATTTGTTTGTTTAGATTTGTTTCTCTCTCCGTATTTCAAGCCATTGATTCTATAGAAGCGTGTCAGTTCATTAGCAAATCCTGTCAGCTATTTTCTTTGGCACTGGGAATGGGTTGTTTCCCTGCTAAATTAATCCAGCTCCAATGTCACTTGCACACCAATCAGTGTTCCCATTCAGGGAGGTCAGGCAGAAAAGTGGAGAGAACGACTTCTTTTCTTTGAACCAAAAGGGAAAGCAAAATATCGCTGAACTCTGAAGCCTCACTGGAACTGGTCACATCAGCACTGTGCATGAAGATGGCTACTGCCTGATTTCCCAGGGAATGCTGCTGGAGCCTCCTCAGTCCTGGGGAGAAGCTTTCAAAGTGACCCCCAACACTGGGCCGTGACATCCCAACCCATCCTGGGTACCACACCTCCATGAAGAAGTGGAAAATGTGCAAGGGGGACAGTCAGAGATGACCTAAACCTCTGGAGACCTCTGGGATCCTAAGGGATTTATAGGATAAGATGGAGGCTTATACCGTGGCCTGAGGTGGATTTTGTCTCCTGATAAAATGGAAGAATTTTTACAGAGGGAATAAAAGGCAGCAATGTAACCTCATATATTGCCTTTTTTATATTGCTTTGTTAAGGCTGGGCTATAAATCTGACGAAAAGGAGCATAAAATGATGGGGAAATGAAGAGTGAACTCAGCTCCTCTAAAATATTCCAGCTTTTTCTTTCCACTGCCATGTTCCAATGGACACTGCCAGTGGCCCACCAGCCACAACCACACTGATCTCGCCCTCACTGCTCCCTCTGTAGAGCTGGAGTGAAATCCCAGTGAAGGAAACTTTCCAGGACACACCTGGGATGTTCCTGATGTCCTCGGGGCAAAGCCATCCCCCCTCCATACTCAACTTATCTCAGCTTTTTATCCTTCTGTGCCCCAGCCTCAGGTACACACAGCAGTCAGCACTGGAAAAACTCTCCAGCATCTGTTCAGAGTTACATTTCTTTGACATTCGTAATTATGACCTTTGTCAGCAGATCATGTAAGCATGAAATTAATTTTGAAAATCAGTAATTCCGCTGACTTTACCTGGATGGCTCACATGTTTAAAGTTAAAAGAACACTTAAGAGCTTTGCTGTGTACAGACCTAGCCCTGACAGAGTGCAAAACGTTTCCAGTCACAGACAAACAGCCAGTAGCCACAGACTGTTCCACTCTCGAGCTCAGATTTAATCTTACAGGGGCTCTGTTTCACTGACACAGCCCTGAACTGCTTCCCTCTAAGACCCACATGCTGCAATCAACTTTCAAGGGATTTCTGAGTGCATTCATTACTGTCCCTTGCACACCAGCAGAGCATCAGTATTACTGATGTAATGCACCCCAGCCCAGTCAGCTGCTCCAAAAAGTGGTTTATTTTGCAGCTGATCGATGGTTTGCTGATTCCTGAAATCTCTCCATATGACAAGTGTTTCTAAAACATTTAAGGTACTACAGAGCTGAAGGTTCTCAAGAGTGCAATCATCTTTTGCAGCTAAATCATGGTAAGGAATGTACTTGCAACGTGAGCTCGCTCACAGGTTTTCTGCCTGTGACAAATTGAATCCACTGCAAATAATTTTGGGGTTGCAATTACAAATGGGCAGTGCCTGGAAATTAATCACTGAAGTATTTAATGAATATCCACAAAAGTAATCTCAACAGCTGCAAGCCATGGAGAAGATTTCAAACCCTAGGCTGCGGAGTCAGGTACCAGTAACTCTTCCAGAAGTCACTCAGAACATCTTGCCCAGTACACATGAACACATTTTGATGAGTCTAAATATCAGAAAACACCAAACTGACATTCAATATTTCCACAGGTAACAGATGGTTTCACACGTTGCTCCCCACTTGGGGTTGCCTAATGCATCTGAATCATGTTTTGAAATATAACTCAAGGTTTGGAAAATCTCTAAGGTTTTCAATAAATGGAGTTTAATGTCAAGACTACTCAAAGCAGCTGTTCCTCCTAACTATGGAAAATCACATCCAGGTTTTTTTTGCATGACCCAATGCAGAAATTATGTAATTTAGGGGTCTCATGCACCTCCACCCCCACCGTGTTCCAAGCAATAACATGTTTTACATGAAACCACAGAAAGATAACAGCACACATCTCAGAGCTTCGTGTGCTGACAGTTTTTACTCCAGACAAGGTGTTTGTGTTTCTCTCCCCACTCCTACCTGCAGCAGGTGAGCAATGGCTCAATGCTTGCCAGGCATTTGAGCTGCATATTCCACACCAACAACAGAAAGAGGCAGCAGGGGCTGTGTGCTCATCTGCAGCCTTGGAGATTCCCTGGAAGCAGGGATGGGAACACTGCTCCCTTCCCCAGGTTTTTGGTGAGCTTCTCCCACCTCTGGAGTCCAGAACCCACAGGTCCAGGCTGGCCTGCTGCCATCAGATGTTTGCTCTGCAGAAGTGCAGGCTCTCATTCCTCTCCTGGGCATTATTTCTCATCCCGTGCCCCTGCAGACCCCCTGGAAGCAGCAGGGTGCTTGTGCCCCCTCACCTCCTGTGTCACCGCTTGTCTCTCCGTGCCAGTGACAACAAACCCAACACCAGCACTCCAGGCAGAAGGAACACAAGCACAGCTTCCACAGCCAAGCACAAAAACCTTGGGATTGTTTTCCCTGGGAAGCACAGCCCAGTCCTGCAGACCAGTGCATGGTGTGATTTACAGAAACAAAAAACTGACCTACAGACACACATGCTGAGAAAAGTTCTGCATGGACTTTTAACACTCAGACCAGCATTTTGTAGGAAAATCAAAGTCAGAAATTCTGAAGAAAAGAGCCAAATGATTTTGCAAAACCATGACCAGCTTTTACCTGTGGTTTGGGATCTGTGAACTGCCTCGTGTGCTACAAATGCCAAACCCAGGTAAGGCTGATTATCCCATTCCACAGCACTGCCTCAAAGCTCCTGCTGGGATCAGGAACCTCATATTGTCAACACCACACACAACTCTTCCAGAATGCAAATCTTCAGCTGGACGCCCCACTGAACTAAAAAAATAATCTCAGTTTACCTCAACTGAAAAATAATCATTGATAAATGTTGTATTTCTTAAGGAGCAGACCTCAACATCTCCAAATCCACGCAGTCAGACAGACGCCCATAGAGGTAATTTACTGCACTTTCCTGCCCTGCTTCTAAAAGAGGTGGAGATTGCATCTTACAATCTTCTAAATCTGACTTTATTACAGGTACAAGAGAGTTTTGGTATGTTCAGCAAAGCTTGTATTAGCAGTTTTATGGTTTTTTATGTTTTTATGTTCTTTTAATCGCTGACATGGAATGTAAATAGTTTCCTCAATTGCTGCATACTTCCCATTCCTGCAGGAAGGCACACCCTTTGACAAAGATTAAGAGAATATAAAGTTAAATCCCTGTTTACTAAAGGAATTAAATTCTCCTCTAGTTACTGGAACACAGCAACCTATGCATGGGGGATCTACACACCCTTCAAGGACAGGTTTTCAACAGCTAGGGAGCATCAAAAATGATATAAAGGAAGCTCAAGTTTTGGGCTTGATGGCAAATAATAAAATGAACTGGAATTCATCACAGCTGGGTAATGTTAGGGTTCATCCAAATGACTGGGAATAAAAAGCATCCTGCGTTGTTTTACTCCAGACGACTACAGAGGTGCCCCGTGGTTTTCCATTGAAGTTGTCCATGCCCAGCCCCAGGCAGGATGTCCCCGGCCTCCCCTGGACATTTGCTTTCACATTCCTTCCTCGTAACACATAAAACTGCATTGCTCCTGTCCACTCTCTCTCTATTAAATGAAAAAAATACCTTTGAGCCTTAGATTCCTCAGCAGGGGAACCTACAGAACTCACAGATCCTTGGGAACAGGTATAAAAAGTTTTGCCTAGGCTGAGAGTGATCTTTGGTTTGCCTTTGACAAAGAGCACGCTGTTGTCCTGATCTGGATTCCCACAATACATCCTTGAGAGTCTCATAGAGGAAAACAGAACAGTTGTGGGGTAGACAAAGACTTTGATGACTTTTTCCATTTGTCATGGACTTCCAGAGCAGTGATTTCATTCCTGTGTGGTTTTGTATCCCTTTAAAAGCTCTGCCCATGGGACCACGTCTACAGCAGTCTCTGATCCCTCTCTGAAACTCATGGATGTGAGCAGGATTTGCCAAGAGCACAGGGAAAAAGAAACTCAGGCACAAACAAGGGCTCAAGCCCAGCGTTGGTCCTGGGCCTCGTGAACAGCACAACCATCCCATCATCAGCCCCTTGCCAGCAAAGCCAGAGAGCTCCGTTCAACATTCCAGCAGGGGTGAAGCCCAAAGTCTCGACTCATCATCCCCGATGGACACTGCATGGAGCAAATCATGGGTGCAGGCAGCATTAGGAGGGATGAGTCCTCCCCAGAAAATTCCAGAGGCTGTAGGATATTCCAGATTACTATAAATAAAAAGGCCTTACCACAGGAAAGGAGGACAAATCCAAATCAAATACACAGGAAAACCGTGAGAGGCAACATGTCCATTTTCAGCCCCACATAAATACATAGAGATTCTTGCTCTATCAGCAATGCACAAATACACATAATCCAAACTGGAACAAAATTCTCTTCTTAAGGGACTCTTTATAGGGGACCAGTAGCAAAACTGGCCCAGGTTAATTTTAAACCATCAATTTAAAAATTATAACCTCCTCTGAAAGTACAAAGTGACCATGCAGCAGGGTACTTACTCATTCCTCTCCAGATCGATGACCAGATGTTTATTTTCAGCTTGAATTACAAACTGCAGCAGTGCTGGGTGGTTCTGAAAAAGAAACAGAGTTGGCTGAGTACAAACCCAGAGCCCATCATCCTGCACCCAGCTCTGCCAGGGAAACAGACTTATAATGGAAGCATGGAATGATTTGGGTTGGAAGGGACCTTAAAGATCGTGGAGCAGGGACACCTTCCACAGTCCCAGGCTGCTCCAAGCCCCATCCAGCCTGGCCCTGGACACTTCCAGGGATCCAGGGCAGCCACAGCTTTTCTTGGCACCCTGTTCCAGGGCCTGCCCACCCTCCCAGGGAACAATTCCTTCCTAATATCCGAGATGTATTTCAAATTTTTAAGATGTATTTCAAGCCATTCTTAAGGCATAATTAAGTTTCAGCTTAAAAGAAAAAAGAAGTGGTATTGCATCAATTAAAGTCATAGAATATCGTGAGCTGGAAGGGACCCAGAAGGATTGTCAAGTGGAAAAAATGTGAAATATCAATAAAAATATGATCAACAGTATTATCAAGTATCTCTGTGACAACAATAGACAAAGTATTTATGCATATACAAGTAAGTATTTAAGAGAACTTTCTAAACAAGACATCAGCAACAGAGCCCACGGAAATCCCAGCTGCAGTCCAGCATGGAGCAGGGACCAGGACATCTGGATTGCATTTTCAGCACCATCATGACTGCGTGCAATCTTCATATTGCCTTGCCCCTGATTATAAAAACCAAGTTCTTTTTCATCTCAAGCATCCAAAGGTAAATCCAACAATTTTTTGGGGGGAGCTGTGAGAGAGGATCTGAAGCAGTGGAGGCCTAAAAACTTGCAGGAAGGGGCAGTGCACCTACACAGGCTCTGGAAACTTCCAAGGAGAAAGCACAATTTGCAATATGCTGGCAAATCTTGATCCAAAAGACTGGGCTCACATATATTTTAAAACTGTTTACACTTAACTTACATTTCATTAAACAAACTCACTGGATTGCGCGACAGCATTTCCTTGTTTGAAATTCCAACAGTAGCTCCATAAATCAGCTGTTCCCCCGCACACTCAAGATGCTTTTCTGGAGATTTATGCCAGCCAATTGCAGCAAGATCATTTTAGGGTTCTAGTGTTTAATTGATTTATTGAGAAATGTGTCTGAATTCGGGATTGCTCAGCGGAGCCCCGGTGGAGCCTCTGTGACAGACAGAGGAGCATCCCCACCCTTGGAATGCAGCGATTTTCAAATTGTTTGAAAAATTAGAGATGTTTATTAAAAAGTGAAATTATTGGGAGGCTGTCATAGACTAAACAAGATTGTTCAAACGAGAAATAGCTGAGAACTCCCCAGTGCTCTCAGGCTTTATTAAGCCCAGATTGGGACTGAGATACCATTGCTTTATCCAAAGTGTCCTGCTCGTGCGAATCCAAACGTGCTTTCCCAGCCACAGCATTGAAATTCTGCATCTCTGTGAACTCTGCAGAAACCAGATCCCACTAGAATGCTAAATAAATGCTTCAGACTATCCTTGGCACTCAGCAAACACATGGGAGTCATTTATTGGCATGAATATTTAGAAGCAGTGTTGATTATGACTTTAATATTAGTGCATTGCTTCCAAAACCCGTGAGATCTACAGAATATGGAGTTTTGAGAGAGTAAACCACAATTAATTACAATATAACACAGTAAATAATTAAGATATTGCAGTGGCACAAATGGATTCTTTTCAGCTGAAGGCCCTCTTAATATGGAAATGACAACTATGTTTATTCATGAGTTCACAGTGGTACTTATTTGACAGTCAATTGATGCTGGTAAAGTTGCAAAGTTAAAAAAGCAGCTGCAGAATAGAACAGGCTGTTACAAGACAAAATCATCTCTCAGAGAATTCCTAAAGCTGAAACTTCTCATGGAGCACCATAATGGCTCCAGTTATGGATGCTGCATTGCTTTTGCACAAGACCCAGGTTCAGAATCTTGCTTTACCATCGATTTTTCTTTCAAACAAATGGCTCATTTCCTTCTTTTCCATCTGGGAGGAGATGAGACTATACTTTTTCTTAGTCTGACTGGAATTCATAAGCACAAATACAGCAAAAATTACCCACTGCACAGGTGTTAGGGTGGCTACAAACAGACACATTAGAAATTATAAATTTCTAATGGCAACGAAAAATGAATATCTTTCAGAAAGGGCATTTGAGGTTTGTGTTTTGGTTTCTCCTGCTCTTTTTTAATCCATACACTTGTGAAATCAGTTCAGATTTTGTTTGTTTGTTTGGGCTTTTTTGGGTTTTTCTTGGAGTGGTTCTGGAGTCTCCCCTAAAGTATTTGAATATTTGTGCCACAAACCCTTAAAAGTTCATTTTAAATCCCATGAAATACTGTGATACTCTCCCCTTACAATCAATATTTTCAAAACTGAGTTGCAGGGTGAAATGGGAATGACTATAAACACAGATATTAGAGCACTGCTTTGTATTTTCCACTCAGAATAATCGAAAAAGCGCCTTGTGGGGGTACAGAGTCTCCTGCTCAGAACATTTGACAAAGAGGCACTTGTTTTAAGTCCTCCTTAAGAACCACAAGAATAACTTCTCTGCTGGTGCCACCAACTTATTCCCACATTGATCCCTTTACAATTATTGACTGTGGAAGCCAAGTGAACCCGATGAGAGTGGCATTATTTAAACCATAATGAAGAATTTTGTGTGCTTCTACCTTCTTTTCTCCACAGACTAAAGTTTCCTAGTTCTCCTAAAACTGCAGTTTGCTGTTTTCCTTTTTGGCAATGGTTTTTTTGTGGCATAAGAGAAGATTTCATCAGTGCACAAAAGCTTTTCCCTGATAGCCTAAGAAGCTGAACTGACATCAGAATGATTGAAGTAGGAATCTCCATAACTTTCCCCTCTTGTTTAGAGGATTTACTTCCAAAATCTGCATCAAATTGTATCAAAAAAATCAGGAAAAGCATTTCCCCCCCTTAATTTGCTGCTTCCGTGCTTGGAGCTGAGGGGCTTTGGTTTTAATTGATGTTAGTAAAACTCAGTATTATGAAGGAAATTACTGAAATATTAAGTCAAGGTCAAGCAAGAATTCTCACAGATAAAGCAGATTTTAAAAATTAACAAATCAATACTTGATTAACTAGAAGATGATGAGCTAGTAGCTTATTTCTGAGTCAGAAAAGTTCTGCAGTAAAACTACTTTAACTAGTACATGATTTTTGAGAACTACTTTTATTTTTTCCTTTTTAAATCACATTGCTCTTCATACAGAAAGAGAAAAAGAAGGATAGTTCAGGGATTAAGGGCTTTCCCTGTGAACGTGGGGACAGTGTTGGTAATACTGTCTAATAATAATGATATCTAGCCTCAAAATAATCCATTTTTATTCCTGAAATACTTGTGGAGAAGATACATTTAGAGACGATTTGTTCACCTTGGTGGGATGCCCATTCTGATATCAGAATGCAAAGGAGTTGTCACTGAGCAAAATCTTAATTCTTGCTGGATCCCCCCTCCTTTGGGCTGTGATCCCACTGCAGGGCTGTGAGCTTTTCCCCTCAGACTCCCTACTGGGATTGGGAGAGGAGACTTTAAGTCATTTCTTACTACATTTGAAGAGCAGAAAACTGATGGAATGGAGAGCCCTAACACATCTGCAGCTTCCTCTCCATAAAAGTAAAGGATTTTATTGGACTGAGATACGTGAGTTAGATCAGCACACACAACTTTAAGTAAATTCTAGCCGTTACATGATAAAAATAAAGGCAAATATCTACAGATAAGGAAAAGAGTGAACATGAACTCAAACCAGCAGCATTAATTCTTTTGGAAACAGAAATGCATTTTCAACTGTATCCTGTGTCAAAATCCAGTATTTGAGGATAGAGATCAGCACAAGAAATAGAACCAAAAGGGGTCATTTTGCTTCTCTGGTTTCAAAGTTTTAAATTATATCCTGACAGGGTCAGACTGAAATAGGCAGGTTTGTTAAATCCAGCAAAGTGGTTTCCAAGCCCTCCAGAGCTGGTATTAACTTTCCTAAAGCCAACCCTGCAACAGGCTCAGCTTTGCATGTGGCCAAGGCAGCCTAGGCCCATGCGGTGCTGAAGTGGGTCAAAATTGGTACAATAAAAGGAAAAAATAGCAATTATGTGGAGAATTATGGATTGTAATTAGTTGTATGCAATGTGGCTCCTGCCATTCCACAGGGAGATAAATAAAAATGCAGCAAACCCTCACAGAGGCTGGGCTTCAGTTTGAAGACAGAAATCACATCCAGTCAAACCCGATTCAATGATTGGATAGACAAAGGACTCTACCAGGGGATAATTTGGAATAATTTGTTAATTCACAGTTTTAAACTGTGTTAAAAGACTTATGTTTGCTATAAGAGTATGACCCATTTTGGAGAGGCTCCTCCTGGAGCATCGTGTCCAGCTCTGGGGCAGGGTATGGACATGGAGCTGTTGGAGAAAATCCAGAGGAGGCCACGGAGATGATGAGGGAGATGGAGCCCCTCTGCTCTGGGACAGGCTGGGAGAGCTGGGGGGGCTCACCTGGAGAAGGGAAGGCTCCAGGGAGAGCTCAGAGCCCCTTCCAGGGCCTAAAGGGGCTCCAGGAGAGCTGGAGAGGGACTGGGGACAAGGGATGGAGGGACAGGGCACAGGGAATGGCTCCACACTGACACAGGGCAGGGTTAGATGGGATATTGGGAAGGAATTGTTCCCTGGGAGGGTGGGCAGGCCCTGGCACAGGGTGCCCAGAGCAGCTGTGGCTGCCCCATCCCTGGACATGTTCAAGGGATGTTGGATGGAGCTCTGAGCAACCTGGGATAGTGGAAGGGGATGGAACTAAATGAGTTTCAAGGTCCCTTCCAACCCAAACCTTCCTGTGATTCCATGATCCTATTTCCCTTCTCCTCTATGCTCCTGAAAACAGAAATTCCAACACAAAAACTAAGGGTCATGAGTTTGTTACCTCCTAAGCACAGCTCTGGAAATTAAGGACTTTTGAGCTGTGTCAGGTAGTCACATTCCACACACAAATAGAGATGTTTTTCTTGTATCAGAAGAGTTAACACCAGGAATTAGAAACTGCATAACTGGGGGAAAAGTCCATTATTTCCAGCAGGGATAAATCCCATGCCATTTTTTTGCTATCTATATGAAAATACCTTTTATTTCCCTCATTTATCACACACTGATGTTCTGCATTGGTGCTAAAAGGTGTATTTACAGTATCAGATCTTTGGGCTGATATTATTCCTCCACTATCTATAAAACACAAAAAGGAAGAAGCTGGGAAATCTATAAGAAATAAAGTCACTCAGGGAATATGACTATGGAAACTGGAACTCAATCCAACAAATGCAATATGTCTACAAAATACATACATTTAAGATAATTACAACCTGCAACGAATGCTGTAAATTGTATGTAATGCTTTTAAATCTATAAATATTTCCTGGTTTTCTTTTGGCTTCCGTTTAGAAGCGAACACAAAGTGCAACATTTTCTGCAAACACCTCCAAGACCAAGAGATATTTCATGTGTAGGACATGAAAAGTATAAACATTTAATTCTTATGGTTTTGCAGGTTCCTGGGGGCAGCAAATTCAGCTGTGCTTTCCCTGCTCTCAGATGAGAAGGATTTATCCCTGTGGCTGCTTATAATGAGCACCAACTAAGAGAACAGAGCCTTTTGCTGTTGTTTTTTTATTTTCTTTAATGGCTTAGCAAAAACTCCCAAGCCCTTAACAAATTGGCTGAGCCAGTCCAATAATGTAGGAAACCAAAGAACTTCCAAGTTTGTCCCCAAGTTTATTTTAAAGTGATTATTTGAATGCAGAATGATCAGATTTTTGCTTTCTTGCTGACTGTACAAAGAGATGCAAGATTCCTCTATCTGCAAGACACAATAGCTAAATTTGTTTTCCTTTTTTTTAATTTTTTTCGTCTTTTTTTAAAGTCCTATAACAAATCAATCTGCTGCTTGGAAATAGTCAGGCCTTTCCACCCTTTCCTTTTCCTGCTCCCCACACTGCCATGTTATAAATCTATGGAAGATTTATATATATATATATATATAATTTATCTATTTTTTAAAACCTGCTGCCCCCCATGATGTGGCAGAACCCACTGCGGATGAGGTCCTAAACCAACTTTTCCACCTCTTCCCTGACTCCCTTACAGGAATCATGGAATGGCTTTAGTTGGAAGGAACCTTTAAAGATGATCCAGTCCAACCCCTCTGCAAGGAGCAGGAAAACCTTCCACCAGCTGGCAGAAAACCCCTCCATGGAGCTCATGGGAGGCAGATGAAATGGAAGCGCTTGGGAACGACCCAAATTTGGGAAACTTCTCTTCATAAGCTAAAACCACTTTCAATTAAAATTAAAAATATCAATGTTTTTCTCTACATCAGTGCAGTGCCAGCCTCTGCCCATCAGGTTATTTGGCAACATCTGCTGAAGGTCCCGTGAATCTCTAAATCTCCATAAAGAGCTGTGTAAATTCCCAGCTCCTTGCTCACTGTTGGTGTCCCAGGATCCCTACCCAGAGTTAAAAATCCAAGCAAACAACACTCAAGAAAGAGGAAACCGAGGAGTTCATTGTGCCAGACCAAAATCAATAAAATGACAGAGCTCTGGCTCCCCATTTCCTGCTTTCCTTGCAGGAATACAAAGCTAATGACTGCTCCTGGAAAGGGAAGGCATGCTTACAGCTTAGCTACATCCTTTCTGTGAGGTATTCCTGATTTACATTTTTTATTTACATCAAAGGATAACCTCGCTAAAACACGTTCAAAATGTCATAACACCGAGAAGCAAATATTTCAGGAGCAAATCCAAAATAACTGGTTTGATGTTTGAAAGAAATCTGCACCTTGTCAGGCTGAGTTATGTTGTGAATTTATTCAGTATCAATAAAAAGTCAGGCATAAAACCTGAATTCAACCTTTACACCATATTTTCATGATCAGGCACTGAGGTTACACTAAAATATATTTAGGTGCATTTGACCAGCTAAAAATGGATTAGCAGAAAATTTTCAGCTTTATACTTTAAAAAAAAGGTAAAATAAATTCTTTCTTTTTAATTAAATCTAAGCAGTGCAAATAGGGCAGCCTTGGTTTTTACAGCAGCTCTCCAATTATCCTCTGAACTATATCGGTTAAAAATAGGTCAAAATCAATATTCCCTTTTCAGGACAAACCTTGCAACAAAAAGAATCTTTGAAAGATTTTCAAAAACAAGCTCTGAGAACAAACATGAGCAAATTATGAACAAGGGGAACTGGTGCTACCAACACTTTGAAAGGGCCGATGGGGAGTGAACATGGGGATCCTCCTTCTCAGGATGTGGGCTGGGAGAGGGATGAGTGCTGGAACACAAACCAGCCAGGGGAGGCATGGAAGCCTTTCCTGAATCTTTGCAGCAGGATGGATGCAGAGCAGCCCAAAGCAGCCTTTGGTGTGTATTTATTGCCCTTCCCTGAGCACCTGGTGACCTGTGAGGAGTCTGCTCCGCATCTGGGGGCAGGGGATTCCTTGGATTCACAGGCCACAAAAAAAGGAAGAAAGGAAAATGCAACAGCATCTGGTTTGGACTGAATGGAAATGACTGCACCAAAGTGTGAACTTGATTCTGTAGTAAGAACAAGCAATAAAAATAATAATAAAATATGTGTGCTTTTAGCCAGCCCTCATTTACCGTGGTGTATCCCAAACACACCATCTCTGTCGAGGGCTGTTTCCACAAATCTATCCAAGATGCCCAAATTTGCCCATCCCGGTACTGATGTGACTCCGTGGAGTGCAGGACTTCCCACCCAGCCCAGCAGCATCAGCAGTAGGATCTCAGCTTGGAAGCAGGTCAAGAGCAGCAGAGCTTTTGAATCCCAGCCTGATGGAAGGGTGTGTTTTTTCCCTAAACTGGCCGGAAAGGCCGGACCCTGCCTGTCCTCTGACACCCTGAGGGGGAGGCCAGGAGGTTGATTGATTGCACCAAAACAGATTTGAGTTTTTGAAAGATCTGGAAGTATAAAGATCTTTTTAATAGCAGGGGAAAAAAAGGCAAAACAAAAAACTTGTCAAAGAGTCTGGTTTAAAAAATGGGCTTAAAAAAAGGAATCCTCCTCTATACTTCTTTTCCCTACTGCATTTACTGAATAATGGATTGATTTGGGTTGAAAAGGACCTTAAATCCCATCCAGTTCCATCCCCTGCAATGGGCAGGGACACCTTCCACTGTCCCAAGTTGCTCCAAGCCCCATCCAACCTGGCCTTGAACACTTCCAGGGATGTTGCCCCAAACGGTTAAAGTAGAAATACCCTGTGAGTTTTTGGGGAGTGTCTGTGTGGCCTTATATTCAGAAAAGGCAACTGGATACCGCACAGCCTTAGAGATTCAAGAAGCTCGTGGCAGCCTTTACTGTCACCTCTGCACCGAGATGGGTCACACTGTTAGAGAAACATTTAACCCCTGAAAACTTCAAGCCCAGCATCAGACATTTTTCCCTGCCTCAAAACCGGCCCAGAAGCTGGGCCAGGAATGAAACAACCAGGAATTGGCTCCAAGTAAAGCCCCAGTCATTACCCAGTATTTACACGGCAGGAATGAATCACAACTGCTCGCTGTGCTATCAAACAGATGGGAGCAGAGAGCACCTCTTGGTTGGAATCCATTATGTGCTGCTTAAACAATGCTTGGTGCAAGGCTCTGCAAAGAAAACAAACGCCTGGGCTGGAGAAAATTGTGACAAAACACAACTTAACAGTGCTGGCAGGCAGGAGGCAATTGCACTGGGGCTGGGTAGCCTTAGTTATGGAACAGAACTCGCTGCAGACGGTCCTCTGCAATTTGGGTAATTATAATGGGAGTGAGCAGCTGTTGATATTTGCCAATTTTAAATGTACGTGGATTTCTTTGAGGACTGTGCCGTGCAAATTTAGTGGATCCCGCTTGGGTTGTTCCTGTCTGGAAAAGTAAAATCCCTCCTCTCTGTAGGGACATTGGGGGCTGTGACCTCCTTTTACCAGAAGTTTGATTACAACATCACATTCCCCCCGTGTGCTCAAAAAGCCAAGGTCAAGCATGGACCATGTCAAAGGCATCATCAGCTCGTTACCCAGTGCAATTATATTTTCTGCACCTTTCTCCCTTTGTCCCACCATGCTTCCTGAGAGTATTCCCAGCTCACAGCTCTGCATTTTCCCACCCACACATCCCCTGTTTTATAACAGAGNTTTTACCAGAAGTTTGATTACAACATCACATTCCCCCCGTGTGCTCAAAAAGCCAAGGTCAAGCATGGACCATGTCAAAGGCATCATCAGCTCGTTACCCAGTGCAATTATATTTTCTGCACCTTTCTCCCTTTGTCCCACCATGCTTCCTGAGAGTATTCCCAGCTCACAGCTCTGCATTTTCCCACCCACACATCCCCTGTTTTATAACAGAGCTGGAGCTGAGCAGCCAACCTGACCCTCCTTGGAAACATCTCCCCTTCCACACACGTAATTATTGCAGCCATCCCTTGTGGGGGACCCAGGACGTGCTGTGCACTGTGGGGGAGCAGAATTACGATGATAATTACTCCTAAATTTCCAATGATAAGAAATGGCTCATCCTTCAGGTCATTTCTGAGTATGTTCCCCTCAGTGGGAGCTGCCTGGCTGAGCCCCAGGTGTCACACAGGGGTTGTGGCACAATCTGCTGGGCAGCGTAGACCAGGAGAACTGGATTTCAGGGATAATACAAAATAAAGTCCATTCTGAGCTGTCAGAGTCATTATCTGAGCCACTCCTTGCACCCCTCAGTGTCAGCTGCAGCAGTGCCAGGACACAGGTTTCCTCCCATCCATGCAGAAGGGTTACAAAGCCATGGAAAACCAACCCCAAAATCCCATTGCCAAGGTTCAGCAAACTCACAAGGAAAGAAATAATCAGGAATTCAGTAGGAACCGTGTCCACTGAGACACAAACAGAGGTGGCCACCCATTTCCCTGAACTGAAAGTCAACTCAGAGCACTGCACTTCAAGAAAGCCCATAAATTCTCCTATCACTGAAAGAGGATTTCAGATGCTTTTTGTTTCCCGTCAATACAAATCTGGCTGGGCTCAGTGAGTTCTATTGAATGCACATGTCTCTCCTTCAAGCCACATTTCATGCTCTCCAAACATCTCTCTCTAAATTAAATCCTTTCATATTCCTTGAAAAGCTCAGTTCTTAATTAGGAAAGAGTTCTGATTTTCCATTTTCATTAATTCATTCGATTTCAAGATTTTGAAGCCAAAGTAATTGCAACTAAGTGAAACTTACTGAAAGGCAAAAAGATACAATCAATTTCAGACAATGAGAAAATTAAGAATTTTTTTTTGAATGCAAGGGTTGGTCTAAATGTCCTGGCTAAACTGAATTCTCAACAATGCTACAATCTCCAGAGAAGCAGTGATAGATGTTTTGCTTCTCTGAATGAACTCGGAGGGTTGGCTAGATTAATGCTTGAATCACTTAATTTATTTGGCTTAATTTAAACGCTGTTCTTCACTTTCAGAGCCTCCCTGTCCCCCCCCATCACTGCACCAGGCATGTGCCAAGATCTCTGAGCTCAGGCTTCGTTCTCCCTCAACATCTTTCCCTATTATGTGGCTCAGATTAAATCTTCTGCGCTAATTTGTTATTGCAGTCGCAGATCTGCTTCTGGATTCCAGTTCCCTTCTGCATCCCAAACACTGGAATGCAGAGCAGCAGTGAGGAGTCGGGGTCTAATTTCCACTCTTTCAAACCACAATTTGTCTCTGATGAATCTCTTGAAGATGATGAATGGGTTATACAAAGACAGATAAAATATTAATATTTTTTAAACTAATGAAAAGGACGATTTCACCCCACTCTTGGGCTACTCTAGATAACTTGACAAACTTCCCAAAGCTGTTCTTCCAAGGCACATGAATCATTTTTATATCCTGGAACATGCCCTAAGAGAAAGAAGGATCCGAAGATTTCCTAGTAAAGTAAATTACGCTGAAACCTGGGGGCAGCAGCTCACATTTTTCTGCTTAATTAGAAAGAGACTTTGCCCAGAGATACCCCACCTATACATTGATATTCTTGGAGAAAACAAATGACACAAAGGAGTGTGCAAAGCACAGTAAATTTATCTCAGAAGGCTCATCCTAGAACAAAAACACATGTTGTGTTCTGACTGATACCCAGAGGTTTAAAGTATTAATGACCAGTATATTTCTTGCCACAGAGGCAAAGACAAAACACAGATAAAAATGCCATTACCATTAACATCCACACACAAAAAACTGTATACAAAAATACCTATTCATGATAAAATGTATTTTAAGATACCTAAATTGGTTATAGAGACCGTTAGGCATCTAATTACTCTCGGAGATAATTTACATATTTTCAATTGCTATCTGAGCTTATAGAAAATATGTTTCTTTTCACATTACCCATCTGTTCAATAAGAACAAGCTATAAAAAAATATTTTGAGAACTTCTTCCATGACATATTAGATAAACCTGTGGCTCTCAAAAAATAACCCCTGGATCAAGGTTATATAAATTGATACTAAAGCTCAGCAAAGACCTGCTTTACACTAAATCATCTAGAAATAGGACAGCCTTTCTCCATCGAAGGGCATGAGGTAAATAACTGAAGAGGAGGTAAAAACAGATAATCAATTATTTCAGTTGGTTTCAGGGTTAGTGCTGAAATTTTCAGCCCCTTAGAGAAAACCCAAAAATCAATAGAGCACAGAATTTTGAGATAACAATGAAAGAAACATCTCAAAGGCATTTGCAACATATGATAAAAGTATAAAGCAAAGTCTGCGCTCACCTTCAGAGCGCAAATGAACAGGAATATTCCTGAATATTCCTGAGTCTGCTCTGAACTGACTGCACAGGGCTGGCAAAGAGGGAAAAATCCTGCAGAAGGCTCAGGAAACAACTCCATTTCCCACCCTCAGCCCCATGGAGCAGAGCATCACAAAAAAAACTGAGCAGGAACAGAAATTTGCAGCTCAGCAGATGCTGGAGTCCAATGTCCACAGGAATTGTGGGAAAATGGACTTGAGAGGAGCTTGGGAATAATGGGACAGACCAGCACTGGCTGCTGCAGCTGAGATGAGGAGCAAGTAGAGTTGCAAGCTAAAAACTTTAATTGTTCTTTATGGAAACAGATCTCCTTCCAAGATCCTTCTGTGCAAAACCTGGGCTGCCAGAGCATCCCACCCTGAGAGGGGACTCTTTATCCACGCTCCTGGGCAGCTCTCAGTTGCTAACAGACCCCTCACTCCTGTATTTACAGTGTTTCCCCCTCTTTTCACTCCATTATTTGTACAAGTCCTACTCTGCTTTTGCTTCCATCCCCAACACCAGAAGCCAATGACTTGGCACAGGTGAGAGAGAACTGCAGCACAACACAAAATTTAACGAGACCTTCCAGAGCCACAGCTTCCACCCTAAACCAAACCTCTTCAAGTAATAAATATCCCAACCTCCATGGCATCCTGGTCCACCTCTCTGATTTCAGTGTCTATCCTTGAATCAAAGCCAAAATTGAATAGAACAAAAGGCTGAACTTCTGCTAAAGAACTTTCTCTTCACCCAGCTGAGAAAAGAGTTAATGTTTTAGCTGTCTATGTATTATTTAGTTGGTTCCAAGTTGTACAAAACCAGTAATTCCAAAAGAAAGAAAAGCTGTGGGGCACCCATTTTTCACCCTCAGCAGGAGTGTTCTCTATGAAGTTTCAGGTCTTTAAAAAAACAGAAAAATCCAAATCTTATCCCTTGAAACGCAGAGATGGTGAAGTTCACAAAGGAGGTTTTCATGAAGCAGAAAGAACGGTCTCCACTTTGCATCAAATCATAGAAAATGTGGCTTAGGGGACCTCAGAGGTTCCTGCCCCGTGCCAGGATCAACTACACCGCTCTCATTAGCAGCTCTTTCTCTGGCTGTTCTGAAACTCCAGGGCACCCAGAGACCTTTCAGCCTCCCTTCCTCACGATATGCATGTAAACACATCCTTTACTCATTATCTTTATTACTGAGCTCTTCCTCGCTGCCTTGTAAGGCCATTCTTCTTGTCCCTGCTCGACAGGAGCGTATCTAACAGTGACACACAAACTAATTACTGCCTCTTGCTTTCCTGCAGCCATTTACACCCTGCAAGATCCATCACGTCCCGCTCAGCCTCCTCCTCTCCACGCTGACAGTCCCAGCTCCTTGCTCCTCACCACAGCCCTGGTTTCTCCAGCCATTCCTGGTTCTCCTTCCCGTGTTCCCCTGGGTGAGTTATCGCTCTCATTTATTTTAATGGCTGTTTTCCTGCCCAGTAATTATTCAAGGAGGAGCTATTATGAAACACCTCCAGTCCCCCCAGGGCTGAGTCTCCTGGGAGATCCAATGCCTCATGGCTGATCCTCAGCCTCCTGAGGCCTCCAACCCCCACGTTCTTCATCAGAGAACCTTGGAATATTTAAGTTGGAAAAGATCCTTATGATCATGGAACCATTTAGGTTGGAAAAGAATTCTGAGATCATGGAGTCCAGCCCTTGATCCACCACTGACCCATGTCCCCAAGTGCCACATCCACACAGCTTTTAAATCCCTCCTGGCGTGGCGACTCCACCACTTCCCAAGGAATGAACAAGTTGTATCCCACTGTTGCTCCTGAGCCATTCAACACTGCTTTTTGTTTTTCCAGACAGCAAGAAGTCCAACTTTTCACTGAGATATTCACCTAAACTACTGAATTACCACTCCTTAAAAAAAAAAAAAAGCCTTAATGCTGCACTTATTCCTTATTTAAATTACATTCAACTCCACGAGAGTATAAAACTTTGCTGTTATAAATAAAATATTATTGACATATTACACCAGACTGGTGGTTTTTGTACTCCCAAGCCATATATTTTGGCAGAATAAAAAGAGAAAAGCTCCTGGAAAGGTTCAGGAGTGTCCCTATAAATAGGTAATGGCTCCCAGATAGGGGTGCCACAGTTGTATCCCAAAGTGTCAGCAGGGCTTTGAAGCACAGGAGCCAGGCAGAGCCTTCTGGCAGGTGTAAAAGTATTTCCAGCATTTTTGGAAATTTTCCTCCAGGCTCATCAACATATAAATAGAGAAGGGCTCTGCAGGGGTTCCCCCCACTGTGCTGATTTCCTGAGGTGATGAGGGAAGGAGCGTTTTAGGGCCCCATCCCAGCCTAAATGAGAAGTCTTGATCACCAGAAGACTGAAGAATTTCAGAGAGGAACTCGGACAACTCCTCAAGGGGAACCAGGAAATAACATTAGAGGATCGTATAAATTGGGTTCACTTAGGGAAAGACTTAGGAAGAGCAGAGATGCCCTGTGTGCACTCATCCCGAGGGATTCCTGAGCTGAGGGATGCTGCATTATTCCCCTCAGACAACAAATACTTGTTTTTACATTGAGGGTGTTTTTTAAATAAACCTAAATTTCATGATGCATTTGATAAAGGAGTTACAGCAGCTGCACCCCCCGCAAACAACTCCATCAAATTGTAGTTTGCAAATCAAAATTCACAGATAAGAACACCTTGAACACACAAGCTTTCCCTGAGGCCAAACACAAGTTATTTCCTCTCCCTGCAGCAAGGCTGTGACAGTGACATTGCATCAATAAACAGCTCCCTAAAATTGAAGGAGCAAATTTGTGCATTCCAAGGGATGCAGAGGAATGATTTTGTGGGATAAGTAATGACAGCAATAAATAGCTAAGACTTTATTTTATGCTGAATAAATTTCTCTCCAGCTCAGGTGACAGCCAGCACACCGAAAGGACAGAGCATGAAAACAACTTCACTGTTGTTCATGAGGAACTTTCGAAACTCTCGTTACTCTGGCAAGGAAATATTTGTATATAATATAAAAATATAGAAGGCAAAACCATAAAATGACACGGTGGCTGCTGAAAAAAACCAAGCACATCCTGGTATTTCCAAATAATTTGGCTTGAGTGTGATGGCCAATGTCAGAATTCCAACTGAGCTTAAGGAATATCCCTTGGTGAGACACAGCTTTGTGTAACCAGGGTTGTATTGATTTTTCTTTCACTGAGAAAGATAAAGATTTTGCTGGAAAAACATGCCAACATTGCCTTTGAAGCCTTCAAATAGGCTGGACTCTTTGTCTAAATTGTTTAGTAAATAAGGCTGTGAAGAATTTTCAAATGTCTTTTTTTTTGCATGAAAATATCGAAGTCTCCCTTTGTTACCTGCCTCAAAATAACAGAATTTCAGGAAATACTGTACACAATAATGGAGAGTTCCACAAGACACTTATTTCTGCAGCAGCTAAACCCTGTGCAATTTGAAGCTGTGTAGTGATGGCACAGATAATATCCACACTTGGAATAGTCTTTCTTTCTTTTACATTATGCTTTTTTTTTCCATCAGTGCCTTGTCCTAAAATTAGAACAACTCCATCTCCATATATGAAGTTGCTGGCATTGGTGAGTCCATCACAAGGACACACTGATAAACTCTCTGCTCCTAAATGAAATTCCTCCCTAATAACCTGTCCTAGAAAAGCAGAGCACTGATAAGAGTTTCACTCCATGCTGTGCTTCTTCCCTCTCCACTGCTTGATTTTATGATTTGATTTCAATGCCAGATCTTGCTGTAGCCTTATTCAGCTGCTTTTTCCTCACATTGTTGCAAAAAAAAAATTCAAAACTTGGTTTGAGAACTGAATCCTGAGATAAGGCTGGAAACAGAGCAGCTGTATAGGTACAGATACAGATCTTGATGTGTATAGATATATATGCACATATATTGATATATATAGATATTGATATAGCCACTACATTGATATAAATACAGGGAAATTCAACAGTGTGGTTCTTCCTACAAAAGAAAATACTCCAATCCAGCAGTCATTGTCTGATCTCACACAGATTCAGGGAAATTGCTAAATATTAATTCTGTGAAGGCTCTGAAATTAGAGCTGATTTAGATTCTACACATTGAGAATTCTTTTTAAATTAGTTAATAAAAGGTCTGTGGAAGTGGGATAATATTGATAAATGCAATTTTCAAAATAAATTGGTGCTTCGTGATTAAACTGCATGGTTGAAAGAAGTAAAAATGTCCATGTAAAAGAGAGGTACATAATAGACCAAAATATTAATAATCAAAATATTTCTTGTGTTTTCATGTCCCTGTTGATCTCCATCAAAGAAAGGTGATTGTCTAAACTTGGACTGAGTTATAGGCTCATCATACCCCATAAAAATCTCAGTTAATGTTCTTCACAATATTTACAAGATGTTTTCAAATTGCCTCCAAGTTTGCAACAGTGACAATCCCCATGCTCAGCACTGCGAACACTCCTCCTCTTTAATTCCTTGAGACCTAAAATCTTGAAAATATCTGTTCCCTTGTTCCATCAACTCATATGGGATTTTTCCACACGTGCAAGACATCCCTCTTTCCCCCAGAACAGCAAATTCCTGTTTCCTAAAGGTTGCACAGCCAGAGCAGGAACACAAATAACACTTTTAGTCTGAAAAGGCCATTACAAAAATCAAATGGATGCCCTGTTGCCTGGGTTAAGCTTTATTCCCATTTATAGATGGGAAGGGGCAGGACAATAAAACAGGACATGTTTGACTGCACAAAGCAAATAATTCAGGTTTCCATCTTAAAAATCCCAACTGTTTCCATCCCTATCCAAAACCTGCCCCTGTGTCGTGCAGCGTTCCCAGGCTCCTGACTCTGGGTCTCCCTGGAGCTGCATTTTCCTTCCCCTTCTCCCTCCTCTGGGGTTCCTGGGAAAGATCCTCTCTGGTCTGGAGGCCTCCCACAGATCACATTTTAAACCAATCCAGCCCTTTTATCCCTTTATAATCAAAACCCCGTAGCAGTTGGCAATTCTGCACTGAGCTCGTAAGGAAAAAGAGTCAAATATTTTGAAACATCTTTTTGTTTCAACTGAAGCCTTTTACAACCAGAAATTAACTAATAAATAGAAACTCAATAAAGCATGAAATGTAGTACTTTATGTTTAACTGTGGGCATTGAAATTGATTTTAGTTTCTCTCTGCAGGGTGTGCTTTGGGGCTTTGCTTGGGGTTTTTACAGATGCCACTCACTCATTCACAGGGATTTACACACCTCAGTAGCTCCTCCACCAAAAACATGACATCTCTTGGCAATAAAAGGTTAAAATTCACTTTGCCCTCTGACTATAACAGAAATACCTTTGCAAGCTAATGATTGTAACAGGCTGCTCTGTTCCTGAATAAACATTCTAGGGATTTCCTGAGGTGTTGTTTTGTTTTGTCATTTCTTATTATTTTTTTACCCCCATCTTTTTAATTGAGGGAAAAGAATTTGGAGGGCACAGCCAGCTGAGATGGTATTTCAGTCAGAAATGTGTATATGTTGTCTTTCTATACACTTTTCAAACTGAAAAAAGAAAATACATTTACACAGCTTCTGGATATTCATTTTATAGAAAAAAAAAATCTTTAAAGCTTCTCCAACTCATCTCCTCCTGCCAGCTTTCCTGGCCAATTCTTTCTTAGTAATGCCAGTAAATGCCAAAAAAAGTCTGGTTTCAACAATGTTTCTGTCTGTTGAAACCAAGAGAGAGGCAGTTTCTGTTGGATACACTGGATTTAGGGATCCTACTCTTTCTCCAGGAGGGAGTGGGCAATGCTAACACAGCAATAGGCTCAGAGTTGCATTGAGGACAGAATTCCACAGTTCCCCTTGTTGATTTTTCCTGCAGCAGATCCATGTTCAGAAGCTCCCCTCCTCTCCTTTGCAAGAGGCAGGTTCAGCCCGTGCCAGGGCAAGGGCCCTTTTTTGGGGCAGGGAGGCTCTTGGCTGTCCCAATTCTCACATCTTTTGTCTCGCTGCCCCTTGCCAGCAGCTGGAGCAGCCCTCCCTCAGCAGCCGAAATATCCCAGGACAAGCTGTACCTCCCAGGGAAACCTGGAGGCACAGAGGAGGGAGTGGGTGAAGCTAAAGTAAATAATGGAAGACACCAGAGAAGGATTGCATCCAGGATTGCTGCCCGGAGGAGCCTGCCATGCCCAGCACTCGCAGTGCCAGAAAATAACATCCACCAAAAATCAGCAAAAACTGGGCATCTCAGAGAAGATCTGACTCTCCCCTCCTCGGGCAGCAGCTCTGGCTAAAAATCTTTGCTCCTGCACCTGTTGAGGTGGTCTCAGGTAATAAATAAAATTATTCTAAATATTAGCATTATTTATAGGCTTCACTTCAAACACAGAATGCAAAATGCTGGCCCTCAGAAGGAGGCAGAGTTGTGGCTGCCCCATTCCTAGAAGTGTCCAAGGCCAGGTTGGAGCACCCTGGGATAGCGGGAGCTGTCCCTGCCCGTGGCAGGGGGTGGAATGGGATGGGTTTTAAGATCCCTTCCAACCCAAACCATTCTGTGATTCCAGGAATCACTCCAGACTGTGATGACTGGCTGGGAAGGGCTTGGCAGGTTCACCCCAAAAAGACCATTTTTCTGCAGGGAATGCTCCTCAAAGGATGTGGTCAGTGGAGAGAGAAGGAACAAACAAGGAGATGAACCCTGCCAAGGAACCACCCTGGTGGAGGAGAGGGCCAGAAGAGGAAGGGGGAACAAGGTCACGCAGCAAAAGCAAAATAAAGCTGATCCTGAGATGGGAGACACGGCAAGGGCAGAGGAATGAGGGCAGGACTGAGGAGCTCTGCATTTCCTGAGCGTGACTGCAGCTTCAGAGGAAACATTTTCACATCCTGGAACCTGGGCAGAGCATGAAAGGGCAGGGACAGAGCCGGGGATCTAAAGGGAGCCTGACACATCCTGGTGTGACACAGGAGGGACAGGAGCCCTCGCTGGCTCCAGTGGTGTCAGAGCCACCACTGTGTGTGTAACTGTACCAGCCAGAGCAAACACACCTCAGAGCCGCCAGCAGGGCTATGGGGACACTGGTGTCACCAGAAACAGCCCCAGCACCTCCTTCACCAAGGGAAACACTGCCGGCTCTGGCAGCAGCCCCACCACACACCCAATATTCCAAGGAAATGCTTCACACAACGATTTCATCCCCAGCCTCTCCAAGCTCCCTCACCCCACCATCTCTGCGAGGCTGGAAATTGCAATATTCACCCCCAAAAGCTCCATTTTGCTTCAGAACTGTGTCCTTGAGGAAAGGCACCACACAAGGACGACACACAATTTCCAAGAGATGAAAACTGAACACAAACTTTCTGCTGCAATATCAAAATGATACAGATAATTTTTGCCTCATCTACACAAGCTTTTTGAAAGCAGCTGGCAGAGGTTTTTGGCAGGCATTTTATTTCTAGAAAAATACCAACACCTTGAAAGCCTTTTTATTGTCAAGATATTCCTGCTGCATTTTAAAAAGCCTTATTATCAACCCTAATTATTTTTTTTATCAGGCTTTAAACTGCATATAACCTCTATGACTCCTCATTACTGTTCTGAAAAATGAGAAATATTCCTATAGAAGAGGCAAATCAACTGGGGTTTGAGTAAATCATATTGAAATAGAATTATAATTCAACAACAAAGACACTGGGCTTGTTAGCTGTAGGACTCAGTGGATTGACCAGCTAAATTTACTTCTTCACCCCTAAAACATACACTGAGAACAACTCAATTTACTGTGGCTTTCTGAAATAAGGGTCTTCATCACAAAATATGTCAGCAGCTCATGGTTTCCCCTGCCCAGAGGATTTCAGTCCTTGGAAAAGGCCCAGGTTTTGCTGCTGTTCCAAGTCCACAAAGGACTCCTTGCAGGAGCTGCACATTCCAGGTGCCAGGGGCACTGGGTGGGAGAGAGCCTGCTCTAGTCTAGGGTTCAGTCTGACCCAAGGCACTCACAATAGGAATTGAGAACAAGGGAGATTCTCCTCCTGCTGTAAAAAAAAAAAAAAGTGATCACATGCTCAGAGCTGGAAAGCAAAGCATTATTTTAATCCAACCCTGAAATTCATACCTTACACTCGCAAGATCTGTTGCAAGAGACGTGAAATAGCCAAGTATAAGCTAAATTAATTCAATATGAAAATGCCTCAGTACAAGCACTTTACAAACCCAGCAGAAGGCAGGAATTTAGGTTTAGGTTTTAATCCCACATTAAAGGGTCGCTAACATGAACGGCATCATTAAGATCAAAATATATTTTCCCCCATTTTATTGCAGGAAGCACGATCTGTTTGTTTGTGGGGTTTTTTTGAAATGCCAGCCTGAAAACTCCAGTTCAAGCAGATTGCTTGAGCCCCATCAGCTGCTGGAGGATTGCTGGAGCTCGGATCTGAGACACTACCTCATAGCTGGTGGGTCACAACCAAGCCCTCTGCAGAGCCCCTCCACACGAGGGCTGGTACTGGGAGGCAGAGCCCAGCACCATTATATCACTGGTGATCTCCCCTGGCCAAGTATGACAGAATTCCTCCGACAGCTCAGCGTGATCCGAGCTCACAAACGGGAATTTCACCCTACGGAAGGCCACAAAACCCCACGGAGAGCAGGAGGTGTCTGGTGGATTGGTCGTACAAAACTCTCCATTTTCTGTTCATTAAAGTACTCCTCACTTCCAATAATACCTGAGCAGAAACTCTCACACAAAGCTTTGCAGACTTAGCACACTGTATCACTTAAGCTAAAAATGAAATGGACTCTTTCTGGGATGAATCCCAGTTGCTTAACACTTCCCAGTATGCCCAAGCGACTCAGGCAGGAAATGAATCCTCGTGTATCTAGCTGGAACCAGGGCACTGATTCAGTGCAGACAGAGAAAAGAATTTTCCCCACTCAATCACCAGCACAAAGATTTTATTGGTGGTCCCAGCTCCAGGAATTTCTCAGCCCTGGAGCTGCTGTGTGAGCTCCAGCAAGTCCCTGGAACCAGGATACACCCACCAACATTTCTAAAGGGGGTAATGAATTAAATTATCAGATGGATCGATTGGTTAAACGAGGGTGGATGGGAGGAAGGGAACGTGTTTTCCTCCTCTTGGACGAGGTAAGGTGAGAGGGGTGGCTTGGAGCTGCTTTGGCTCACCGGGACACAGAAATTCCCCTGGCTGCCAGAGGAGGTGCCACGCTCCCTTCCCTGATTGTGTCCATGCAAAACTTCTGCTGCTTCCAAATTAAACAAACACAGAAGAGTTATTAACTAATAGAGCATATTTGCACTAATTACTCCTCAGAGTGGCCCTACAAGGCAGGAGTATGGGTATAAGAAAAAGCAAGAGAAATATCAGATTGTTTACCAGGCTATTAAATTAATGACTTCCAGGTTATTAATTAAAGGCTCAAGGAGAGGATCTCCCAGGGAAGGTTGTGGAGGATTAGTGCTGTTCCTCTGCCTGTGCCAAGCTGCATTCCCAGCTGATGACACAGCCTATGCAGAGAGCACAGCTCTGCTCTTATAGTCCGTGCTCATGAGTCATAAAAAATATGGAGAGCACTATAAATTCTGCTTATGCCTCTCTCTCTCAAGATATGTAAAACAACCATGTAAAAGAGCAATGAAAGCTGTCCTCTCAGCCTTCAAAGCCTTGTTTAAGCAGCACTGTATGATTCCCCTTAATACAATTGTCTGGAAGTCTAAACTTTGGTAATTATTTCAAATGAAAAGGAACAGCAGGAGGCTCAGTTGAAGGGAATATAAACAATTATCACTTGCACGAAGGCTATGCCAGTTATGAAATAAACTTGAATGGGTTTGCTCTTGAAAATACTGAGCTCTAAATTAATTATCTGACTTAGTGAGCCCCTCAGCTGTGCATCAAACCCCGTGTGAGTCACGCAAGAGGGGCAGCAAAGAGGGGAAATGGGAACCAGCACAGAGACCTTCCCTGTGAGGGTGGGCAGGCCCTGGCACAGGGTGCCCAGAGCAGCTGTGGCTGGCCCTGGATCCCTGGCAGTGCCCAAGGCCAGGCTGGACAGGGCTTGGAGCAGCCTGGGACAGTGGGAGGTGTCCCTGCCCATGGCAGGGGGGGGAAGAAGACAAACTTCAAGGTCCTTTCCAACCCAAACCATTCCAGGATTCTGTGAGTCTGATGATCTGGTTATACTGAGGCCTTTGTACTGATGCCCCAATAAGTTCCTAATAAAAGTGAAACTGGTGTGGAGACCAAAACTCTGGATAAGACACTGGCTATGGCTACCTTTGCCCCTTCTGCCAGCTTGCAGTGGTGCAAGAGCAAAGACAGGATCAAATGGGTAAGGCCCATTCCTGCTTGGCAGCTCCCAATGTGTTCTGGAATCTCCAGCATTACTACAGTGGCTTTTTGACAAGACCCAAGTTATTTCCTCTTCCTGACAATGGTATTTTATCTCAATGGCAAAAAAATCCCTATTTCAGTAGGTGCTGAGCAAGGGCCTTACAGGCATGAAGAAAAAAGCAAAAAGGTGAAAAGCATCAATGTAACACCCAATAGATGTGATAAATCTGGAGAATCATAAAGATAACCAACAACTGTCAGAGCTGATGATACTTTTATAGATAGCAGAGATTTTCACACTGAGATTCACGCAATCAGTGCCCAGAATTCCACACAAATAATCAAGATTCTGATGTTTGCTCCTGAACACAATCCATGGCACAATACTTAGGAATGGGGCAGGCAGGGATGCAAAAGCTGCTTCCTCAGGAGCAAAGAGAGATGCAGTGCATGCTAAGCTGCAGGAAATGGTAATCCTCTGCCACTTCACATGCACAGTCTTAGAGCTGTGACAAGTGTACACTTAAAAACCAGAAGAAATATGGTCTAAATATATATTTTATAGCTGGCTTTCATCTTTATCTTCGCATTTCATTGCTAGAGTTTATATTCAAAGCATAACATAACACCAAGAAAGAAAAAAAGAGTGTTGCTACAAGAAAAGGAACTCTGCCTTCTCATCTTTCTTTCTCCCTTTTTTCAAAACCCTTCTTTAAGATTTCAATTTGCAACCCTGATTTATTCCAGCCCAGGCAAAGGAAGGAAACAGATTCACACGAGCTCAGAATCTGGCCTTGGAAACTTCAACTTGGCAAAGCAGTGTTACTGCTCCCTGAATCCATTACCCCCTCCCCAAAGGGGAGAAGAATTCCTGATTTATTTGGATTTTGAAGTC
This sequence comes from Daphoenositta chrysoptera, assembly GCA_013397915.1. Classification (NCBI taxonomy): domain Eukaryota; kingdom Metazoa; phylum Chordata; class Aves; order Passeriformes; genus Daphoenositta; species Daphoenositta chrysoptera. The sequence continues at coordinate 76,348 of VZRO01000186.1, read as the reverse complement.
ACTGGTGTTGGAGTAGAAATATCCTGCAGGTCTTGCTATCCTCTCTTCCCACCTTGGGCACCTTTCTTTTCCTCTACTTGTCCCTAACCCAAACACAACCCCAATTTCTTGGGGTGTGGGAGGCCACAGAACAAGAGGTGTCACTCTCTGCAAGGTGGGGAGAGGTGGATTTTCCAATCTATGTTTATATATTGAGGTCAGTGACAGTATTTTAAAAGAGTCCCGTGAGGCTCACAGTGATCCAGGTGGATTAAGGGTCTAACCCAGTGACAGGTACATTGTGTGCAGCTACTTTCCCACAGTTAATTATTTTAAAGAAGTCACACAGCAAAATTTGTTCATTGATTCACACATCCCCCAAATTTAACATCAAAAATCAAATTCCCTGTTTGAAATTCCATCATTTGAAAGCAACCTGGGCTGGCGACTTGCAAACTCAAAGCAAGTTCAAGCATCTCAGGGCTTTCCAGTTTCTCATATGGTTTTTGAGGAACCACACTCAGGTCCAGGCTGATGTCCTCAAATATCTGCCCAGGTTCAGCTGCATTCCCATTTATTTTTATGAATGGCAGCTGTATCCTGATGGGAGCACACACAGGTTCATATTGCACTGGGATGGATGCAGAGATCAGGGCTACAAAAGAAGACCCATAAGCACCAAAATATGTCAAATATCCTCCCATAAGGAGAGCTGCACCTGACTTGCTCATGTGCTTTTAGAAAATTGAGAGGATTACATCTTTCAAAGCACTAGGTCCTGGTTATCTTTGAGTCCTTGCAGGTGCCAGCAATGGCATTACAGCCAAGACTGGACAAAACCCCACACCTGAGTGACTGGTGCCCAGCCTGAGCTCTCTGTGTTTACCTGCAGAGCTGATCGCAGCAAATCCTCACAAAATACTTTCCATTTCTCAGGAACTTCATGCATTTTACAGTCTGGACCCAACCCTGGGTACAAAGCCAGCTCCACTAATCAGTGTGTCCCTCTGGGAGCAGGGTGATGCCACACTGGGATCCCCCCCAGCATTCCAGCTTTTCCATGCCTGCCCTGCCAGGCAGCATTTCCCCACTGTGATGACCTTTTAAGCATAGAAATGGAGCCAAAACCTCCTTAATGCCCATGTGAAACATTTCCTGCCTGGCTCTTGTCTCTCCGAGAGGAGGGATGTGCTCCGGGCTCCGGAATAACACCACTGATATTACCTGACCCAGAGCTCCTGTGCTGCAGGGATCTGGCACACACCAAGCCCTCTGTGTCCCTAACAGGGTGTGAGGATAAAAGCTGAAGCCAAACAGATGGTCTTCTAAAAATCTTCCCTAAAGTGTTCTGTGTACTAAAACATCACTTACCCAAACTCTCATCAAACTTGGCTTGATTTGCAAATCTCGAGCCAAGTTTGGAAGAAAAATATTCAGCTGGAAATATGTGGGGGGGAAAAGAGGCTTTTTGCTGCACTTAAATAATATAAAATGAAACAACTTCGTTCAAACCTTAGAAATATTTAAGAAAAATAGAACCCAACCCTCGTGTGTTTAAACCAAGCGCTGAGGTGGGGGTGGAAATCAACACAGAACACAAAGTGCTGAGCAAATGAAAAAAGAGAAGTGGAAGGACAACTGGAGCTCTAATGTATAATGACCTATCAACACGTGCTGTAATGCACACAACATTTCAGGGCAGGAGGAAATCACATCTGCAGGGAATATGGGCAGCTATTGTTTGAAGCACAGGGTGATGTTGCACAACCCCATCCCGCTGCCACACGCCCACAAATGCAGCATTTTCTCCTCAGCAGCCCTGAGCAGCAACAACTGGACACTCAAAATAGCAGCCACTAATTTTAGCAGCCTGCTCAGGATTGGCAGCTGAATATTATATCCAGTTAATAAAAGAATTTAACTAGGTACCAGTAAAATGTTCCTACTGAAAATGATACATTTAAACAACAACAACAAAAAAAAAGATACCAGGAGAAAAGTTAACAACTCCAATCAAACAAACAGCATCACATAGTTGTAAAAACATTCAGGTCTTTCCATAGTACCTTCTCTTAACTATCCATATTTTAGTTTTTAAATATTTTTCCCTATCCAGGATGCTGACAGGACAAGGGGGAAAGGCCCCAGGTTGTGATGAGGTCGGATATAAGGAAAAATTTCGTCATTGCAAGAGTGGATAAGAATTGGATCAGGCTTCCCCAGGGCAGTGTTGGAGCTTCCATCCCTGGAAGTGTTCAAGAAATGACTGGAAGTGGCACTCAGTGCTGTGGTTTAATTAATTTGGTAGTGTCCAAAGGTTGGACTCGATGACCTTGGGGGTATTTTCCAGCCTAAAGGATTCCATGATTCTATAAGAAGTGCTGGCATCAGCACAAGCATCTTTTAAACAGGAAAAAAACAACAATATTTCTGAAATGATGCCACCATGAAATCCTGGTTTTGGTCTTCTAGAGCTTGAGTTGGGGAAGGTGAAGAGAAAAACTGATCTGCCCAGGAAATTATTGGTTCTCTCCAGACACAAACCACTTAATTTACACTTAGGAAACCCCAAATTCTTGAAATATAATTTAATTATGTGTCTGCATTTAAAACTGGGGTTTGCCTCCCATTAATTTCAACTTTCATAGGAAGCATCCAGATTATGAGATGTCCTTGAAAAAGCACATTCCAAGTGTATTAAAGTAAAATCTGGTTAGAGCTAAGCAATTTTTCTTTTTTTTTCCCTCAGCAAATGGAATTTTCTCGCTGCTGCTGAGCAGTTCTGTGTGTTTGTGCCATCAGACAGTGTGAATTATCTCAGATTTTTTGCTCCTGCTTTGCACATTGCACGGCCCTCAACGAGAAAGTCATTAGCTTAATAATCATTCCTGACAGATTCCAAGTGAGAGATTCCAACAGATACTGCAGCGACTCCTGGGGTAAATAAAAGGACAGTTTTATCTCCAAGATGGGAGAGAAAGCTGCACTAAATGATGAGTGTGCTTTCCCAGGGACTAATTGTTAAGCAGGAGTATTTACAGTTAAAGGATTGGGGAATGGGGCCATCATTGCCAGGCAATTATCTGTACACAAATAACTTTAATCCCTTGGCATTTTTATAGCCACTCCATTATTTATTTTACCATATATTCTATTCCAATGCCATTCCCCTGTTACGAGTACATACTTTCTTTAACTTCATATACGATTAAAATAAAAGAGGAACACTTTGAAACGAGTTGAAGAACAATAGATCCTATTTAGCCATCAAATACAGCAGTATTTAACTTTTGTGCTTTTGATCAATATTTATGTGACAAGCTATTCATTACTCTTCTCCTCTACTAGCGAAGCTGTTGTTCTTCCCACAGCCTGATGTGCACTTCTGTGTATTTAATTTATAAATTTCCATGGAGAAGAAGTATTCAAAGGGAAAAAAAAAAGTGCTGATACAGCACGTGGATCTTTCTACCAAGCCACAAATCTTTTCTAGTGTTCATCTTAAACTGAAAGTAATTCTGGGAAACAAATTAACGATATAAATCACGTTATCATTACTCACAGAAAGATACTCGGTTGTAACTCTCCCAGAGAGCTCCAGTGAGTAGCTAAAAGGCCTCTCTCTATATGGAGAATGCCTGTTTCTAATTAAATGATCTAAAAATAGAGTTGCACATACATCTAGGACCAAGCCATCTGTGTTATCTCTCCAAGATAAGCCATTCTACACCCACTCTGATATCCCTTTCATCACTGCACAGATTCAGAACTGGGACTGGCCCTTCTTTCCTATTTAGGAAAGGGACAACGGAAAAGAAAGAAAAATTTTAATCCAGACAAGCTTATTTTGAAAGTCAGAGCCCTTGTTTTGAAATATCTTTTCACACCTACTTGTGTCAATCAGCAACGTGATCCAAACGTGTCCTGCAAGCAGTGGCAGTAGTCAAGCAGGATTTCTCCATGGAACACTTTTCCAATCCAGCAGGGAAAGCTGTTTCTAATTGGCTCTCTGGGTCTTTTGCATTGTTTTTGTGCAGTGGTTTTTGCTTGGGTTTTTTCCTCCCTCTTTTTTTTTTTTTTTTTAACTATTTAAAAACTTTACTTTTTTCCCTCCTCATTCAGATAATTCAAAGAACAACATAAAAAGTGAGCTGGAATCAAACTGCACCTGAGTTAAAAGGTTGGGTAAGAGATAGCCATGATATCTTTGGTGATAATACACAACAAACTGTCTTCATACTTCAAGAAGAAGACAAAACTCAGCCTTTTTTCCCCTAAAAGCAGCTCCCTATATTGTTCACAAATGCCTGAGGGGGGAAAAAGGAGGAAAGCTTATCAGGGCCTGTCAAGAGGGGGAAACAATCTCTGCTTACTCAGGGCCAGTGGCAGATTCTTCCCTTGTTAGGCAAAGGGAAAGCAGAGTGTGCAGGGAGAGTCACCCCTCACTCCCAGTCCAGCACAGGGGATGGAATCTGGGGGTCTCCCATGGGATAATTAACTCCAGATAAAGCCTCAGGCTGCAGCCAGCACAGCAACGTTATTTACACTGGTCCTTAAAAGTTCTTGCTCTGTCAGACTGTATTTACACAAACCAAGTTTGTTGGGCTTGCCCCTCCCTCAGTTTTGGTTTTTGCTGTTGCATGATAGAATCTCAAGCAATGAAATTATTATTATTTCACCTTAAACCTTCATTTCTGCCATCAGAAACAAGAACTCACCTCTGCAGGAAAAAGGCATTTATTTCAACCAAAGACCTTATCCATTTCTTAAATTAAATAAGCAACAATTCTAGGTATCTGGCAACAACATAAAAACACTCTTATAACCTGCAGGATGAAAATGCATTGAATTCTCCCTACAGCCTTCAAATTGTTACACACCTCAGAATAAATGAATGGGCAAAAGGAACACTAACCTTTGAATAAATGCCATTTGCTGGTCTCCACTGTTCTCCATTCAAAAGGAAGGGAATTGTTATCTCATAATCTTTGGACTGCTCCTTTGACATCTGCAGCCTCGAGGACTCCACATTCTCACCTAAGGAGAGGAAGAAGAACTTCAGGTTAACTCGGAAGAGCACCTGACCAGGTGAACCTTGTTATTTAAGGGACTTGGCAGCATATTTGAAAAGGAAATAACTCAGGAAAAGGATTAAACATTAAACCACTATGGGCTTGTAATGTCAGTGTCAAAACCTACACAAATTTCAAAGAGAGCTGGGGTTCAGGGGGGAAGGCTGGAGGGGGATTAGATGGTGGCAGCAGAAGACAAAGACTGCACATTAAGAGATATCAGGATGCAAGGATATCATCACAGAGGATGCACATTCTCATTAGTGGGGGGAAAAAAAGGTCTGGAAGAGAATATAAACTCTCATTGAAATAACACTCTACTCCTACACAGGCAGATGACTTCAATTCATAGCACCAGGTCAAAAAGCTGTTTGCATGCAGCATTTATCAAGCGTTTTTCCTCTCCCTAAACATATTAATGGCATTGTGCCTGTCAAGGCAGAGCCCTAAAACCAATATCACAGGACAAGAGCTGGAAAAATAATTGAGAATAAATCAAAGAGAAGATAGGGATGGCTTCCATGTGCCACAGTACAGTCAAAACATTGGTGGGGTTTGCCACACTCTGTGCTCACCTAATGCTCTCTGAGGATCAAGAGTTACATTCTGAGCAGAATAACCCCCATTTAATCACTGTTAAAATTAGCTTAAAAACATCTGTGCTGTCATTATGGTTAAGACAATGTGAGCAGAAGTAAAGTCTGGTATTTTCCAACATGCTTTTAAAAATATGACACCTTGTCTAAAACACGCCAAAAAAACCCTCATAAGATAAAAAGATAAAATATATTCCAGAGAGGAAAGTTGTTATACAGAGTTCTAACACCCCTTTGATACAGCCCAAGTGACAGAGGGCTGGGAGGACAGTGTCAGTCCTTAAAAGAGATGATCCAAACCTGGCCCACGATTTGATTCTCCCCTGGGGAGGCACATGAAACACCATCTCATCAGCCTGGGAGGGTCTAGACAGAACATCCAACCCTTTATTCTCATTATCAGGCAGGAAGCTCCCTGCTCAGAGCAGGAATTTATGAAGCATATCTCAGCAAAATGAGAAAAGTTTGGCTCCAGCCCTGCTCTCCTTTCTCCTTGGCTCACTAGAGCAATCTCAACCACACAAATTAAATGACTCAGGCCCTTCTATTATTTTGTAGGATTCACATTCTGAAAGTTTTGTGAGATCTAAGTTTTCAGAACCCTTGGGAGGATCCTTGTCCCCCCGTGGATGCATTGTCTGCATGGCTTCCACATAGTCTGACACCATGGAGCTGCCATGGTGATATCAGGGAACATCAAAGTCTCTCTGATACTCCTCCTCGTGCCTTTCCCGATAATTCTGCAGAGCATGAACTTCACAGCATTACCCAAAACCGAGGAAAAAAGGGAGGGATCAGCATTTGTGCACAGATGTGTTATTCCCTGGACAGACAGCCTGGTCTGGAAGTGCAGCAGCTATAAAAATACAATGGGAAAAGGGAAGAAAATCCACACCAAGTATGGTTCAATTTTGCCACTTCTGTTCCATCCCAATGAAGTGATGCTCGTGGTACATAACAAAGTAAGGTTACAATGAGCAAATTTAATCTTCCACACGTGCTTATTTATCTGCTGAAAACGCTCGTTGTGCAGAAGTGTTGATAGTCTGGAGACAGACATCAAGACAGGTTTATAGGCAGCAGTTATATCTTTATTGGAAAAGATAATTTATTTGGGGGGAAACAAAGCAGACAAGCTTCAGGGTTTGCAAACTCTTCTGAAGCCACAGCATTTATAAAACACGAGATCAATTTCTGTCTAGTTGCTTTCCTTGAGCCAGATACTTGGCTGCTTATCTGAATGTTTTTATTTAAATTATTGGGTGTGATAAAAATCACAGCTTCCTGCAGAAGGCAGAGGAAGCACCACAGCCCAATTTTGGGCCTCATTCTGGAGAGAATTTGGGCACGTGCACTGTGCACTTGCTTAACTGCCCTCAGTGTGATATAAGCACAGTACAGTGTCTTTTGTATACCAAATAGTATTTTTTTCACAAAATTTCATTATATTTATGGACCAAATATATCTATGAAAGAGTACAAAATAAAGAAACCTGTACAGCTGATAAATAAACTCTAGCCCAGTCTTTAAATAAAAATAAAGTATGGGGAAGATAAAAAGGTAAATCCTTTAAATTTCTGCAGCCTAATTGCAAAGCTTTGAAGAACATGGGGCAGAAAATAAGGGATCACAGCCAAGGAAAGGCAACCCACAATTATCCATCCCAATGGGAAAGGCCTGAAAGGGCACGGAGCAACGGGACACAGACATGGGGAGAGGAAGATTCTAAATCAGGAGGGAAAAACCCACAAAAAATATAAGGAGAGAGTCAGGCCAAAAAAATAAAGCAGGAATAGCACAGGAAACTTGGAAAAAATGGGATAAAACCAGGTGGGAACAAAGGTGAGACAGTTCTTGGCAACCTTGGAGAGCCTTCGGCCTGCGCGGCCTTCACCTCAGCTGGAGCCACCAAGGAGTTTGTGCTGGTGAGGGAAACTTCACCCCGTCCCCTGCACAACCTCTGCCCAAAACCCATCCCCAGCTTCCTTCTGTGGGTTCTGGGACGCCCATCCCCAGCAGCACAATCCCAGCCCTCCCAGAGAGCATCCCGGGGGCAGCAGAGAGGAGCGGGGCGGGATGGGCCCGGCCATGGCGCTGAGGAAGGGTTTGCATCGCCCAAACACATCCCCGAGCTCCCAGAGCTGCAGCTCCTCATGCACACGAGACGTGCTGGTATTTCCTCTCTGCCACTCTTCATCTCCTTTCCCCGTTTTCAGGAGGATTTCTTTGAAGCTGAACCATTAGAGTTGTTTGTGTTACGTTAATAATGAGGCCTCTTCTCTGCGGGGACTCTTGGTACTACAGCAATATAACTAGTGTAATAATTGAAATCAGAGAATTGAAATTTCGGTAACGTGTCATGAGAGGAGAAGAAAATCAGGCCATCTGCAGTACCAGAAAGTTATATTAGACCCAGGTTTCCTATCTTTTGTGTCACATGCACCTACTTACTCACCTACTTATTTTCCATTTCAGTGAAATTCTGTCCAGCTCTTCCTGACTCAAGCTCGTCTCCCACTTTTTCACATGAAAAACTTCACAGTTGTGTCTATCTGTTTTCTATTTTCAGCCTGCACTGAAGGTAATGCTTTTGATCCACAAGCAGCCCACAAGCTGATGCAGCGCCCTTTATTCTTTTTTTCCCCCCAGTAATACAAAAGCTACTTTGTACAAATAGTGAGATGAGTGGATGTTACCTGTCAGTGACTTTTGTGTGGCTTAAATATTTTTCATCTGCCATGTACTTCTACAACTTTTCTGCTTTGCATGGTATCATACAAGGACTTGTTGGCAAAGAAGTTAAGAATTATTTTCATCTTTTTGCTTTGTATTTCAGTTCCTCCAAGCTCTGTGCAAAATAAACTCCGAGCATGGGATGTGACATCTTTGCTTAGCGGCCGCTGCCTCCTGAAAAAGCCCAGACACTCTCCAGATTTGCATTTACTTAAAATTAATAAGCTTTTAGTGAGGCAGGGCAATTTATTTGTGCTCATGATAAACAAAGAGGTGAATGCTCCCAATGCTGAGTAGCTCTGGATAAAATAGGATTAAGTGGAAGGAAAATAGAATATGTCCCACTAAATGCACACCCCAACCCTCTGCCAGTGCTGGTTGTGCTCCCCGAGCACGGAGCAGGACAGGAGTCAGACCTGGGCTGGTTTATAAACAACGTCCATCTCTTCCACACAGATTTACAGAAAAGTCAGCTGAGCTTCCCTCCTGTTGTGGATGGGCACGTTCTTGTCCCACACAATAACGTGGTTACACAGAATAACCTGGGTCAGAGAATCCCACAATGGTTTGGGTGGAAAGGACCTTAAAGCCCATCCAGCGCCACCCCTGCCATGGCAGGGACACCTCCCACTGTCCCAGGCTGCTCCAAGACCTCTCAAACCTGGCCTTGGACACTGCCAGGGATCCACGGGCAGCTACAGCTGCTCTGGGCAACTTCTGTCCTAGGGCCTCCCCACCCTCACAGCCAAGAATTCCTTCCCAATATCCCATCTAAATCTCCCCTCCTTCAGCTTAAAGCCATTCCCTGTGTCCTGTCCCTCCATCCCTTGTCCCCAGTCCCTCTCCAGCTCTCCTGGAGCCCCTTTAGGCCCTGGAAGGGGCTCTGAGCTCTCCCCAGAGCCTTCTCCTCTCCAGGTGAGCACCCCCAGCTCTCCCAGCCTGTCCTCACAGGAGAGAGGCTCCAGCATTCCATCAGTCACGAGGTACTCAAGGACTTTCACAGCCCCAGAGCCTCACAAAAGCCCAGACCAGCCAAGGTCACAGTGATTCTGTGGGATATCCATTTCCACCCCAGACTGCAGCCCTGTCCCCAGCCACACTGTCCCAAACCACCCCTCATGTCACGCCCTGCACTTACTGCTGAGCTATGAAAGATACGGAAGAGAGCGAATAAAAAAGGCTAAATTAAATTAAATTATCTCTGTGCAACCTTTCCTACTGCAAACAGCCTCAAAATTCTAAGTCACAGCCTGTCCTCATTTTCCTCTGCAACAAAACACCCAAAGCACTGGAATAATCTTTGGATTGAAAAGAATAATTGAACAGAGTAATCTTTCTGGAAACTGAAATCAGCTAAGGGCAGTGCTCTGGCCTCAGGGCTTTGGCAATGCCCTGGAAGTCAGGAAGGACATCCTTTATCCATTTCCCTCCTCATTTTCTTCAGCTTCCTCAGTTTAGTGCACGGTTTGTGGGATCCATGTCCTGGATGGGTAATTCCTGGCTATGGGATTTACACCTGGCTGCATCCAGCACTCAATCATTGGCAATGGGTTTGGGGCCAATTCCTGAGGTATCCCCAGAGCCTCCACTGCTGGCTGGGGGCCCATCAAATGGGAAAGAGCTTTATCCCCCCATCAGGGGCTTTTCTCTCATTTGGGATTATTCTTCTGTCACCTCCAAATTCAAAATAGAACTTTTTAAGCCAAAATTTCCTAAGCTTACACACTAAGAGGAGAGGACCAAGTCTTGTCCTTCAAGATGGAGGCAAACTTAGGAACTTTAAGAAGGGATGAAACAGGATAAGAATTGGAAGCTGCCCTACCCACAGCCAGGCATGGGAAGGGTTTTACTAAGCATCAGTAAGAAAATATATTAGATCAGTCTGCGTTTTTATCAGCAACCTTTACTCGAGTGTCCTCCTGAAATCCAATGCTCAGATTTTGGATATGAGTGCACAGAGAAGGACAATATTACAAAGAACCCAATAATTTGCAGCCTGGAGCAAGGGGTTGAAACTCAAGAGGGTTGTACCCTTAGGGACCAGTAAGATTTCTGCTCTAACCATTCCTTTCCAAAGCAGGTGACACCAGGATGACCCACACATGGTGTTCAGGATAACACTGATAATGCTGCACCAAAAGAGGCGTTTCCAGGGAATACCAGAGATCCAAGTTAGGCACTGGAATGCCTAACATCTGGAATGCTGTGGGCATTTCTCCTCACCTGCACTCACAAAAGATGAATTGAGCCTGGAGCTGGTGGGTTGGAAAGGCTGCCAGGGAGAGCAGGGAAGTGGAAAGACTGAATTATAAGAATGGAACTAAAAGAATTATTTTACATAATCTAGAAAACTAAAGATGACAGGACCCATGATTGTCCCTTAGCTTTCTGTGCATCTTGGTATTTATCTTGCCAGTGCTGATATATTTATGGATGGCAGGAGTGTAAAGTGCCTATACACAAAGTGAGACAGGATTCCAATACAGAATTGGACAGAGGATCACATCCAGCTCTTGCCCATCAAGAAAAAAAAAAAAAACAAAAACAAACAAAAAAGAAAAATCAACCTGCTTTAAATGGAAATTGTCAACATTAAGGATCAGATTATATCATGCCAAAAAAAAAGTGTCAACTCTCCAACCACATGGCTGAGGCCTGGGGACGTGTGATTCCAGTCTTCTGTTTCACTCTGTCTTACAGGAAAAGCCAAACATTACCCAAGTTAAACATTACCCAGGCACAGGTCTTGCTGAAACCACCTTCTAAAATGGTGCCTGTTCTGCCTGAGACAGGAGAAACAAATTGGTTCTTAATAAAATCACTGAATGGTTTGGGTTGGAAGGGATCTTAAAACTCATCCATCCCTGCCATGGGCAGGGACACCTTCCACTGTCCCAGGGTGCTCCAAGCCCTGTCCAACCTGGCCTTGGACACTGCCAGGGATGGGAATCCACAACCTCCCTGGGCACTAATATAAAAAAAAAAAAGCAAAATATAATAATATCTGATAATAAATGTGAAAATGCTGCAAAACAAACCAGTACAAGATTTCCAGTGCATAATGGTTAAACAAAGCAAGCCTGTGACTTGCATGGGGTCAGAAAAGCAACAGCTTAAATTTTACATCAACCACCAGCTGAGGACACAGACACCCTCTCAAAATAAAGGACAAAAAATCACCACACTGATAAGGTGCTTCCCATTATCCCACTTACAGCACTTCCACAGCTTCATAAAAGGCAGCACAGCACCAGACTCTGCCCTCCTTTATTTATAAGCACAAAAGCCTAGGCAAGATTTGTCTGTGCATAAGTAAAACTCTTATCTCTTGCAGTAAAGTTTTTATTAGTTCAAAATCGTGAATTATTTTCCCAGCTAACCTTTGCTCCTCTAAGCAGTACATCGATTCTTTCTACAAAACCCAGGAAAATTAGTCCTTTCATGGCCTGCTTGGAAAATAAGTAATAAAAAATAAAGGGAAAAACTAAATACAAAGTTCTACTTGTTTTCTCCCTTATCCCAAATTCCCAAACCCAAGACCTCAGGCATTTAAGCACAAGTAACCCTTGGAATGCAACTAATTCCATGGATCCTCTTGAGCTTGAATCTTGTCTTTTTTTCACATTGAAAAATTACTACTCATGTACAAAAATTTTTCAAACATGAAAAGTCAGCAAAGGTCTTTGATGAGCCTGAGGAGAGGCAGCAGCAAGATGTCTCCATGCATTTCTGAATTTAATTTTGTGTTCTTTTGGCTTCTAATGGCAAAAGATCCTGTCTCCAGCTTGATGGGTCCGTAAAGATGAAGCTCTGCAGCATCACCAGTGATCCACACCAGGCAGCTCCAGGATGAGAAATGGAGGGTTGAGATTCCCTGATCCCCGTTAACTGAATGGCATTAAAAACATGGCTTTTAATATTTTGGGTTTGTAATTCTCAGATCTACCTCCTGTCATCGCTCGCTCGTGCACAGTTCCTCCTTTCCTAAATCTGATTCTGCTGATGAAATAATCAGTGACAGGGAACAGCCCTCTCACCCCTCCCCTGTGAAATCCCATAAACTCCCTGCAATATGTCATGTGCTCACCATTTTCATGTGGACATGGCAGGGAAAGCTGAAATTTGAAGGTGACTTGCTGCTCTCCTCCACCAAACTCTCTGTGGTCAGTGTCACTGCCCCACCAGCTGAACAAACTGATGACACAGAGAGACAAAATAATAGAGAAGGGGGGGCAAGAAAAGAAAAACCAAAATGTTCCTTGTGGAACATACCCCCTAAGCAGTTGGATCATCTTAATCTTCAAGCTTCTGTAATACAACTGTTGGAAGGCTCCAAGTCTGAGCACAATAAAGTGCTTTATTCAGGGAACCATATGACTCCATCAGTCATTCAAGCACATGTTTGGCACAGATTGAAAGTGAAAAGCATAGCTAAGGCAAATATTTCAAAACTGAACTTGTCTTCCTAACACACATGGTTTATATATTGGTGTAATATCTATATAACTTTTCAGTTCTCATCTAGAGTAATGTCATGGCTGAAGTACAAAATGATGTCTCTGCACCAGGCGTTTCTCGGCAGATAACGCATGCCAAAAAGCCATTTACTAGAAAATTAAAAGGGAGCTATCACACTTGACAGGTCCACAAAAGAAAAAACCTGTAAAAATAGCTTTTGTTCCTTCTAATTCCTGAAAATCTATTTCTCCAATTGGGATGCTGCACCATCCCTCCCTGGAGAGCTCTGCTGCAAGAAATCGGGGCTGGGCGGTTCCTTCCTCCTCGAGTGCCCGAGATGTGTCTCCTCTGTTTGCAGATGAAATATTGCTCATCACAGAGAGCAACTCCTGCTGATGCAAATGCGATTAAAGCAATCTGGGGAGAGTACAGTGTGATTAAAGCATAAGTAATGGCAGAAGGATTTGGGCCCTCATTATACAAAATACATATTGAAATGCAGTCAAGGGAAGAAGCCAGTGTATCTCAATATCCTCCCTGTTCTTGAGAACAAAATGTGACAAGTGGAGTTGGGAGAACAACATTTGCCATAGACTGCAGGAGGGGGCAGGGAGCCTGCAGAACGTTTCAAATAGCCCAAACCCAGCTTTATGATGTGTACAGAATATATACAGGGATATATTTGGGAAACAGCTGTCCAGCCTCATTTGGGATGCTGTTATGTTTGACTCAGGAATTACTATTCAGGACCAGTCCAAAGAGAGAGTTGTGTTTTTTTCCCTAGAAGACAACATTCCAAAATATAGAGAAATAAAGCAATGGAGCTCTGAAGCAAAGGGCATTTCAGCACAGTGGGCCATGGGGGTGGATCAAGAGGTTCCCCCCATGGAAGAGCTCAGGGCTTGCAGTTCACAGAAGGGGCCAAGTCAGAAATGCAAGATTCCAACCCAAAGGAGCCTTGGAAAGTCCACGACACAGAACTTCTGTCCTCCTGCTGCAAATCCTGTTTTCAGCTGCTTCCCTTCCAAGCCCTGATCCACACCATATCAATTGGCCCAGCCATTCCCTCTTATAAAAACACAAGCAGGACAGGGCTAATAATGGAGGAAAATCCTCAAGGGCTGCACAGTGCCTTTCCCACAGGCATTTCCAGGACGCCACAGTGAAGAATGTCCCATCTCAACTCAGCATAGGTGCTGCTGGGACACATCTGCCTGTTCCTAAACTGCTGCTTCTTCCCCAAGGAGTCCCACAGATTCTTGTTTTGGTTATGAACTCAGCCTCGCATCCCTCTGCACCAGCAGCTCCTACAAAAAAACACTTTCTGAGGCAGAGAAATAATAACCTGTGTTTTACAAGCACAAGGAATCCACAGAGCTCCAAGGGCAGAGAAAAAGCTACTAAATATATATTCACTTTTCAGCAATGAGTCCACATAATTATGTGAAAATCCAGGTCCAGTACTCCTCTCCAACTCCTCCCCTCCAAAGCCTCATGAAAGGCTACTTTCACTGAGTGAAGTTCAAATTACTCTCCAAAATACAATTTCCTCTTGGTCTTTCAAAAGGTACAGTGCAATCCCTCTCTGCAGTGATTTACTAACCTGCCTCAGCGAGGACAAGGAATCCTCAGCACAGCTGAACTGAGGGATGTTCCTTCCTGTGTACAATCAGCAGAGAAAAGCACCACTGAGTGCGAGTGGGAGCTGTGCTCCTCACAGGCACACAAATCATTCCTTCAGATTTCTCTGGGAAGCACAGCAAACCCAGCTGAGGTGAATTGCAGTCTTCATTCAGGTGAGCAGGCTTGGGATGTGATTTGTGGTTCTTCCCCAAGCCAAGAAAAGGAGCTGCTGGGCTGAGGAGTTTATATCCATCAGGAGTTTCTGTGTGGGGAATTCCTGCTCCTCACATCACACAACAGCAGCGAGAGGAAAAGGAACTGCACCTACACCAGCACAAGCTGTCACTGAATCTCTCTTCTGGTTTTTAAAACATGAATGAAAAGAAAACTTGGAGTTACTTAATGTTCTTGAAGCCACCTCTCCTGCTCGGGTTTATGTGTGTGACCTTGCAGGAAGTGTCACCATAAGCTCTGGGTCGCTCCATAACTCCTGACTTTCACACATTCCTCTGGCAGATGAGCTACAGGAGCAAAGAACATTTATTTTTATGGTTTCCTCAGGGCAGAATATCTGCCCAGGTCACTAACACAGCTCTGCTCATCTGCTCTGCACATCCTCTGGTGCTGCAAAACCGATCTGAAATGCCAGCACAGGACACGAGCAGCAGGTTGTACAAAGGAGTCGGATCCATGGAGGGGAGAGAATTTATTCCAAAAGAAGGTCAGGCATAGAAACAAGGAAAACACACTATGCAGAGTGAATAGCTCCTTCTTTCTAAAGTGTGAAGATTTAAACTAAAAGATGAGATGTTTAGATGATATATTAGGACGAAATTCCTCCCTGTGAGGGTGGGCAGGCCCTGGCACAGGGTGCCCAGAGCAGCTGTGGCTGCCCCTGGATCCCTGGCAGTGCCCAAGGCCAGGCTGGACATTGGGGCTGGGAGCAGCCTGGGACAGTGGGAGGTGTCCCTGCCATGGCAGGGGTGGCACTGGGTGGGATTTAAGGTCCTTCCAACCCAAACCAGTCTGGGATTTCTCCTGCAATGACCCTGTACTTCCACCCTGGTATTTACCCAAAGTGTCTCTTCAGGGGGGTGCCTGTTCCTCACTTAGGAACAAAGAGATGAAGAAATAAATCCTAAATCTTTTGGAATGCTCACCTCATGCTTCAAAACACATACCAAAATGCAAGAGCATTTTGTGATCCCCAGGTCAAAAAGGAACACGGATGAGGTGCTGTGTCCATCCCTGTGTGCTGCAGAGGGATCTAGTGAATTTATTCCCAGGTCTCTCTGTCACCACAGTGCTCTCAGTGGCAGAAAATCAATGGAATATAAACTTAAATAATATGGACTGAGTTATCCTCCTCACATCTTTTAATTGTTGAAGTACCAGAGGATCTCCAGCACAGACCATCATTGCATTTAGACAGTGCTGCTGGATAAAACACTGGCTGTGCTCAGCTCCAGGCTTGATCAGGCCCCCTTTTTAAATTATAAAGTCCAGATTTTGTATTTTTAAAATTTTTTCTTGCATAACTCTTTCAAAACAATCCTATAAATACTTGGATTTGCTGCAGTTTGTATCTTAATATATTCTTTCAGAGGTAAGCAGTCACACATGAGGTTTATTTATCCTCCAGCTGCTTTCAAGAGTGGAACGCATTTAAAAAGAAGCAAGAAAACAGCAAACTTTCACCATTGTCAGAAGGTTTTTCACTTAATGCATATGATATATATACTATTGAACTAAATTTCCAGGGGCTGACACAGTTCCTCTTAACAAATATTTCAAAATAAATGAGTTAAAGATATTTTTGTGCCAAATTCTGCATCCAGCTTTTTCTGCCTTGATGTGCATTATCCAGCATGGCTAACAGGCCATGACACATTTCACTTCTTGCCTTATTACATCATAGATTTGGGACAAGAAAGAATTTGTTCTTCTAATCACTGCTTTTAGCAAGTTGACCTTGTGAAAGGACAATTTCCTGCCTCCAAACTATTTCTTATCCTAGCTCCAGGCCATGGAAAGCAGCAAATTCATTTGTATGGGCTGTAAAAAATTAGTGGAACAACCTGGAGGGATTTAGGAGACTAATTTCTGATTAGACTTTGCAGTTCATCAAGGTACTTGATATCAACCTAGTCTCAAAATCCTGCATGAACCCTAAAAAGAGAAGGGGCAACATCCTGAAGCAGGGGTCTACTAAGAAAAAATCCTTTTTATTAGTGGGATATCAAAAAGATACAAATTTAATACATGTGAAGCACTTTGCTCTGTGTTAGCCAGAAATAAAGAGGATTGACCTCTTGGACTGCACTGTTCTATCAAGAATCAACTGCTACCCTCAGACTGTGGGGTTTTAATTTACTTTGTCACAGATCTGCCCTGGAGACCCAGCAGGACCTAAGAGAAGCCTCTGCAGGTGTGATTTAGGCCTGTAGCACTCCAAAATTGTGCAGATGATGTGCTTTTGTCCAGGGAGGAATTTGAGAAGCTGCTTGAAATGTAAGTACAGTGTGCAGGCAACAGGGAGAGTGAGATCCAGGATGATGTGCAGTAAAACAGAAGAGGTTGTAGAGGAAGGAAAGTCATCAGAAAAAGGGGATTAAATAAAAAAATCCCTGCAATATGAACAGCCTGGCATCCTAAGCAGGGTGGGATGGTGTGAGACAGAGTTGGGGAGAGCCTGCTGGCGTGGCAGATCCTGGCTGTACAACCTGACAGTATTCCAGACCCACTTCCAAACACCCTAAAAAGGTCAATTCCTGGATTATAGCAGCTCTCACAGCACAAGTGAAGAGAAACCCACCCCAAGAGCCCAGTCACTGACACGGCAGCTCAGGGCTCACCCTTGGCTCTGGCACAGCCCAAAAGGAGGCTCAGGAACACCAATAAAGCAGAGCCCAGCTGGGCTCCTTGGCCAGTTTGCCCTGGAAATGTGAGATCTGTTGGAAACAGCAGGGATAAATCTGTCAGGAGGAGGATATGTGAGGGCTGGGGAAGGCTGGTGGAGGGCCAAATAAACCTTTACATGAGTTGAGCCTTTTTAGAACAGAATTTCATGATCATGGGTGGTAAGTGAGGGCCTTGGTGGGAACAACAGGTAAATAGATCTCTTCAGTGGGATAAACAGATAAACACAGCCCTGGCCTGCTGCAGGCACCCACGTGCCATCAGAGAAATCCCACTGGGGCTGCCAGCAGGATGCAAAACCACCCAAAACACAGCCTGTCAATCGTGAGTTCAAGGATGCTCTTTGCAGCTGGCTGAAGACCTTTCCAGAAATCCCAAGCAGAGCAAGAGAGGAGACACCCAAGAAAACACCAGTGAAGAACCTGTCAGCTCCCCTGGGAACGGGAGGTTAAGGATGCAAATGCTACTGAAGAGTGGGAATAAAATTCCTCTGCTGGGGGATTTTGGCAAGGATCTCTGGAGCCCCATGGACAGTGACAGCTCATGCCAGGCTATCTGCAGGGGACCTGAAGGGGATAATCATCAGACAAGGAGGTGATTATACACACACCAGAAATATCTGCCACAAATGCTGGAGCAGTTTGACAGAAGACAGGATTTATAAATGAGCTCTAAAACACAGAATGTGCTGGAGGAATCAGGTTTAGAGGAGGAGACAAGGCAAGATTTCCTCTCCTGCAATTTATTTCCATTAGACCCAAGGAAGCTGCAATCAGTAGCAAACTAAAATCCGAGAGAAAAGTGATTTTAATTGAAGGTAAAGAATTTTGGGTTGCAGTTTTAGGATTTTCATATTTTCATGCCCAGAGAAGCTGTGGCTTCCCCTGGATCCCTGGGAGTGTCCAAGGCCAGGCTGGACGGGGTTTGGAACAATGTGGGATGGTGGAAGGTGTGGGACAAGATGGTTTTTAAGGTCCCTTCCAATCCAAACCACTCTGTCATTCTAAGAGTCCTTTTTCTACTGTTTTCCCAGCTAACACAATATT
The DNA here is from genome assembly GCA_013397915.1 of Daphoenositta chrysoptera. NCBI lineage: Eukaryota > Metazoa > Chordata > Aves > Passeriformes > Daphoenositta > Daphoenositta chrysoptera. The sequence goes on along the minus strand of VZRO01000186.1, from coordinate 57,921 downwards.
TAAAAGAGATTTAAAGGTTTACACACACACACACAAATTTGGACTTTACCTATCCACAGCATCCCTTTGTCTGCCCTGCAGAAACAGGAAGGCCTTGACCACAAAAACCTTGTACAGGTGTAGATTGTAAGGTATGTGACTGAGTCTGTAAGATCAGATCTTATCCTACTTTATATCCCACTCCACAAGGACAGCAGAGCTAATTGGGCCTGGTTGAGCACTCCAATTAGTTTTCCTCTTTGTGCCTGAGGTCCTTTAAGCAGAAATTTAAGCAGAGCAATACTGAAAACTAGAAGAGCAACTGTAAAACCACAAAAACTGGAAGGAAAACATACTAAAAGCAAACAACAAGGCTACTTTTAAGCTGTCCAGCCCACAACCTGATAATTTCTGTTTAATAATAGACCTGTCACTCAGGCAGAGCCACATTACTGCCACGTTTCAAAACCGCTTCTCAAGGCATATCATAACTCCAACTTGTCTTAATCACTAAGCACGTGTTTCTGTAAAAATCAGGATGTCCTGGCAGCATTAGGATATCCTGCAAGGCTCCAGAATGCCCAGTGAGACCCGTGCCAGCCCAGCCAGGAGCACTTGCTGTCACTGGGAGCGTGGCTGGGCGTGGAAATGCACGGCTGGAACTTTCAGCACCTCCGTGACCAAGAAAGCAGCACAAGCTCTGGCAGGGCTAAAGCTGTGCTCTGCTTCCACAGGAAAAAGTGGAATTAAAGGAGGGGATGCTCACTGAGCACACTGGCTGTGGCTGGAAAAGAGCAAGTTACAGACATGGTACGGAAAGAAGAGGAGCAGGAAGATACAGGCAGGCAAATCCAAGGGCCAGCAACCACCACAGCTGCCCAAACTTGGACATCTAAAGCCCCATAAAGACACCTAAAAACACCACAGAGATGAGCAGCTGACACAGACTTTACCCAGAGCTTAAATCATCAGTGTCAGTGTAACCTTAGAGCTTCAGCTTGGCTCTGAGGAAATTCTGAGCCACAAGAAACGGGAATTCCACCCCTTCTTCCCATTCTGCTCACTCATCTGTGTGCTAGAGCCAAGTCACCCACAGTTTGCCCTCTTACTATTGTAGGGACAAACACTTTGAAGCATCTCACCTCAAATTTTCCTGACTGCAAGTGAACTTCCAAACCATGGAGGGGCCTGGCCAGGCACAGTGGCTCTGACACTCAGAGAAGGGACCTGTTCTCCCACCCAAACCTCCACCCAAACCAACCCTCCCTTGCCCCACGGAAAGGGAACAACCACAGGGCACCTATTTCTCTTCATCTGCCTGGGAATTTCTGCAGCCTTTACCCCAAACCCACTGATTTGGTGTAAATACAAGTGTTGGCAAAGAGAAATCAAGATTCCACACAAAGGCAAAGCTCCAACTACTGTTAATTCATTAAGATAAATCCCAGGGGCTTGATGAAATGCAACACCTTGTCCTTTCCCCCTTTGGGATTTCAATGTGCTAGAGAATCTCCCCATCTTTTCTCTTAGCAAGTTCAGAGCCAAAGTCTCAGTCAAAGTTGCTGTCAATAAATTTAGAGATAAGCAAATATTTACAAGATTTCAAGTCACAATGGAAAAAAAAAGACCAAAAAAGACCAAATATACGAGTTTGCAGTAACAAACTCCACGCACACCTCTCAGTGCTGTTAAATGTATTCATAGAGGAGAATCTCCTTTCCTCTCTCACACAAAAGATGCACAATCAGCTGCTGCTTAAAGAAGGGGAGAGGACCTTAGCCCTCTGAGAATTCCAGAATAAACCCCAAACTTGCTGAAGGAAGAGCCAATCCCTTCCCAGGCTGTTCCCCATCCATAACATGGATAGCACAGCGCTCCACAGCTGAATCACCGCTCCCCGCCTGGAGCTCCCTTTGAATGAACACAGCGGCGGCGAGAAAACTTTTACCCAGCCAGGACGCTTTTACCATCACTATTTGGCTTTTCCGCGCAATTTTTCCCAGCTGGAAACAGATCCCAAACTCTGACAAGACTCCCAGACCCTTGAATTCAGCCCCGGGGGCTGTTTGTAGGGGATGCGTGGGAGGAGAATTTCCCCCCTCCCTCCTCCCCGGGACCCTGCAGGGCACCCCCAAATGCACACAAAGGGGGGATCGCTGGGATCAGCTCCACTCGCAGGGGATGGGAGCGGCGGGATTGGGGTGCAGGGCTGGGGGTGCAGGGCTGGGGGTGCAGGGATGGGGCAGTGGGTTTGGGGGTGCAGGGAAGGGACCAGCGGGTTTGGGGGTGCCGGAGGATGGGATCCCACGGAGCTGGAGGTGCCGAGGGGCTGCACAGCGGAGTTTTCCCGGGAAATCTCAGGGAAGCCGCGCAGAGCAGCGGGAGTTCCGCGGCTCCGCGTCTGCCCGGCCGGGACCCCCGNGGAGCTCCCTTTGAATGAACACAGCGGCGGCGAGAAAACTTTTACCCAGCCAGGACGCTTTTACCATCACTATTTGGCTTTTCCGCGCAATTTTTCCCAGCTGGAAACAGAGCCCAAACTCTGACAAGACTCCCAGACCCTTGAATTCAGCCCCGGGGGCTGTTTGTAGGGGATGCGTGGGAGGAGAATTTCCCCCTCCCTCCTCCCCGGGACCCTGCAGGGCACCCCCAAATGCACACAAAGGGGGGATCGCTGGGATCAGCTCCACTCGCAGGGGATGGGAGCGGCGGGATTGGGGTGCAGGGCTGGGGGTGCAGGGCTGGGGGTGCAGGGCTGGGGCAGTGGGTTTGGGGGTGCAGGGAAGGGACCAGCGGGTTTGGGGGTGCCGGAGGATGGGATCCCACGGAGCTGGAGGTGCCGAGGGGCTGCACAGAGGAGTTTTCCCGGGAAATCTCAGGGAAGCCGCGCAGAGCAGCGGGAGTTCCGCAGCTCCGCGTGTGCCCGGCCGGGACCCCCGCTCCATCCCCGCAGCGGGAGCAGCGCTCTAAATCCATCTCCCTGCTCCTTGTCCGGCTAAAATGGAGCTCGGGGCTCGGGATCCTGTCGGGAAGAGCCCCGGGGGCTGTGTGGGACTTACCGCGGGCGCGGGGCGATGCCCGGAGGAGCCAGCCCGGGCCGAGCAGCAGCAGCAGCAGCGCGGGGAGCCGGGCCGGGGGCAGCGCGCGGGGGGAGCGCGGCGGCGCTGCCTGGAGGCGCTTTGACATCGCAGCCCAGACTGAGGGAGACAAACTTTCATCAGCTGGGGCTGGAGAGCAGCCCCATAATATACAGTTACCGAGAGGAGCGAGCTGGGACTCAGGATGTGAGAGATTTCCTGCATGCAGTTAACTCCAAAACCCCTCCTGCTCCTGCCTCAGCTGCTGATGAGCTGGGCTCGGCTGCACGGGGAAAAAGGAAAACAAAAAAAAAGAGGAGTTGGGTTTTTTTCTTTCCTTCCCCCCCGCGCCCCCCCTTATTTAAATCGGTTTGTGTCGGTTATTCCATTTTTTTGTTGTTGTTGTTTTGGCAAGGACCAAACTTAAGCCATCGCCCGTGGAACATCTGAGCCCCGCGGCCGCCGCTCCGCAGGGTCCCAGTGCCCGCAACCCCGGGGGGCTCCGGGGTCCCCCCTCCCATCCCTGCTCCCGAACTTTTCCCATTTTTTTTACTCCACACACAACCCTGGCTGCCGCCTCTGGAAAGTCATCTGTGTACGTTAGAGCTCAGGGGTTATTTATTGGTTTCATAATTATTTCAGAGTTGTTTCTGGTGTTGTTTCTTATTTTATATTGTGGGGGTTTTAAAAGAAGGGGGGAAAAAAAAGAAAAAGAAAACAAACAACAAAACACACCCACAGAGTTGCCAGATGCATTTTTTAAAATCTCCCTCATTCAAATTATTATTACTGACTGTCTGGGAGAATAACCAAATACAGATTATCTACTCCTTAATGTACCACCAAAACACATGTAATGCCCACATGTTGCTGTGGAGCAGCAGAAAAAAAAGCATCTAATCCTGAAGATCCTCACAGTCTTTTTCCTGTGCAGTTTTTAGCTTTAATTTACTAAGATTCTTCCCAAATCTCAGAGTTTGGATATTGATACTGAATTCTGCAGCTTGGCTCCATGTTCATTGTGTATGAAGCAGTTGGCAGAAACGTTCTGAGATGTGTCTGTAGGCCAGCAGGCATAAGAGCCATGCAATCCCACTTAAAAATGGAGTTTGGAAGCACAGATTTGGGGCTCTTCTGGAGCAGGGGATGGTGATTATTCCAAGTGATCCAGATGATGCTTTTCCCCAGCTCTGGGGGAAAATGAGCCAGCAGAAATTCCAGGGGTACAACCTCTGTGGCTCCCAAACTGGAGCCTGGCACGGTGCCCTGGCAGCATCACTGAGCCACCCAGGGATGAGGGTGGCAATCCCAGCACAAATAAACCTGGAAAAGGGTTGGGATCATGAAGAATGTGCAGAAAGGGCTCTCAGCTGCTGCTGTTCACAGTTAAAAAGCACCTTTCACCTTTTACCCCTCTGCCCAAAACCAGACCCACGGACTCGCCCCCAGTTGCTCTGAAATTTTAATTTTGTCTACACTTACTCCTCAAGCCTCACCTCACATTTTCCTCACCGTGTGTATTCCCTCTCCTTGGGAGCAGTCAGGGATTAGCCCATGTGTAACTTTAAACAGCCAAATGCTAACTTTTCCCTACTCGGCCATTATCAATTACAATTTAACAGCTACTCTCAGTAATATTTCATCCCCCAAGTATAAACTAATGAACTCTATCAACTCTCTCATTAAGGACATATGCGCTCCACACAGAACACTGGTTAAAAACATTAAAATTCAAACAGAAAGCTTCTTTGTGGAAGGCGACCATAAAAGCCATGTAGACATCTTTAGTCTTTGGAGGTATTTTTCCCATTAAAATGAAAAAAAAAAATCAGTCAAAGGGAACTAAAGACTTATAATAGGGTTTTGGTAATTCCACAAGGCTTTTCTTTTCAGTGATAGTACTTTTATCTGAGAAACAATATTTGCTAACAGAGAATGTGCAGCCAATTATATCTTGGTCACTCATTAGCATGAATGAAGTAGATATTACCAGAGTTTCTCCTCCTCCCCCCAAAACTTTACCAGAAAGAAATTGTTGCCTTTTACCACTCTGATTTTATGGGCTTGAAGCTGATAAATCAATAATTTATCAGAAAAGAGCCCCAAGTATTCTATTAACAACACTCATGTAGGAATATTAGTGAATTACAGCTACCTCTGGAGAAAAACAGCACAATTTCACCTCAGTTTGAAAACTCTCTTGGGAAAAAAGAAGACCCTCCAGGCACAGGGCAGGTAATGGGAAATGCCCCTGCTTCACTGGGACTTGCAGGGAAGAGGCCAGGCCTGGCCTTTGGATTTCTCATGTCAAAGCACCTCCCACAATTACTTTTATGAGGCTTGGTTTATCCACTTCAGAAGAACAGAGGAGTTTGTGTCGCTACAGACAGAGGCTGGCACACGCTGGGTGCTTGGTTTGCTTTTGGCTTGGAGCTGCTGCAGGAAAAGCGAGCCAGGCAGTACCCACAAGTTGAAGAGAACAAACCCTGCTGCTGTAACACTGCTGTGCTCTGAGGTGTGGGCATGAACATCTCGCCCTGGGGCTCCGGGTTGATCCCTTTAGAGGCCACCTAGAAACAGAGACCAGACAGGAAAAAGGGAATAAAGGTCGGTATTTATTGGAAAGGCCTTCAAAGGTGCACCCTGGGAGCCAAGGCCTCCAGGCTGGACCCCAAGATGGACAACGAGTCACGAGTTCCCCACACCCTTATAGGTTTGGTCCATTTGCATATCAGCATAAATTCGCCAATTAAAACCTTAGCTAATGATGTGATTTCCCCTCAGCTCACCCCCTCCCCTTCAGAGGCTTTGGGCCTGCACAGCCTGGGTGTCCTTGGAGAGCAGCCCCAGAGAGGTTTGTTATCAGCAGAGAGCTGAAGGCAGCAGGCTACAGAAACTTCAGAGTTACACATCAGGCAATACAGGATTGGAAAATATAAGAGTTAAAACCTGAGGCATCAGGATCACCTGTGGCCAGAGGAATATCCAAGGAAGGAAGCGACAAGGATCTCCCAGATCCTCTCAGGACCCCTCTTCAGGCACAACTCTGAGCCGTGTGGCCCCGATTTCTCCCGGGAGTGGTTTGGAAACACCAAACACGCCTTTTTTAGCCGGGGAATGTGAGAATTGGAGACGCTTAGAGGGTGTGCAGGAATGTGCCCTGCATGAATCGCTCCCTGTTGGCATTCCCAAAGCAGAACCACGCCAGAACCCTTCTCCCTCCCCAGCTCTCCCACCTGCCCCCGACCTGTCACTGTGTCACTGTCACAGGTCACAGCAAAGCAGCTCAACCCTCGCTTTGCATTTAGGTGTGGGAATAATTTGATGTAAAGGGCACTCTCCATTTGAAACGATGAATATTTAACTGTGTGACAACACAGGTGGCTGGCTGGGCCTCTGCTTATCAAATTAGTGATTCATGCAGGAGCTTTAGTTCACATGGCACTGGAAAGGTCAGTCCAGAAGAGAGCAATAAAGAAGGGAGCAGTGTGGAATAACTTACCTGGAAACGAGCTCAACACACAGACACCAGCAAGGAGGAGGGTGTGCTGGGGGAAACATGAATTTCCATTAGTTCTCCCTTGGTTAAAAGAGTTTTGAGAAGGAATTAGTGACTGATGGAGACAACAGGGAAAAAATAAGGAGTGGAGAGACAATAGATTAGGTCTAAATAAATCCTCCAGACTGTGATACTGTAGTGCTTTGGTGGCATTAGCTCCCAGGCAAGGTAACAAATTAATATTAATTGTGAGATGGGTTATGGTATATTACGGGGTGTGGAGTATGAGAAAAGGGAAAGGAAAAGGAGGAAAAGGAGAAAAAAAAGGAGGAAAAGGAAAGCTGTCTGCTGCCCTGCTCTGCCAGAGCAGGATTTGCATCCCTTGTGTTACAGCTGAAGTTAAATGCAGAGAGGATAAGCCACCTCAGAGAGCTGAACAATTTCAAGATAAGAGGTTCTGCTGGGCAGAAAGCAGCTCTGTAACACTGCTCTCACATCGTCCCAGATCAGCTGTGATCCCCTCTTGGATATCCAGGAAACCTCTCTGTAATCACAGCATTGAGTATTATCCAGATTTTTTTTTTTTTTTATTCCCCCATGTGCCAAAATGCATGAGGACTTGTCTGGGCTTAGCTACAGGGATCTTCAGTTTGGGGGCCCCCAGGCTAAAGTTTTTCCTTCTTAGAGTAAACAAAACAAAACAAAAAAGCTTTTCCCTTTGAAATCTGTGTGTCCCCCGGCCAGCTGCTGAGACTTTGTGTCTCCAGTCCTCCCTCACTTCATTAACTCTCTGCACAATCAAGATCCTGCTGAATTGTGACTGCAGTGGCACATTACAGTCCTCTATAATTAACAGGCGTAGATAGAGCTTAATTCAGCCTGACCTTTAGCCACAGAGCTCTGCTCTGCTCTGCAGACCTCTGTCCCAGCATTCAGACGTGGAACAGCATCCACCAGGGCTGAGCACTGAAATCAAACCCTGGCTGTGAACCCTGTTTCTGCACATACTTGAGATGGATTCTGTGGCTTTCCCAGTCTCTAAGGACAGGTTTCCACCCTCTGTGCATGCCTTGGGGAGCTGCTGAGCCGCCCTGAGCAGCACAGTGAGTCTGCACCGCGCTGTGAAGCGCAGGAAATGCAATGTCAGATCAGCAATCTCACTGTTCTGTTATCAATAAATCCATCCCTACCTTCCTCTCCTTTGGTTATGATTTTCCCTTCCTGTCCTAAAGGTCCTGTAATACTGAATTCATCTGGAATTTCTGTCCCAGAGCCGTGAGTTGGCCAATGCAGCTGGGAACAGCAAGAGGGGCAGAGCAGCCAGTGCCTGGCTCCAGCCAGAGCTGGTTCCTCCACTGGCTGTGGGGCCCTGGTCCATCTGTTCATCCAAAATAAACAGCTCCAGTGCCCCACGGGGATCCAGCAGAGCTCAGTGACACGGACAGACTTCTCCTGTGACTCTTCCAGAAGCGTCCAAGGCCAGGTTGGACGGGGCTTGGAGCACCTGGGATAGTGGAAGGTGTCCCTGCCCATGGCAGGGGGGGGGACTGGATGATCTTCAAGGTCCCTTCCAACCCAAACCATTCCATGATTCTCTGACTTTGAGAACCGAGGATTTACTCAAGTTTCTCCCTTGCTGCACATTAAAAAGGACAGACTTAGGATGCTGGGATTTTGTGGAGCTATTTGGAGTAACACGGTCCTTTGTATTTGTAGAGAGCCTTGAACTGCTATGGCAGATCAACAGGATAGAACATGGAATTAAACACTGAAACCGAAATGTTTCTGGATTTGTTTTTTAATAAAGAAAAAAACTAAACCAGCTCCTACCTTGTCTGAGTGATAAAGCACTGTAACATTAAATTCAAGCATAAACAAAACTGACAAAGCCGTCCTGGATTTCTTTATACATTTAATAAATGAGATGCAGGGTTTTTTGTCTGTCTCAGGGATAAACCACAATCAGAGAGAGCAAACCCCTTCCATTCAGCTGTGTTTGGAGAGCACTCCCTGCCAGCATCGCTTGTACCTGGAGGAAGGACAGCGGGGCTGACGGCGAGTGCCACGGGCTCACCACATTCCTGCTCTCCTGTTTTCCCTGCCCAGGTTGTCCTGCTGCTCCACGGGCAATATAGTTTTGGAAAGCAGCTCCTTTTCTCCAGCAAGGCAGGGGAGTAAGCTCTGCCTTAACGCTGATGAAGCTCCATGTACTCCTTTCTAGGGAACTGCTCAGAGCCCATTGCAGGCGGCCAGGGGTGAAAAAGCCAAGAGGAGCTCAGGGAAGAGCAAACAAAGAAACCACCACTGCAAGGACACGGGACCTGAACAGCAACAACAGCAACCCCGGAATTCTTCAGCAGTTAAAACACAAAACCACAAACCTCACACGTTCTTTTCCTGCAGCACAAACCCTCGGTCAGGCAAACACGGAGCTCCCCGTGAGCACGGGCAGCACCGGCACCCTCCGCGCCCTGGGGCACCCTGCACCCCCAAACCCTGACCCTACAGCCCCAGGAATGCCGGGCTCGGGGAATAAAGCTATCAGAGAGTGCCCAAAGGAGAGCTGGGAGGGTGGGGAAGCGTTTGGAGGGGCCACATGAGGAGCACCTGAGGCCTGTGGGTTTGCTCAGCAGGAGAAGAGAAGACTGAGGTCAGACCTTACCAGGATCCTCCCGAGGGGCAGCTCTGATCTCTGCTCCCTGTGACAGGGACAGGACCCAGGGGACGGCTGGAGCTGTGGCAGGGAGGTTTGGGTTGGATTTTGGGAAAGGTTCTTCCCCAGAGGTGCTGGCACTGCCCAGGCTCCCCAGGGAATGGGCACAGCCCCGAGGCTGCCAGAGCTCCAGGAGCTGCCAGGGATGGACAGGGTGGGATTTTGGGGGGTCTGGGCAGGGACAGGGGTTGCCCTCAATGATCCTGTGGGTCCGTTCCAACTTGGAATCTTCTCTGATTCCCTGGCTCCCAGCTTTACCCCACACCAGATCACCCATCAATATTTTCCTCTTCCAGCCTTCCTCCAGGAAGAGGAAAAAACCCCACGAGCTGAACATTCTTCTGCTTTAGTACCACAGGAGAAATACCTTCATGAAAAACAAACAAATAAACAAACAATCTTTGGGATGTCTGCACAGCCCTAAACCTCCATGGGGGAAGACACATCATTTTAAGCTTTCCCACTAATTTCAATGCTGAGAAGTGATGATTTTCCAGCAATGTCAAACAGGACATTCCTGACAATACATCAGGAAGGTGTCCTGGGCTAAAATCCCTTTAAATCCAACAAATAACCCATTAAATATGTGGGGAGCTTTGGGGTTTTTTTACTCCAGACTAGACATTGAGAATAAGGGCTTTGATCTGTTGCCTCAAATTTCACTGTCTCCCTGAAAACAAAAGGAAGAAAAAAAGCCACAATTTTTTACATGTCTCACAAGAGGACAGCATTCAACTCAGACTAAAAATTATGAAGTCGTATATTTTTAATATTCCTGTCTAGCCCTCTGCAAACCACAGAACAATGCAACATCCATCATCGTAAAAGCTGGGACAGTAAATTAGGAAGACAGCATATTTGGGGGCATTTTTAAAGAAAAATAAATATTCCTAATGGGAAACTTGAGAGAAATCATTAAAAATTACTGTGGTATCCATCACTGGAGAATGAAATCAATTAGGTCTTAATCTCCTGTTATTTATGAAGGGAAGAATGAAACAGAGCTTCTTTATTACAGGCATTTTCTGTTAGGTTCTGTTGCACAACTCTGAGCCCCAAACACAGCAAGTGAAACCTCTCAGAAGTACAATAGGAGTAAAATGTTGGTTTTGTAACATCAGCTAATGGTGTCAGATAGAGCAGGCAGCCCATAATTCTACATCTTTTACAGTTTAGCTTGGGCCATTCCATAATTCCATTTATGCCAATGAGCCCTCAAAGTTGTGTTTTCACCTAGTGGCAAACACCAAAATTAGAGGTGGGCTCCCAGTAGGGTGACAAGTTAGGGACAGATTTGGCACCACTGAGAGAGGATTCGTGACTAATTGCTCTGGTTTTCCTTGGAACAGCATTACCCACGGAGAACTCATGGATATCATATCCAAGCTCTGGGTTATTCCCCAAAAACTGGAAATCTGCAATGAACTGGTGGCTCCCTGCCCCTGACATCACTGCAGGGCTGGGGAGGATGAGTGGGGAAGGTGAGGTGGCACTTGGGGACTTGGTTTAGTGGTGGATTCGGCACTGCTGGGCTTAGAGGCTTGATGGTTTCAGAGGGCATTTCCAACCTAAATAATTCCAGAACAGTGGGGTGGAGCTCTCTGCTCTGGCTGGGAGAGCTGGGGGGGCTCACCTGGAGAGGAGAAGGCTCCAGGGAGAGCTCAGAGCCCCTTGCAGGGCCTGAAGGGGCTCCAGGAGAGCTGGAGAGGGACTGGGGACAAGGGATGGAGGGACAGGACACAGGGAATGGCTTTAAGCTGGAAGTGGGGAGATTGAGATGGGATTTTGGGAAGGAATTGTTCCCTGGGAGGGTGGGCAGGCCCTGGCACAGGGTGCCCAGAGCAGCTGTGGCTGCCCCTGGATCCCTGGCAGTGCCCAAGGCCAGGCTGGACACTGGGGCTGGAGCAGCCTGGGACAGTGGGAGGGGTCCCTGCCATGGCAGGGGTGGCACTGGATGGGATTTAGGGTCCCTCCCAACCCACCCCACTCAGTGACTCTGGGGTTGTTGAAAGCCCAGGCACTGCTGCCCTGAGGGCTCTGCCTGCTCCCTCCTCGGGCAGCCAGCCCGGGATTTAACCAGAGCAATGCTCTTTTCTCATCATTTCTCCCCCAAATCATGGCAAAATCTGTCTCCAGCATATTTCCCTGCCTCCTTCTGCAGCGACACAATTTCAGAGGAGAACCCAGTTACAAAACCAGACTCCTGTCCTCAATATGGTTCTTGTTTGACTCCCTGGCCACAGTTATATATCACAATTAATTAATGACTGCTGAGGGACCTTCCTTCCAAACACCATTATCAGGCAATCAGACAATTAGCCCACATTCAGACTGGACACCATTCCCCTGACCACCCTTTGGTCAGGATTTTTATTAATTTTCCCCACATCATGGATACCAACTGCTCACTTCAACAACAAAAAGTTCTGGAAAACCACAGAAACATGAAAGAGAAAAGGATGTCTCCCCATTCCAGCACAGCTGCAAGAGGCCTTTAGATGGTGAAATAAGAGATGCCCCAAGCAAGGAGTTGAAGATAAAGTGGATTCCAAAAAGTTTTTTGCTATTTTATATCAATTTCTCAAGCCAGAGGCAGACCTGCAATAACTCCAGAACCACGGAGCAGTCTCTCTGTGACAGGGTTTGCATCCTATAATTTTATATTAAATTGGGAAAACTGCAGAAAATAAAAGGATTTTAAACATGAAGTCTAAAAATACATCACTGTGACTTTTTTTAAAAAATATCCACCAAATTTCTGCAATTAAGAGCTCTTTTACACATTCCTATCTATGCAACACTGTCCTCAAGCAGCTCATTGCACGTCTCCTATTTTATATCATTTTAAATAACTGTGTGTACCATGAGAAAATTGGTGCCGTTTCTTCTCCTTTTTTATTTTTACTTTTTAATCACTCTGCAGCTGGTAGGGAGATGATACACCTCATTATCTTATTCTGTGGGTCATCTAAAATGAGTATTAAGTAATTCTGCTTCCCACAGCTTTGGTACAGAGCCAAGGAGAACTAGGAAAAGTGAAATTCCTGACCTAAAAAAAGAGAGGGTGCTTTACATTCTCGACATAAAAGCAAGGTTTCATATAGAACCATGGAATGGTTTGGGTTGGGAGGGACTTTAAAGCTCATCCAGTGCCATGGCAGGGACACCTCCCACTGTCCCAGGCTGCTCCCAGCCCCAATGTCCAGCCTGGCCTTGGGCACTGCCAGGGATCCAGGGGCAGCCACAGCTGCTCTGGGCACCCTGTGCCAGGGCCTGCCCACCCTCCCAGGGAACAATTCCTTCCTAATTTACCTGACAAGCTTATTCCAACAGTTTTATCACAGCTAAACTGAAATTGCAAGAGATAAAACCACAACCTCCCAAACCCCTCCAGCCTGGAGAGAAGTTCCCCTTCCAGAGCCCAGCACTGGCACCTCATTCTCCATGGGCAGAGTGGCACCATTCTGTGAACAGCACAGGCTCCTTTCTGAGGATTTTGGGCAAGGATTTTTGTGATTTTGGTGTAAATAGACAGATATTTAAACCAAAGCTTAATAAATATTTCCATACATGCACTGAGCTCCTCTACCAACAGTAAATTTGATAGATTTTCTGTAGCTTCTTTCATTCTGATCCGGTTTTTTGCTCAGGTGAATTTGCATTTCAGTTGAAATAAATGCCCTTTTATTCAAGGGAATGGTCCCAGCTGGGGTTGGGACTTCTCCAACCCCCATTTCCTGGTGCTGAGCTATGGCCAGGACAGGGGGAGAGTGCAGGGAGGGCATCCCACAGGATCCGGCCACATCCCAAACCAACAAGGACCTACACAGGCTGGAGTCACAGTGCCCGGAGAAGCGTGACCCTGTGGGACAGCCCTGCATCCTGCTGGGCTCCAGCGGGGACAGGCGGCCACTCAGTGCTCCTGGGAGATAATTACCCACCCCTCAAAGCACACAGGCACTTCTGTCCCTGCAGTCAAAGGGGCAAACACCCCTGCAGATGAGGCAAGCTGTATTTTTAGCCGTGGAGCTCTTGCTGCAAGGGCTGTATCAGGGAATGGTTTCCTCTGGACAGCGCTGCCAGGAACTTTATCCCTGCTTTTGTGCATTGTTTTCCTTGTAAATCAGCTCTCTCCCAGAAAACATGACCAGACCCAGATATTCAACAATAAAACCCCTCAAATTCTTACCCAGACATTCTCCTCATCTCTCTGAGCAGCTGAGTAAACTCCAAGATGTAACTAATGACTTGCATACACATATACAGGAAAATATTTGGGTTTAAATAAATCCCCAGAACGCTGGAACCCTCAATCCTTTACGTTACAATGACTTCCAAGCCTTCATGAGGTGTTTCTGTCAGGTGAGATTAATGATGCCAGCAAGCAAACAAACACATCTTGCACACCTCAAATGCTGAGTGTTCCCCATGAGGGCTTCATTTCCATCCGTGCAGAATCCCAACCCCATGGGGAGGTTTTGTGTTTGGGAGGGACAATGCCAAGGCAATGTGCTGACAACTCCACCCAGGCTCTGTGCCTGAACACCCCCAAACCATCCCGAATCTCCCCCAAACCAGCATTGTTACAAATCCTGATGTGTCCCTCCCGAAGGCACAGCACCAACACCCAGAGAACTTGAACTCAATCCTCGAGTTTTCCCAACAAGAAGGAAAATTCCAGCTTGACAAGTGGGGGTGACCTCCAATTTTCCCCTTATCTGCTGGCAAACGGGCTCTTTGAAGTGCCTGCAAGTCCAAAGGGAGATCCCACAACTTTTTCCCTGACTCTGAACTTCCTTAAGCTGATGCCTGCGTGTCCAGGGCTGTGCCTGGGAGGCTCCTGTTTTCCTGGAGTGACATTTTCCCTCACAGTCCATTTTCTATCACAATGATTGGATTGTAGAGCTGAAATGAATGTCAGAATTGTTTGCTGGATCCATTACCAGATACCTTCTTTTCCCAGGCCCTAAAAGAGAAAATAGGTTTGCAACAGAGATAATTTTTGGTTTTCTGAAGCACAGGTTTTGTACCATGCAAAACATTCCCAGACAGTGATTGGCATCGTGCATTTTCCTCACTAGCTCATTTGTACAGAAGAAATTCCACCTCAGACTGCCACAGATTTGTCCTGCAGGTTTAAAAAAATCACGTTTAGAGGAAATAAAAACATTTGGAAATAACCCTTTTACAAACCCAGAGGATTTTTTTTTTTTTTTTGATTGATGCACTTGGCTTCATGCTGTGAGCAGGAGGAGCTGCTCCTGAGCCAGGGGAGGGCAGGATGCAGCAGGTGGGGGTTGTACCTTGTCCTCGAGGAGGGAGAGGAAACCAGGCCAGGGGAGGTGTCATTGCCTGGTCAGGGCACCCATGGTGGTGCCAAAGGGTAAAATCCCACCTGAAGCCTGTGCTGCTCTTCCAGGAAATGCTCACATCATCTATTTCCTCACGAGGATCACCTGGGTGCAATGATTTCCAAGGAGGATCAGCTCCTCTGCTGGACATTCCCATGCAGAGAGTGGGAAGCATGTCAAATACACGTATTTATTTACATATATTTACACATGGGCATGGAGTAGGGATATGCTGTGGCAGGTAGATGAAACCATCTCCCTCGAGTTCCTGGGCATCCTGCAGGATAAATGCCTGATTTCCATGGAAAACACTCTCACCCCCAATGAGGAAGATCCTGTCTCTTCCCCTCTGCCAGAGGGGAAAGTTTTGGGGCTCCCTCCTGGTGTCAGTCCCACCCCAGGGGACATCCCTGACCTGGGAAGTGATTATTTTGCTGTGGCCTCCATGGATACCAAACTCCAAACGTTTTCTCTCCATGCCAAAATATCTTGCTGTGGCTTTAGGGTGAGACTCCAGGCAAGCCTGAGGGTGTACACTAAAGCAGGGTGAAATGTGAATAATATTCTCTATTTCACAGATGTGCAGGAAAAAATGCACCTGAAGGTACAGATTTGGTGAACCAAAGCTGCATTTTCTTGAAGTCAAAAAATCAGAGAGTGAGGACTCAAGGGGGAGAAATGATACTGAATTCAAAGGGGATTTGGGCACTGATCCTATAGGAAGTAGTGGTTGTAGTGAGCTAAAAGTGGATAAAACCTTCAAAGATAATTCTTCTTGTATCCCTTTTCTGAGTTCTACTCTGAGTCATCCGTGCTCCTGCCTTGGCTTTGGTTTCCAGTACAGAGTGACTTCCTTGGTTAAAAGGATGTTTTAGAGGGAAGAACCCTGGCAGGCCCTTTGCCACTGCCTCACCTTCCACGTCCTCTCCCAATGGATTGAACCATGGGTGAGTTTTTGGGGGAATCTATTTGGAATGCAATGTGTTTGCTCAACAGATCTCTGTCTTCTCTGTGAGCAAAAATCAACAGCGTTATCCTACGTTAGCTGGGAAGCTGAAACACAAAAAGGCAAAATAATCCAACAGAAACAGAGCACAAAATATACCCAGGTCCTCGTGTCCAGCACAGGTCACCCAGCTGGAGTTACCCCAGTGGCTCACAAACATCCCCCTCTTCCAAAAAATCCTGACCTTACATCTCAGGCTGGATTAGAAAAACAAAGCACAACTATCAAAGGCCAAATTCCAGCCTCATTCAAAGCCCTCCTCAAACTTTGTGCAGCCAAGTTGAACACTTGCAGTGATTTTTAGGGGCAGTATTTTTTTCCCATGGGATTTGTGGGTACAAAGGCACGACTTCTCAGGCAGTTTCAATAATTGGGTTATATTTAACAGCACCAAATAAAAACACAGCAGTTGGATCAATATTATCCTCGTTCTTTATTCCATAAATAAACTCCATCGGTTTGTGAGCTGCTTGTTTTTACTTCCAACATGTACAAATAAAGATTTAAATATTTTTTGGGGGAGGAAATATGACAGCTGGTTTGAGTTCTGCAAGTTTTGATGCAAACATCCTTCTTGGCACCACTCCTTCATCTGCCATTTCTATAAATACTTCACGCTCACAGGAGTGGAGTAAAACGTATATGACAATGAAAAATGTGAAAAAGTGTTATAAAGCAATTTTTAAGTATTGTTTTTAAATGGGAGAGCTTGCTAGGTAGTTTCACTCTATGAACAGGAATGGAGTTCTTCAGAAAGCTGAAATATTGGTCCCTTTTGGAATGTTAAGTATTAATGTGAAACTGCTGCTGCTCTGATGATGTGGTAAATGCTATTTCAACTGGTTCCTAAACATAACAAACAACAGTTTTCTTCGAGGATTTCACTCACAGGAAATCAATTAATAAAATACTTCAGAGAAATAAGTTTTCCGTATCTTATAAACACGGTGCTATTGCTACAGAGAAGTGCACGTTTTAATAATAATATCTTTAATAAAGATTAAGATAAATAATACCCCTGTAATTCAGTATTTGCATTGAAAAGTCTTAAAATTATTTCCTCTGGGTGAACTGACCAAAAGGTGATGCTCTGGAACAGCTGTGCTCCCTTTTAGGCTGTTTTTGATTACTTGAAAGATGCCTTAAAATTTCAATTGAAACATAAATGATCTTTCTTTATACAAAGAGCCAAAGATAAGAAAAATACCTCCAGGTAATTGAGATAACAATTAATTTTATGGCTTATCTAGCAGTCAAAGATCCAATTAGGATGATGGGCAAGACACTCCTTTGTCACTCCGTGTTTCTGTGAAGGAGCTGGTCCAGTAATTGCTAGGAAAAAAAAGATGCAAAAATGCTTTAAAATGCTGTTAAAATCCATGAGGTGATAGAAATCTTTAGTGATACAGGAGGTGAGGTGGCATCCCAGACTTCAAATTTACTGGGTCCATTTGCTCCAGAAATAACAGGAAATCCTCACCTTTTTGAACATTTCCACACGCAGCCTGTTGCTCTGGATGATGATCCTTTTCTGCTTCTCTTCCTGTTTCTTTTTAACCTCAGGTAAATTGTCATAAATCCTGTCAGGAATTCAGAAAGTGGAGTTCATGTCAGCCCTGGGGTTCACAAAAATTAACTTTTCCTGTAGGGAATGCTTGCCTTCCATGCAATACTTGTAATGGGCTTCTCTAAGTACTTGAATTAGATTTATGGCATGAAAATTATACATTATTGAAAATCATGGTTTGATAGGAAAGCTGGCTTGTTTCAAATCTTGTTGAAAATTCTGATTTTGGAGTAAAAAATGTAAAGAAAGAGATGGGATCAGGTGATTTCAATGCAGTAGCTTTTAAAGAGCTCAGTGGAGTTGGTTTCAATTTCTAGCAACGTAATTCAAACCAGAATCTGGCCTGTACACTTTTATTTTTTTGTATTTGTGCCACACAATTAATACCAAGCAATCATTTTCAAGTAATTTTTCTATAATATAAGAAAACCATAAGACTATAGAATGGTAACATTTTTTTCACTGTCCTTAGGAACACTTTTTACCAAGGAGAACACAATCCTTCCATTTTAAAAATAACAGGAGTTGCCATTAAAAAGGTGAGTCCTGGTCTGATCTTTTCCCATTAAAATCAATGATAAAATTCCCAGGATTTGGAAGAGACAGCTGGACCTTCCTTCCCAGCATTCCTGGTTTTCCATGAGCACAAAGTCTGTTTAGTTTTGGTTTTTCCTCATAATATTTTGCAGTTCCAAGTTCTTGAAGCAGCCTGTGTTGGCTTGGGATTGCATTTTGGAGAAGAGGAATGGGACACATCTGAAAACAGGGATGAATTCCTCATCAAAGGTGGCTTTTGCAGCTTCCCTTGCATGAAATGAAATGCAAGGCTCAGACACCACATTCCTCATGATTTGCTGTCATTCCCATGCTCTGTGCCATAATCAGGGTGAAAAAAAATCCAAAGTGACCTCACTGCTTCCATTTTGGGATGTTCAACTTGAGGGAGCTGCTGAGGATTTGGTTTTCATGCCATGGGTGCCCCATGCTGTCTGAACCTGCCAGAAAAAGGGTGTTGAAAGGGCAGGGCTGCCCAAATCTAAACTGATACAGCAGAAATAAAATCCATGGACAAACTCTAAACCAGAGGGATTTGTACCTTTTAGATCTCATGTGCATCTCCTTCTCGGGAATGACTCTTTCCTTTGGTTTGAAGAGGTTGTCTGGCAGAAAGAAAATAAAGTTAGTACTGGAGGGATCTGCTTTTACTGAGATCTCAAATGTCCTTTACAACAGAGCTGTGATTTGCCATTTCTGGTTAAAGTTTAGAAGGCTTAAGGCCAGATCCAAATCTTCAAATCTTTCCAAATCTTCCTCACAGGTTCTTGCAGGAGTTGCACCCTGGCTGCCTCCTTGGTGTGTCAGGAATGTGCCCTGGTGCAGTCGTTTCTGATTCAATTTACACCTGTTTTACAGGGCTGTGGATAATTATGTGAGCTTTAGAAGGAGGAAAATTACATTACTCCTCCCTGATCAAGTACGAAGATATCTGTGATAATTCCAATCAGCATTTCCCTGGATGCAGGAAAATAATTACTGATCTGAGCAGCTGCTGGTTCTCAGGAACAGGTGATTTTAACACTTTCCTTGCAAAAATGGGTCCCAAATGGGAAGGGCAGGTGTTTGTACAAGGTGGGAAGCCAGGAAATAAATGAGATCACTGTTGTATCTCTGTGTAAAATTCATGGAATCCCAGCAAGGTTTGAGTTGGAAGAGACCTTAAATCCCATCCCATTCCCACCCCTGCCATGGCAGGGACCCCTCCCACTGTCCCAGGCTGCTCCAGCCCCAATGTCCAGCCTGGCCTTGGGCACTGCCAGGGATCCAGGGGCAGCCACAGCTGCTCTGGGCACCCTGTGCCAGGGCCTGCCCACCCTCACAGGGAACAATTCCTGCCCCATATCCCACCTAAATCTCCCCACTTCCAGCTTAAAGCCATTCCCTGTGTCCTGTCCCTCCATCCCTTGTCCCCAGCCCCTCTCCAGCTCTCCTGGAGCCCCTTTAGGCCCTGCAAGGGGCTCTGAGCTCTCTGGATCCTTTTCCAGGTTGAACAATCCCAATCCTTTCAGCCATTCCTCATAGGAAAGGTGCTCTATCCCTCCAATCAAAAATCAAAGGGAGCTCTGCAGCAGTTTCAGTTCTGAACTGGTGCAGTTTCCAAAGCTCAAACTGAGAAAGGAGAGAGGCTCTGAAGCCTCCTCTGCCTCAGGACTGACTTTCCCCCACTCAGCAGTTGTCTACACTTAATCATCCTTGCTAAATCTTCAGTACACACAAGCCACATGCTCGATTTGCTAGGAAAACATCATTTGTCTTTTATTTATTAGTGTTCTAATGCTCATTTACGTGTTGATTCACTTAAAAGGAATAAACACTTGGATGCTGTTGCTGTCCAAATAACCCTGAAGGTGCAGGGAGCAGATTGCCTGTGACCCAGGGACACTTTTCACTGTCCCAGGTTGCTCCAAGCCCATCCAGCCTGGCCTTGGGCACTGCCAGGGCACATTAACATTNTGGGCACTGCCAGGGGTGGGGCATGATGGCACATTAACATCCCAGACCTCTGGGTGTAGCCACCAGGAACAGGGAAAACCCACCCAGGGGGTTGCAGACCCACTTCCTACCCCATATACAGCACCCTAAAATAATCTGCATTTTTCCTATGAGTCCCTAAGACATGGTAGCCTCTGTTTTCAATTTCTGGGAAGTACCACAGAGGTTGGGAGCTGTGCAGGTGCTGTTGTTCCAGAATAATCCTCTCCTGCTGGCACAGAGGGCATCAGACCCATCACTGCCGTGGTTCTGCCTGGAACAAGTTATGTGGCTGTGCAGGGCTTTGAAGGGATGGATTCAAAAGAGACTCTGGGGAAAATCCTCCAAGAAAATAATAAATCCACCTTGGTTATAAAAATGCCCTTTGTGAAGCAGTGTGGAGGCACGAGGTTAATTCTCATGGCTAAACATTCCTGCAGCATCTCCCAGCTTGCTGTTTATGGGAAGAAAAATCACATGCAAACATCAAGCGGAAATCAGGCTAATCCTTGATGGATTGTAGGATTAGGATTCAAAAGTTAAGTGAGAAATAAATTAAAAATTGGTAGAAATGAGAAAATAAAAGTCATGTGTGTATTTAAATAGTTGTTACTCCTCAGCACCGAGAAGAAAGCACATTTCAAAGGGGAAGAGCAGCAAACACTCAGAGCTGAAATAACCTGCCAAGCTCCTCGTGGAGACCTGAATTAAAGCTCTTTCCTACCAAGCAAAGATCAAATGGGCCACGAGGTGGACGATTCCCCAAGCTGATAGGCTTTAAATTGCGTTCCAGCAGTTCCTTATCAAAGCTCCTTATCAGATTTCACAGCCTTGGAGGACTTTTGGAGACAACTGTTGTGACTGAGGGAAAAGAAGGGATTTCAGAGCAGACCTTCAGCACTTCCAGGGATGCACCACAGCTAAATAAAGGCTTAGACAGAGAGGACTGAATCACCTCGTTGGTGTTTTACTCAAACCTTGTGAAACTTCTGAGTTTCTGGCATTTACAAGTGGCCTCACATCTCCACTTCAGCAAGTTGTAAATGAATGTAAATGGGTCGTCCTTGTAATACATTGTCATTAATGCTAAACTGCACCTCAAAGCGGGTGAGTAACTCTCCTGCTTGGGAAGTCAGTAAATATTTAGACAGAGAACAGATAAAATGATTGTGTTGGAAGCAGCCCCTGCCTTCCTATTCACCACTAAATCAGTGGAGCACTTAAAAGAGAAAAACAGTGGCAAAATTTATCAAAATATACAGAATATGGATACATTTTCTTCTAACATGAATGTGAATTCTCAAAGTTTGGTAGGAGCTAAATGTGCCTTTGAGGATGTGTGAAAAGCAAAGCACTGCTGCTGGTGGTTCTCTAATTTATCTGCTTTTTTACTGAACTGCAAAAATAATTCACCAAAAACCCACTGGCCCAGAGAAATCCTAGGATGCTGAACATTTTTTTAAACATTGGGGTTTTTAAATCAACAGTCCCCTAAAAAAATAAATTAGCTTTGATTTTAAGATAAATGTGGAGGTGATGTTGAGCTCGGCGTGCCCATGGGATTTTCCTGGGAATTCATGCAGGGAATGTAAAGCAGTGCCTACACCCAGGGGTGCTGCCCAGACTTTGACATCCTCTGTCAGTGACTTCATGCTCTGAATTGCTTCAGCTGCAGTCAGCACATGAGGTTCTGGTGTTATTTACACAAAATGCAATAATCCATGAGTTAAAGGGTTGAGGGTAAGGCTGCCTGGGCTCCTGCTCACCCCACAGAAATCCTGAGGCTCACAAGTGCTCCTTGCCCCAAGAGCACCCACGGGAAGGTGGTTCCCAGGTTTTCCAGCTGTTCAGGTCTCTCCTACTGCTACTGGGACTTCTGACCCTCCTCAATATTTCAGTCTTTATGGAAAACGTCACTAATATCTCTAAAAAGCAGTACAGTGGAGAGGTTTATGAAAACATTTTCATATTAAATTAACTTTGGGGATGATGCTGGAGCTTTCAGTCCTCTCTATCCAAGTGATACTTAAACATTCACGGATATTATAAAAAAAAACAGATTAGCATCTCACCTGGCCTTTCTAAATCTTTCTGATTTCATTAGAGCATATAATCCTAAAAAGCATTTTTTCCCCCACAAAAAATAGCAGTTACCAAAGAAGGTGTGGCAGACTTAATATCAGTTTAATAATACCTTCAAAACAGGTCATCCCTCTCCCTAATTCCATTACCTGACTGCAGCTTAGGCTTTATTCAGAGCTGCCAGCCAAAAAGGCCAAAAGAATGGGTGGCACAATGTTAAAAGTTTTAATGGGGAAAAGGGACCTGGGAAAGGACCCAAGTAAAGTCCCAGCTGAGCACCAGTGCGAAGACCACAAGAATTCACCTTAGTGTAGGATTATTGCAAATTCTCTGACTGCCACCTTCTCCTCCCCCAGTCCAAATAAAAACCTCCCTGGCACAGAGCTGCTGGGGAAACCCAAAGGAACAGCAATCCTCGCCCTCCAGGCTCCTGCAGTTCCAAAAAAACTTTTGGGGAAGGTTTAGAAGCACGACTGAGGAGATATAAATTGTTTCCAAGATATTACTGAAGGCAGAGGGTTTGGATGCAAATCCAGAGGAACTCAGCAGGCCCCACGATGGGGTTGAAGGGCAACCTTCAACTTATATGGCCAATTCCACTGAACCACCACCCCCTCGAAGGACAGGAAAAGGGAAGGTAGGAAAAAACCCCAAATGTGCCTGAGGAATTGTGTAAAACCTCAGAAAGTGCCTGTGCACACCAAGATCACAGGGCTGTTCATTATGCAGATTTAAAGGCCTATAAACAGCTGGTAGTCCTGTCACTGCAGTAATTACATTACGGTTTTGGAGATTTAAATGCAGTTATTTGAACATTGTTTCTATTCAGTTCGTCACAGTGGGATCTCTAATTTGTTCGACACAGTCAACAGCAGAGTTGTCTATCTTGGGCTAATTAGCACTCTCAAAATTTAGCAGTACCCGTTACCCAGCACAAAGGCTGCCTGAGAGTTGCAGGTTCTGAGCCTTCAAAGAGCTCTTGTGACGATAAAATCTCGTGCAGGATAAACATTTTCATTTTCCAGAGATTACTTTCAGTGTTTTGTAAAACCCCGCTCGTGAAGGACAATTAAAAACTGGTAAACAACTCGGGGTTTTGAGCATGGGAAGGTAAATGGGAACTGCACAGATGTTGGTATTTATATGGAAATTATGTTGAATGGCAAGTATTTCTTTCTCTTACAAGGAACTAAAGTTGTAACAACACTGTCAAAACATGGGGATATCCTGCTAGTCAATGATTTCATATTATCAATAAAGATGTTTTAGGCTGATAGAATAATCTCTCTGGGAGAGATAAAAATCTCTGCAGGTCTTTGCTCTGGCTGTAAATTATTTTATTGGAATAAAAGCTGCAAGACCAGAAAGAAGCACATGTACCAAGCTTATTTCAGAGAGAGACAAGTGCAGCAAACTCAACAAAACACCTCGGGCTGCAGTTTAGGCCCCATTTCCACCTGAATAAAAGCAGGCATCCACTTCTCCCCATCCTGGGCCACCCTCCTGTGTGGATACACGTGGAACTGGACAGGGAATGTCCTCTTGAGGTGGAAAATTATTTGGATAACTGCTGTTACAGTCAGTGCTCGAGCTAAGTGTGCTGCAGGACCTGCTCTGGCTGGGCAGCCCCAGATGGGCTCTGATCCATCCTCGGGTCATTCTGCCAGGGTCAGTGGAAATTAAACCCATCAACCAACCTGCTCCTGGGAAAAAAACCTTTGGAAAATGTCTGAGGGTGTGCTGGTAACGAGCCCTGTGAACCTCAGAGCTGTAAAGAGCTTTACCTCCACAAATCCCAAGACATCAGGAAAGAGAGGAAAAAACCAAGAAAGGATGGAAATGATCAACAAACACACACAAGATCACAGCCTGGAGCCCAGAGGTGCCATCAGTACAAGCCTGAGTGCTTAGGCACGTTTCCAGGTCATCCTTTTACCCTCCAATTCCCAATGTTGTTCCAGGGGGTGTTGCTGTGAAGGAGCAGCCTGATTCCCCAAACCAGGAAAGCTGTGGGAGGGAATTTCTGCATTTGGCAGAGATTTCTTAAGAGAACAGAGAAGCTGTGGTTGCCCCTGGATCCCTGGAAGTGTCCAAGGCCAGGCTGGACAGGGCTTGGAGCAACCTGGGATAGTGGAAGGAGTCCCTGCCCGTGGCAGGGGGGGGGATGAAATTATCTTTAGGGTATCCTCCAACGCAAACCATTCTATGAAGACTGGATGGATGCATCTGGGGATGCAGCATCCTTTCTCCACTAAAGATTTGCTGGTAGATTCCCTATAAATGGATCCATCAGCAATGGATCTCTGTCACCAGCAGAGACATCAAAAGCACAGAGACATCCAGTGCCCTGGGTGAGGAAAAAAATAAATCCCCCACTCTGGGTCTCACTGATGGCACCAATCCTGCTGCACAGCCCCATCCACCAGGACAAACCCTAAAATATCAATTGCCAGGACTCACAGCAAGTTAAATATGCTCAGCAATGTATCAGAGCCCTCTGTACTGCAGCCTACAGAGCTGTGCTTCATCCAGGGATCTTGGATTTCCAGTATTAACTCCAGTTCTGCTTAAATAACAGACATGTGACACTCCTGTCATTAAAAAATATTAAGGTCTCAGAAACAGAAAACCACATTGGCCACACGAAGGCAGATGAGTTATAGAAACCAAATATTCTCTTTAGACAAATTTACCTTTAATGACCAACCACTAAAAGATGGAAATAGTAATTAACTTCAATAATTAATGAATATATTTCAATATTATGATTTTATTGCTCATTAAACAAGCATAAAGATTAAAATTTCATTCTAATTTAAGGAGGAATAGGTTTAGCCTTTCATTTTTTTTGTTTCATAAAGTATTTGCAGAGTGGTTTGGGGGACTTTCAAAGATGATCAGACAAAAGGGGGAGATTTTTGCCACTTCCTCTAAGACAGATGAGAAACTCCTGGTCTGTGCCACTGCTGCTGGCAGAGCTCGTGAGTCCTCGCACTGCAGAGCCCTGAGAGATCTGATTCCAGGTAAATTAACTTGGATCATTGAAATGGTGAATTAATTCTATTGAGTCTTTAAGATCGAATTCATGCTTTGTGCTGTTTCCTTGTGTTTATTTAGCTCTCACTATAAAAACCCTGATGTAGGACAGACCTATCACTCCAGCACTGGAAGCTGGAATTCTCCAGGCATCTCCAAGATTCCTGCAATGGGGCTGCACCCACCTCTCCTGCACCCACCCTCATTCCCCAGGGAGCCAAAAACCTGTTTGTGTTTCCCAGCGTTGAGGACATCAAATATTCCCTTTCCTCCACCCTCCAGGTGTCTTTTCCAGTTTGTTTAATCTTTTCAATTAATTTGCTTTTCAGTAGAATAATGTATCTTCAAGCAGCCACAGATTTAAAACCAAGATGTAAATAGGAATGCCAATCAATCAAATAAATCTTTGTTCTTTAGTCAGTTGAATTAATTAACATCCAGATGGCAATTAAAAAAAGAAGAAAAAAGAAAAGAAAGAGAAAAGCAATTTGTTTAACGTCTTGTGCTCAGATAACATTTGCAGAGGTGCTGTATGGGCTGTGGGGGAGAGAAGGGTTTCCCTCAGTGGGGGTTGAGGCTGTTTGCCACAACCTAATCTCCTTCAATTAGGAAATCCCAGAGTTTGGATGCCTTGGTTTAGCAGGGCTGGGCAGACCAGAGCTCTTTCCCAGCCCTGGCATTCCTGAGGGAAGTGGCAAGGCCACACCTGGAGCTGGGACTCCTATCCCAAATCCCACCTGCCTCCCTGCTGTCACCTCTGTCCCCAGACGGATCATTCTGTGAGCTGGGAGAGGGTAAAGAGTCATTTACTGCCACCACCCCCACAGCCAGCAGCACCTGCACCATGCTGAAGAACACGACTGTCGCTGTTGAGAACTCCATTGGAGAGGAAAAGAAAGTGCTCTCTTTAATACCATGATAGTCTCTTTTATAGAGTTTTAGAGTTTGCATAGTTTGAAGGCACAACAGACCTGACTTAACCAGTCAGCACACACCACTGGGTGAGCACAGGATAAACATGCAGCGTGTTTCTCTAACAGTAACTCAGCTGTGCCTCCTGCCCACGGTCTTGTTCTAGCCTAAGTCACAGACCTGAGCTATAATTTTACAGAGGTGACAAAGCCTTCGTTTTATAAAGTTTTTGCCTAAATGCCACACATAACTGCATGTGACAGTGACAAACAGTCCCCAAGGAGGTCTCTCCCAGCTGCCACAGAGCACAGAAAGCTCCTCATCCCCACTAACCCATCCCTGAGCTGCTGGGAATTTCTGCCGGGAGCATCTGGACAGATGCTGGAGGGTGAACCAAAACCAGCAGCTCCCATGTCTCTTCCCAGATTTAACACGGAAATTCCATCCAGGATTTCAAAGGCAGCCGTGGAGCTGCTGCTGGTCACAACTCAACTCACCACTGAGAGGGTCGGGGATGGTGAATTGCTTCTTTTTGCTGGCAGTGGGTGTGGAGAGCTTGCGAAGGAGCGCCCTGGGGGTGCAGGCAGGAGCCTGCCCCTGCTGGGCCCTCCTGAGCTGCACCATGTGCTCCAGCCTCTGCAGCCTCTTCTGGGAGCGGGAGATGAACTCGGGGTTGTGCATTTCCAGGGCTTCCTAAAGGAAACAGAGAAACTGCTTTATTCCCACGTGATTCGAAGGGAAAAGCGTGATGGGCATAGGGCGGAGGTCAGTAAGAGATTGTTAAAGTCATGAAAATGATTTGGGGTTTGGGTTGGAAGGGAAGATAAAGCTCAGCTCATCCCACCACCTTCCACTGTCCCAGGCTGCTCTAAGCCCTGTCCAGCCTGGCCTTGGATATTTCCAGGGACCCAGGAGCAGCCACAGCTTCTCAGGGAATTCCATCCCAGCCCCTCCCCAACTTCCCAGGGAACAATTCCTTCCCAATATCCCATTTACCCTGCCCTCTGGCAGTGGGGAGCCATTCCCCCTTGTCCTGTAAGGTTTGTACATTTCTGTGTTTGGAATTACATATTTTTACATCCAAATTCAAGTTCTTGATGTTTTGCCTGTTTCCTTTTCTCACCCCATCACCGAAGCAACTCGTCACCGACAGTTCACAAACTTTCCTGTTTATTTAGATTGTCAGATCCCTCCATGGCTGATCCAGAAAGAAAACACTTCCCAGTCAAAGGCTGCTGCAACATTTAGGAATGTCTTAGGACAGAAGACAGGAGCAGAGATGGGTCTGCAACATGAGCTGGAGGAAAAGGCAGGGAGTCCATCTGCTGCTGGAGCCTGGTACCAACCTGGGCCTTGTCCACACCTACAGCTGGTGCTGGAAGTGCCAGACATTTGGGGAACTGGGAATTTGTAAATCCCCAAACTCCTAAACAAGTTCCCCCACAAGAACAGCAGCTGGGGCTCCAAACGGGGAGCCTGGACAACCAGACAAGCAAGCAAGTCTTGGCAGGGGATACAAACTGCCAAAACTTCACTGGAAAGGAGAAAAATCAAAGGAATGTGAACTCCTGCCCTCAATCAGTTCCTAGGAAGCAAACACCATCCATGGGGAAAAAAGGGGAGAAAAGGAAGAAAAGGGAAAAAAATAAAAATAAGCAGGAAAAAAGGAAAAAATTTATGCTTTACCCGCAGTGTCCATGGAGTTTTGTCCAGCTGGGAGCGGGATCCTGGCCAGGTGAGCAGGTTTTTCTCCCAAGTCACACCTGGAGAGCGGGCCCTGGACAGTGTCACCCTGGCCAGTGGCACCCTGGCCAGTGTCACCATGGACAGTGTCACCCTCCTGCCTCGCTCCCACTCGTGCTGTGCCTCGAGCTCCTTTGTTCTGTCCCTGGAACCACGGAACTCGCAATCACCTTGGAGAGATTTAAAAGTTCGTCAGGAGTGCATGGCTAATTTTTTACGGGGTTCTCCACCTCATTAGACAGAGAGGGCAATTCCTGAAATAAGAAAGCCAGGCTGTAATTAAGAGGCCTCATTAGGCAGAAGAGATCAGAGCTAATGGTGGGTGCTCCTCGCTGCCCTGCGGCACCCAGAGCACCTCTCACGTTACCCAGACCTCACATGGAAGCACAATCCCAATTAAATCTCTCAGATGCTCAGCTCTCTTTGCTGGTGCTCCTGTCCCAAAAGTTGCACCACAGAATGCCAGGGATATCTTGCTGTGCCCTGCAGTTGGAGTTCATTCCAATTTATTGCAGAAAATACCAGATTGTTATGGGCTTTAACCACAAATCATTTCCCTTTGACCACACTGAGACTTTCATCAGCACCACCAGGGTTTTTTCCCCTTTGTTTAAAATCCAGTTTGCTTTCTGTCATTCCTGCACATCCATTAGGCAGTGGAAAGACTCCATGAAAAAATAATCAACAAAAGGTTATTGTGCATTATAGGGTATTATTAGGGAAGCTGTCAATTCATATTGCGAAAAGAGAGTATTTTCTATGCTTCTAATGAAGTTTTAATGCTCACTGACTGATACTCCCTGCACAAATTAGGACCAAAAGAGGCTGTGTGCTCAAAAATCAGAGCTGACAAGATTCTCATTCAGAGGACAGAATGAATCCAAAATAACAAAGGAACTTCCATATGAACTATTTTGAAAAGTCACACTGGAGTGGTCCTTCCTTGCCAAATAATTTGATTTCTAGAACTAAATATCTGGGAATAAAGCCCGTTACTGTTTTATTTCAATTTTTGGTTACAATAAACTTAAAATATTTTCCTCTTTATGACATATTGTACATATTATATTGTACTTAAAAAACATATTAAAAAGATCTGTGTTGGGTACATTTGCCTTATAAAAGCCTGAACTGTATTTCCTCCCTAACACTGTTCTCACCAACATTTTGGAATAAACCTTGAAACCTGTGAACATGAAATTAAATTCTTCACTAAGCCAGGTTTACAGAGGTGTGGATTAAGTTGGTCTTTGCCAGATCTCAGTGGATGCTTCACTTTTGTAAAACAAAGTCACTTCCAGTTAGGGGAATGCCATGATGTAACTTCAGGCACTGAAAACAGCATTTAGGCTTCTAAATGGGTGACATTCAGTAGCTTTGTGCTCAATGATGACAAAGTTTTGCCTACCTGCCTACAAAAAATTCTCTTCAGAGAAAACAGCTGTAAGAAAAAAAGGCTCTATGACCATGAAAACATTTTGAAGGAATAAATTTCTCACAAACATTGATACTAAACCCAAATTAATCTCAGTTGTCTTCTGTAAAACAACCTGGTGCATGAGTACAGCTGCTGGTGTCACCTGCATTTTGGCTGTGAGAATAAATGTTGGAAGTAAGACATCCCAGACACTGCTGAACCCAAAGAAATTACATTTTACACACTGAAACCTTGTTGATAATCATAGTTCAGGTTGTTGTGTCAAAAAAAAAAGGTTGCAGGAGTGAAAGAGAGGTATCAGAACAAGGTTGTAAAAATAACCTCACTTCTGGTATTGCTTGGTTGATCTGGGGCTGCTTGACTTTGCAATTTTAATGCTTTTTCAAGATTTCCTTGGGAATCTAAGCCTATCTTGGTCATTTCAATCTTGTTTTCTATTAACCATAGCAATGTATACAGTCAGATTTGCTGATTGATCTCTCACCAGATGACTCACGCTCAGCCCTTAAAGCTGGACAAAAATGGCCTGACTTTCCATTATTTCACTTTTTTTTCTTTGAGACTGATCTCATCTTATTATTGAAACCATATTCCTGACAACCACAGTAGGATTTGTACCTTACTTTTTAGGAGCTGCTTTGGCCTGTGAGCATTTTCTTCCCGGAGGATTCTTGATGACGCCTTTACGTTGCATTCACTGTTCGAGACAGACATTTTTGGTTTCAGCACACCCTGTGCTTGGATCTCTTTGGATTTGGAGGTGTCTTTGGAGGGATCTGCCCTGTGGGATGAGCCATCAGTAGCAGCAGCAATGGCTTCTCTGGAGGCTGCACCTGGAAGAGAACCAGGGGCTGTTGTGCTGTTCCTCCTCCTGCTTCCCAACAGCATTGCTGTTCCTGTGAAAAACAGGGAAAACAATCCCAGATCCTGTAACGTGGGAATATTTTTCTTCCCAGCCCTCTAGTCCACATAATTTTTATTGGTGTGGCAGGATCTGAAGCTGTAGGGGCTGAGCAATGTCCTCCTCATCAAAACAATTTCATGGCCAGGCGTTGTACCAGTTGGACCTTTGGGGTGCTGGTTCCTGCTGTGACTTTGCACAGAGCCAGAAAGGGGCACTGGAATTACTGGGGCTGGGAGATGCTTCTGAGGCAACCACTGCACTGGAGAGGGGTTAAAACCCTGATCCCAAAACTTGTTAGAACTAGGTTTTCATCACAGCCACCAGTGAATCCATAGCTATGATTTTTATGAGGTTTAAACAATTTTAAATCCTAGAGTCATGGAATGGTTTGGGTTGGAAGGAATCTTAAAGACCATCTCATTTCACCCACCTTCCACTGTCCCAGGTTGCTCCAAGCTCTGTTCAGCCTGGCCTTGGGCACTGCCAGGGATCCAGGGGCAGCCACAGCTGCTCTGGGCACCCTGTGCCAGGGCCTGCCCACCCTCACAGGGAACAATTCCTTCCCAAAATCCCATCCAGCCCTGCCCTCTGGCAGGGGGAAGCCATTCCCTGTGTCCTGTCCCTCCAGGCCCTTGTAAAGGTTCCTTCATCTTGCTTGTTTTCTTTTTTAAAAGCAGATATAACACAATTCCTTTTCCTGCTGCTTTATTCCCAGCTGCCCTCTCTAAACACTTCTTTCCCATGCCTCGGCTGAGGACAGAGTGAAGATCAGAAGTGTTTTCCTCCTTTGAGCCAATCCATGACAAAGGGTGAGATGGCACTGCAGGGATTTAAGGAATTTGTGGATGTGGCACTTGGGGACACGGGCCAGTGATGGACCTGGCAGTGCTGGGGTGATGGTTGGACTCGAGGATCTTGAAGGGTTTTTCTGACCTAAATGATTCTGTGTTACTATGATTCTGTGTTTGACACTTCCTTATCTCAGAGTCCCTCACTAAAATCAGATCCTGACGTGTGGGAAGTATTCAGCTCACTTCCCCAATCCTTAATCCACCCACAACAGATAAGAAATACTCTTTTCCACAAAATTATGATCTCCTATCATAATGTCTCTTTTGTCTCTTATGTCTCTTTTTGACTCTCCAGTATTTCTAAGGAAATCGGAGGCATTAAGATACAGCATTTACTGGTTTTCCCTTTCCCTGTAGATCAGAGCTTGGAGCACAGAATCACAGAATTGTTTAGGTTGGCAAAGCCCTCTGAGATCATCGACTCCAACCATAACAGCAGAATCTCCTTTCTGTAACTGCCCATCCAGTGAGAAGGAGCCAGCTCCTCAGGGGATCCTCTAGTGAGGGATCCCTGAAGATCAGTGCAAACAGAAAAAAAAAATCCTCGTTTTTAATTAAATTCATTGAGATGAACCCCATCCAAAGTAATTTCACAGCCTTACAGAAAATCTGGTCAAAGCAAAGAGGTGCACACAGAGCTCTCAAACTCTGGGGTAGCATCCAAGCTCTCTTTCTCTCTGACAGAAATTATTTTTCTCCTTGCTTTTCATACATTGCAAATATTTCCCTTATCTTTTGTCACAACCAAGCTCTTTTCTCAGATGGAAATAGTTTTGATGCAAATGCTCTCAAGAAACTGGAGAGACTCAATTCTGTGCATCCCCCCAGAGCTCATGCATATCCAGGGATGTGTTCCTTCATTCCCTGACTGATCCCATTCCTTCAGCCACACAAAAATGTCTTATGGCACAAAGAGGGGGAAAAACACTGGGACAGATTAATGGGGTCATGGACTCGAAGGGTGGCTGTGGGAGGAGGTAGAAACAAGCAGTGGGGTAGGAGAAGATGAAGAAAGCAGCAGGTAGCACTGAGTAACTGCAGAGCAGCAGGGGAGGAAGTCCTTTCACTCAGGCAGCCAAGATTTCAGATGGATAGAGGGGAAAAAAAAGGAGGGGAGCTAAACCACAGGAAGAACCTGAATGGAAAACAGATTATCTCATTAAATCACCTTTTAAATTAAAATAGTTTACTGGCCAGCAGTAAACAGAGAAGAGAAGAGAGAGGAAAGGAGAAAAGAGTTTCTGCTCATCCATGGCAGCAGCACAGTGGGAGATAATTTGCCTTCATATCAAGAAATGGTCTGTGCAGCAAATGTGTGTTGTGAAGCCAAACAGCTTCACTGTCCAACTGCTCAAACCAGTGCTGCCTCCCCAGGAGGGACCATTTGCTGCTGCTGGGCTCCCCAAAACCAGCAGGAATCACCAGGGGGGTCCAAATGGGCTTTGGGGAGAGGGTAAAACAGGGGAGACCAGAGTGAGGGAAGGACCCGACTCCAAGTGACATCTCTCCTCTCTAACTCAGAGTATTGATCTGAACACAAGAAGGAAGAGCTGCCTGGAGTATTCACACTCCATTTACTCCTAACTACCAGACTCGCTGTCCATGGATATTGGCTTCCAAGTGTAAGTACAGGAGCCTTCAAGAATGGACAATTAAGCTCCAGGAAATTTCTTACACCTTGTGCAAATGGAGAAAACCTTCCTTTCTCTCTGCACCACTTCCCTGCTAAAGAAATGCCAGCAGTGGCATCCTCCCCACAAGGTCTGGGGGATCCCTATGAAGATGTGGATTAGGAGAGGAGGAAAAGAAATGCATGAACAAAACTAAGAATGGGGCCTAAAATTAGAAAAAGGGGATGGATGCTTCTTAGCATTTTATGATGAAAGGTTGCCTTGAGAAAGAATTAAAAAAACCCCATGGTTCCTGATGAAATTCAGGAATAAAATCAACACGTCCTTCCTGCATGAAAAGTGTCTTCCTTGTGGGTCTGGTTCTAATATTCTAGCTAAATCTTAATCCTTATTAGATTCACAGTATGGTGGGGATTTTTTTTTTTTGGTGGTAGTTAATTAGGGCAATAAAAAAGGTGGGTCTTGTTCTTGTCTAACACTGAAGGCAATCAGAATAATAACAGAGTCAATTTGCTAAACTCTTTCTTCCAGCTCCCTCTTGAATTAACCTTTCCCTTCCAAAGGTGCACCCAGGTGCAGCCAATCCCTGGGAAAACACAGCAAAGCAAACCAGACAGGGGCTCCAAAAATCAACTCCCTCATCCTCAAAGCAGCTCTCAATTACTTTAATGAACAAATGCAGATGCAAATGATATTTAGGAATAAAAAAAAAAAGGAACAAGGCAAAGGTACTTAAAGGTAAGATCACAGCATTTCACTCTGTACACCCTGGACCAGTTTTTAATATTCTGAGTGGGGAATTAGGACTGTTACTCTCATTAAGACTATCTGGAATTGTATATCTAAATCCCCACCAACCCAACTTGAAATATATATGCCCCACTGAGAATAGCCAGAATTGCAACTGGATGACCAGAAATAGATGTTTTTTCTATTATCCCAGCCGAGGAAAGGCTTTAAAACTAATGAACAAAGACATGTAAGTGTAATGCTTTGGGAGATACGGGAGAGCAAAACTCAAAGAAACAGCAGAATGACTCCATTAATAAAATTCAGCCAGTATAGACTGTAGTTGTAAAAGTTCAGCTCTTGTAGGAGAAAATTTAGGGAACAAAGTCATAATTACATCTGGAGAAGAGTCATTGTTGCCCTGTGCAAGAAAGAAGATGACAACAGCTCAATTTTTAGATAATAACTTAGTGAAAACCATACGATATTGGAGGAATTAAAAATACCCTGTAAAACCAAGGGTAGGTTTTCAAAATCTCCTTTAAAAAAAAAAAAAAAAAGAATCCTTGATCTCAGAGTAAAATAAGTATATTGTTTTACTGTAAAGTATCTTTTTACATTTCCCCCTCTCTCCCTTCAGGGGGTTTTGCTAACGGGAAGTGACCCTGCATTACAGCAGGTTAAACTTGCCTTTCCTTGAGACACACACAATCCAGGCAAACATCCCCTGTTCCATTGTTACTGCTTTTTTTTTCCCCATTTCACTTTACAGCAGGATAATTCAGCTTTTCATCCTTGCATATAACACTCTTCCCAGTGTTCCAGCGTGGATTTTTGATGATTTGTGACAAAATGCTTCTTTGAAACTGGCCAAAGTTCATTTTAGCAGAGGCAGGGCTGCAAATCCTCTCCGGCCACCAAGCCAGCCTGAGAGGTGGCTGGGGAGGGGACACTCAGGGTTGATTCCCTGTGTGTCCCGAATGAGATCAGACACCAGCACTGGAGGTGGCTTTACATTACAGACCACCTGCTGGGGGGTTTATTTGAATTTAATAAAAGCCCCACATCCTGAGCTGCTGAGCTCTCCCGGACCTCCGTGCTGGGAGCTGGTGCTGCCAATACCTCAAGCAGAGAGGAGCAGGAATTAACATTCCTTAAATGTAAGAAACTTCTGCCTCCTTCAAGATTTAGACCCGGTTGTACAGACCCACACGTGCCTCCAGCAGCCATCCATAATCCCAACCAAGACTCCAAGCTCTGCCTGACAAAGACTGATGGCTCAATCCTTATCATGAATCAAGGCTTGGCACAGCTAAGCCACACAGTCTTAGATATGAGCAAACAGAGCACATCATCTCAACAGCCTGGTAACCCAGAGAAATGGAAACACCCAGAGCCATGACAGCATTATTAGTTATGCCAGGGTTTGTCAAGGGATGCAAGATAGGACAGAGGATTTATTTTTCAGATCGCTGCCGAGGAAAAGGCATCACTTGTAATCAGTCAACGAGCTGCAGTCGGCCGGGGGTTGAAATTCAGCTATGAAATTCAGATGTTTTGACTAAAATTCCTGCTGACCAGCAATGAGAGTTTTGTCCCAAGCTGCCTCCTGATGCTTGTCAAATGACTCATTTGCAAGAGGCAGCATCAGCTGCTGCTCAGCATTAACATCCATGGAAACTACCTGAATTGCTGGTGATGGAGATCTGCCTGCGCTCCCTGCTCAAAATGTGGTGTTTAACAAGGTCTTGGTTCACCTTTGAATAAAAACCTGGGGGTGGATCCTGAGAAACAGGGCTGGGCCCTGTCCTCAGCCCCATTCCCAGGACTGGCAAGATCCAAAGTCAAGGTAACTTTGCTGGCTTGAGGAGAGAGGCTCAGCCAGCCCATTCCTCCCAATGAACATGTCATTGCACCAGTATTAATGCTTCTTCAAACAGCCCTGCCTGGTGGGGATAAAGCTTAATTATCTCAGCTATATCAATAACACCTCAAGCTAAGAGTCTAGATTAAAAAATTATCTCTAACAAAAAAGCTTCTCTTTTTCCTAGCTGCCTCTTTTGGGTTTTTTTTTAAAACCATGTTGACAGCTGTGGCCACATTTCTCAGAAGGAAGAAGCTTTCTTTTGGCAAAAGCTAATATTTGACTGTAGAAAGTTGTAATCATTTAAAACAGAAAGTGTACCTAAGAGCTGTTAGGCTTCAAACCTATAATCAGTCCAAAGAAGGAAAAGCTTCTTAATGTCAAGAAACAGCTTATTTACAGAAGGCTTTGGGCAAAATTAGTGCAGTGGCTTCAGAGCAAACAATCCCAAACCCAGCTAATCACCAGCCCTTAACAATCAGCCTCTCCATGCTGAAGGCCAATTTATTTTCTCAAAGCACTTTGCAAATAGTTAATGGACCTTGTCCCTTGGTGCTAAACAAGGGAACACCACTTATTCCAGGGAGGGAAGGGGTACCAAGGTGCTGCTCAGCACAGTGGGTGCTCCCACTCTGGCTACCACGGAGGGTTTTGATGGAAGAAAGGGTTTGCAGTGGCTGCACCAGGGAAATCCTGCAATTTAACAGCCTCCAGTTGCACCAGGGCAGGTTCAGGTTGGGCAGCAGGAAAAATTTCTTCACTGAGAGAGTGGTTAATCCCAGAAACAGGCTTCCCAGGTGGAGTCAGCATCCCTGGAAGTGCTCCAAAGAGTAGCAGATGTGTCACTCGGTGATATGGTTCAGCTGACATGGTGGTGTTGGACTTGGTGATCGTGGAGGACTTTTTCCAACCTTAATGATCCTCTGATTCTGTGAAAAGGAAATGTTCCTGCCTGGCACCTGCAGGACATCACCTTACACCTGGAATCATGAGAGGGTATAGCTGCAGCAGAACATTTTAGTGGGCAGCTAATAACCCACCCACACAATTTGAGGTGACTGCTCGCACCAGTGAGCTCCCAGTATCCAGCTGCTCGACTACAATGTTTGTATGTTTTACTAACATTTTTCCCTTTTCTTTCCTATGAGCTGGGAGAGGATGAAAGGAAAGAATATTTCCTTTCCATTAAACCTCTCACAATTTGGAGGCTGGTCAAGTACCTGGTAATTATTTTCTCATTTGAGATAATCAGTCTTAGGTTTTAGGTTCATGCCTCGAATCTTCAGTTTCTCGTGTCTGCCTTTTTGGCCATGCTGCACTAGAGCCGTGTCTTTAACAAACCCAACACTCCCAGGCAACTGGTCCTCAAGAGTGAGAGGATGTCTGTTCATATTGTTAAGAACCATGGAAACAGTTATTGAAAAATACTTTGAAATTTACTGCTGTGCTTTCGAGACATTCCCTCTAACAGCCACAAACCCAAAACCTCGGAGTTAGAAACCCATGTTTGCATTTCCAGGATGTCATGCTAGAAGCTATCAGACACTATTGTAGTGACTCAAGGAGTAATCTGATGCAGTGTGACTTAAAAAAAAAAAAATGTTCAGGATGATTCAGAACATTTAAATGGTGATTTGCAGGGTAAGAAAGGCATGGACCACTTGGAATTCTCATCATGTCCGAGGCACCTAGTTCAGCTCTTTCTGATAATTTACCGCAGCCGGGCTGAGCCAAGTATTCATTTCACAGACTGCACAAGAGTCGTTCCTAGTTTAAACCAAGTGTGAATGAGGGGAAAATGAGGCCCTTTACTCCAGTGGCATAATGCAGTCACCGAATCCACAGAACCTATCTCTTTTAATCATTGTTTTAATGATTCTGCTATTCCAGCCCGCTGCTTGCCCGGAGTGCTAACGAGCGACTTGCACCCTCCAGTCTTTCACTTCAAATTGTCTCACATTCTTACCGACTCTGACAGCTCAAGATAGAAATGTCACAGGATCACAGAATCATCGAATGGTGTAGGCTGGAAAAGACCTTCAAATCATCAAATCCAAACTAACCAAGATGGAAAATATTGGAAGAATCAAACCCTCAGTTTTCACATGCTGAACTTTTAACTTGGATCTTCTGACAACACAAACATCTTTGGGTAAATCTAATGTATAAGTTTCACTCATAAAAATGTGTTTTGTAACATCATTAACAGGGCAGACATCCCTCTGTCTTCTAGAGAAACAATGGCCTTTGTACCCAACAACTTCACTGCTATGTCCCGTAACAGAAAATTGAGACTTTAATCCTCAAAAGGCATTTCCTGAAGGAAACTTCAACTCCAGTCAAATTATTTTATGATCATGCCCTTAAACACACAAAACCAAACAAAAACATCCACAAGAAAGCCCCAAAGAAACAAACCCCAAGAAAACCCAACCATCTCTGGCTGCTCGTTGCCTTAAACCACAGAGAAATTGATAAAGAACAATTTGTTCTGTAGGAAAATGATCTCAGCCAGGGTCACTCTGACATCACAGGGTTGTCACTGGAAACCAGCTTTGGCTCACACAGCCCTGGGCATCACCCTCCCCTCTTGCTGACATCATTGCCTACCTTCTCCAGGGGTGGCCTTGCCTTCATGGGACAGGGCAGGAGGTCACCACATCTGTCTTCTGATTTATTAAATAAATAGTTTAGAGGAATGGAATATCGAGGGATATCCCTCCATGCTGATCCCTTACTTCTCCTAAACCCTTTGTCCCAGATGATGGGGAAACTGGCAGCAGGCCTTAGAGACAAAGAGCAGAGCTGCAGAGCTGTCACTCCCAGACTCCTTCCAGAAAAGAGGCATCCCCTTCCTTCTAAAACTGAATTAAAAACTCCAAGATAAAGAGAGGCAACTGCTATTTCCCCCCACAGGTTGGGGTCTGTCTCAAAGGCTGGCAGCATCTTCCAGAGTCACCCATAACAGGATTGCCAATTCCTCACTGAGTTTTCAGCATCTGAAAGGATCAAATCCTCAGTTTCTGGTGGTGCAGCACACGAAGGTCACACTGCAGTGTGACACGGACCCAACGACACAGAATGTCTAGACTAAGGAAAATTGACAGCCTCCTCCATTTTAAATTTATCCCAGATGAAGTGAAACATCAAAGGAGCTCCTTTTAATGGGCTTTTTGGCATGCGGTCCTTTGTTCTTAACAAGTCAGCACCAGCTGCTGTGTCCATAATGCCAAGGCAGTAACGTCCCCGGCCAGATTCTTGGCTGGTGTAAATCAGTGTCACTCCTCTGCAGGCAGAGATTTCCATTGGTTGACATCAGCTGAAGATTTGGCTCCTCGTGCTTAGCAGGTGCAAGCTAAAGTAAAATCTCCTGTGCCATATTTCATATTTCTCCTGTCTTCACCACCAGTTCTGCTGCACACATTCGCAGGGTGGAGAGTTAATTACCATCAGCTGGAGCTGCTCGAGTTTCTGTACAATAAATTCCATATTGTAGGGAACTGCTTTCCTCTAATTATATCTTGTTCATGTATATGTATTTATATATATATATTTTCATATTTACACACATACAAATGTCATACTCTGGCTTTTTGCATGATGACTTTCCCATAAACAGAAGATGAGGTGAGAACACCATACAGGCCACATTCCTTCAACATAACATTTCAATTACTATTTAATTAATTAAAGTAAATATTGCTTATAGCCTTCAGATTTCCTAATTAACCCATTTTATTTACCAGGCTTATATATTAAAGGTAACCCTCAATACTTTCTTGATACACAAGTGTCTCAAATACCTGGAGCTCTTCAGTATGTATTTAAAACAAAAATATATTTTTGCTTTGCAGGTAGCAGCTTATCAAAGTCCCACAGCACCAGCTATTCTGATTTTACTCCATTCCTGAGTAGGAATATACATACACACATCAAAAAATTAAAATAGATCTTGAAACAAATAAAAGTCTAGTTATTTACCACTTAAAAACGTGCTGCTGACTTCAGCACTTGTTAATAAATAAGTTGAAGAAGGGAACAGAAGTCTGTAATCATCTGGGGCCATTCAACACTCCCAAAGCCCAGATCCCATCTCAGTTCTCCCCACTCACTGCCTTGGGTTGTTTTAATTAAGTAAATTATGCTTTCAAGTCACCTGCCACGCTCTTTGGGAAAAGGTATAAGCAGCTACAACACCAAGGCTCTGATGTGTCTTGTTCGCTGCTGTGAATGTGTCCCTCCCCTCCTGAGCACTTCATCCCTGAATTCTGGAAGAGGAAGGCTGGGAGTGCCCCCCTGGACACCCCTGAGCCAGGACAGCCCCCAGGGCTGAGGCCCTGCTGAGCACCTCCATCACATTGTGCCTCATCCTCCTCCCACTGCCGACTCCAGCACGAACCGTGCAACCCTTCAGGCTGCCAAAGACCTTGAAGACTGAGTCCAGCTCTTCCCCCAGCACTGCCACGGCCACCACTGCCCCGTGTCCCCAAGTGCCACATCCACACGGCTTTGAAGACCCCAGGGGATGGGGACTCAGCACTGCCCCAGGCAGCTGTGCCAAGGCTGGAGAGCTCTTTTGGTGAAGAAATTTTCTCCAATACTCAACCTAAACCTCCCCTGGCCCAGGCTGAGGCCGTTCCCTCTGCTCCTGTCCCTGTTCCCTGGAGCAGAGCCCGACCCCCCCGGCTGCCCCCTCCTGTCAGGGACTTGTGCAGAGCCACAAGGGCCCCCTGAGCCTCCTTTTCTCCAGCCTGAGCCCCTTTCCAGCTCCCCCGGGAATTCTCCAGCCCCTTCCCAGCTCCGTTCCCTGCCCTGGACACGCTCCAGCCCCTCCAAGTCTCTCTTGTCCAAGACTGGCCCCAAGATTTGATTGCGGTGCCCAGCACAGGGACGGTCACTGCCCTGGTCCTATGGCCACACTGTGGCTGATGATTATCTCATAACCCCAATGTCCCTAATTTTGGGTGGTTTACATGGGAGTGTGACTCAGGAGATGCCCTTTTGTCATCTCTCCCACCCTCCTTGCACATCTGCATCTCAGCTCAGGGCAGTGAGATCCAGCACAGCACCCACCATCCAAACTGGATTCACTCTCCACCTCAGTTGTTCTTCCTTAATGTCTCTGCACAGCAGTTTTGGTTCTGACAACAAGAGAAGAACAAAAGCACAGAGGTGAGCAGGAAATATTTTGCTTTAGAAAATAGCTGAGATGTGTGAAGGTGCTCAGGCATCAAGAAGTTTATGGTTATCTAAGCTTAAGTGGATAAATTTAGATGTTGGCATTTATAATCTTCCCTAGAAAAGTGATGATATTGTTTAATCAAGAGGTCAAAAAGAATTTAAAATTGTCCCATTTTCTTATCTTTGCTTCTTTTTTAATAATTCAGCCTAGATCCCGGTAGGTAATAGATAGTGAAAGATGGATGGAGAACTAGATATTCATGGGGAATATATTCTTCATGAAAGGTAGGTGAGAAATTAAGATTAAAAATGTTCCTGTCTTCAGCAGAAACAAGACTAATCTTTTCATTTCCAACTTACCTCGTATTTATGAGACATCAGCTGCAGACAGGAAAGGAAATTGCAGCATTGCCTGAAAAGCAGCGTTAGCAGGTTCTGACAGCTTGTTAAAAGCTGTGACCAAAGGCTGGGTGATGCACATCGATCACCCGTGACAGGGACCTCGTGGAGCTTGGCCTGGGCTGGCCCTTGGCCACGTCTCTGAGGTGGGTGGGTCGTGTGGCCCCCAGTGGGACCCTTCACACGTTCCTTCAGCTGCCCAAGGGATGGAAATGTTGGCCCCTCACTAAAAATAAACACAGGTCTGTCCTAGGGCTCTGTCCTCCCACGGTTCGAGTCTGACTTCATGTATAACATGGATTTTCCAGCACTTACAATCCGATTTCTTGCCAGACAATGGAAGTCAAGGCCCAAAGCAGAGGAGCAAGTAGAAGATACAGTCCACAGTGGGGAAATATCATATTCCATCATTGGGATGCTCTAGCATGAACCATGGCTTTGAACTCTGGGTCCCACCGATCTGGATTTCCAAGTGTAATTCCCATCCGTGAGCAGAGCCCAAGAGTTACATTTCATTAATAATCCTAAAGTATCCTTTTCATATGTGGCACATGGTGGAAATATATAACTCTGGAGATTACCTGGCCCAGCCTCCTGCTGAAAGAAGGGCCTTAGATTAAGTTATCCAGGTCCATGTAAAGCCAAGTCTTGAATAGTTGAATTTGGACATGAAATAATATGAGTAATACAGTAAGTAGAGTCATCATTACTTCAGTGAAGTCACACAAAAGATTAGGAAAAAGACACTCCAAAAAGGCCGTGACTGAACTGGGCCTATAGGAAACAGCAAACCTGGCCCCAGCACCTGTAAAGCACAGAAGTATTTGGGTGCTCATTCCAACTGAGATCCTAATAAAGCAACCTATACATCCTGGAAAGTGCATTTACAGATTTCATACAGAGAAGTGTAGCCTTGAAAGTAATTTTTCTTTTTTTTTCTTAGCATAGTGATGTTATTACCACTTGTATTTCTGCTGGCAGGAAGCTCTTGCCTACAGCTGCAAACCAATATAAACTCCAACTTTCTGGGTCATCAGAAATGTAATGGACAAAGTGCTCTCCACAGTTCCCTCATCCATAAGATAACTGTGTTAAAGCACGAACAACTGTGTCAAAACTTGCTCACTGTCCCTTCTTTGCTGCTTCTCCCTTCTTTTTAAACACTTCATTTCACAAGCATTTCATTGCATAAACATGGAGCAGAGCAAAGCTTAACAGGAACGGATTTGAATTAGCAAACAGCAGAGGAAAAAATAGCCAAAATAACTGGGAATCTAGAATGGCATAAAAGTTCTTCTCTAAAAGGGTTGTCCAGTCGTAGAGGGATTTCAAAGCCCTTTGGAGGTGGCACTTGGGGACATGGGTCAGTGGTGGCCTTGGCAGTGCTGGGGAACAGTTGGACTTGATGATCTTAAAGGTCTTTTCCACTCTAAATGATTCTGTGATTGATAATCTCATATCAATAACTTCTCACTTCACCCATTCCAGAACTAAAAAGGACTCACTTTTTCATTCCTCCCAGGCTAAAATCACACCAATTCCCTCTCATTTTAGGGAGCAATGTGGACATCCCATGCTTTTGCCAGGTTTCTCATGATTTGTACCATTGAATGGTTGATGACCATGCAGGAGTTCATTATTTGGGTGATCCTGCTGAGAAAAGCTGTTGTTTTGGGCACTATTCTGGTTGTTTATACAAATTTCACACAGGAAAGTTGTAGTAAGCTGATAAACACCACCTTATACATTACAAAGGGTCTGAGCAAGAGAAATGTATCTCTTTACATTCTACATTATTGCCCACACAAAAGGTGGAAGCAGTTAAAAAGGTAACACTTCCCATGTTTATTTACACCTATAGTCCTCTGTACACAAAGGGTGGAAGTCCTTTATCACAAACCAGTATTTCTCAGCTCTTTCCCTCACTAATTTCCTCCTTTCAGTAAAACTATGGAACCATGAGCAGCCTCCCAATTCACTTTCTAATTATTTCTAGTAAAAGTGGTTCTTCCACTCCACCACGGCATCACCAAGCCCAGGGAAGGCTTAGTTTTAAATCTGGTTTATCACAGAGAAACCTTAGATGGTGTTGAACAGAGCCTTCAATACATAACACTCCCTATGGAGTGATATTCCCAGATATTCGAAATTAGGATGTGTGCAATGAAATGCTCCATTTGCTGGTGCCATCCCTTCATATTTCTCCCCCCAACCCCATGGCACTGGTTGGCATTTCCCTCTCCTGCTCCCCGCTGTGCCTTCTGCCCTCCAACACCTCACAGCCTGGATTATGCTCAGGAAAATAAAAGAATATTTTCTCTCACGCTCTGCCCCTGGCCTCTGTAGCTGCAGGAACAATCCCGTTGATTTCAGGCATGGAAAAGGGAGAGCAGCAGTGACTGCAAGGGGTTTGCACCTTGCCCAGCCCTCGAGGCAGCGTGAGGCTTCTCATCTTTCTGTTTCCTTCCACTTGCACACTGGGAAGATGAAGGTACAAAGGAACCTTAGGAAGTGGCTCATGTTCATACACTGACCCTTAGATCAAAAAGGCCATAGAAGAGCAGGGTAATTGCAATTAAATGTAGCCCAAGGTGGCAGGATACAGAGGGGGTAAGTTTTAATCTTTGTGCTCTTGGTAAAAAACAGACTCGCTCATTGACAATCTTCCCATCCACCTTCCCCTCCTGGAAAGTCAATAAACTCAGCTGTGGTTATCCCAGTATCCTGGAAAACCCCAGTGCAGCAGGAGCTGCACCACTCTGGGCAGGGAGCAATCCCCATGGCCCCTCTCCCTTCCCCAGGAGCACATTTTATGTTTGTAAAATGCTTGGAAAGGTTGGAAACAAACGTGTTCAAGATTTGTAAACCTTTTACCTAGTTCCGTTAGAATAAAAGCCCGGGCTTATTACTGTAGCCTTCTAAATAAAAGCTGAAAACAAGATCATTTTTAATTGCAAGGAGCACAAAACCAAGCTCAGTGCAGTCATCTCCTTCTTAATTTCACACCTTGAAATTCAGCTCTTATTCAAAGAAAAACCTAATTATTTTCAGGGGATAAGCACTTGCAGGTTGTTG
This sequence comes from Daphoenositta chrysoptera, assembly GCA_013397915.1. Taxonomy (NCBI): domain Eukaryota; kingdom Metazoa; phylum Chordata; class Aves; order Passeriformes; genus Daphoenositta; species Daphoenositta chrysoptera. Next base: position 14,355 of record VZRO01000186.1, on the reverse strand, counting down.
GCAGAATAAAAGAAATTACTGTTATAAATGGTTAAACAAAGAGGTTGAATGCAGAAAACACAGGGGGATTTTTCTCTCTCAGCTGATGAGCAGCACGCATCACCAGCATGGCAAATACTCGTGGCAGTGCTGGAGCTGGAAACCTCTGGGTTGTGCTCTAACTCCCTGTGCCTCTGCAGAAGCAAAGATTGCTGTTATCTGCTCTCACAAAATCACTGTGGTGGGGCTGCTCCAGCCTGAACCTCTGCTCCACCAGCCTGAGGTTTATGGAAATGACTTACCCGCCTCAGCACCTGAATCAGGAATTTGGAGAGAAAACACAGTGTGGTGGCTGCCCGGCTGCTCATCCTCTTCCTTTGCTGCTACTGCGTTGTGAGGTCCTCTGGGAATATCCACAAATGCTGCAAGTCCTGAGGCAAAGACACTTTGCAAAGGGTATTTTCTACCCAAATGTCCTTCCTTTGTGTTCTCCTCCTTAATTAGCTCGTTTCCCCTGAAGTCTGCGCTCAGGTGAGATCTGAGAGGAGCCCTCTTTGCTCCCGGGAGCTTCCTTGGAGCTCTCTCCTCCATGGGCTCTCCATTAGCTATGCCATCTACTCCATCTGCTGTTAATCCGGACAAACTGCACTTCAGGCTCAAGGACAACGTGGATCTATACATTTTTTGGCATTTCACTCGAGGTTGGTCAATGCACACGTTGAGCGACTTGTCTAAGTAATAGATGGTGTTTGGGCACGGCTGAGACACCCGGAGCTGGACACGGGACACGAATGAAGGTGGCACTTTCTCCCTGCCATCACTGCCTTGAGGACTCACGCCATCCTCCTTGATTCCGGGGTCAAAAAGCTGCTTTGGGGGCTCTTCACCTAGTTTTGACTTGGAGAGCTCTGAGGGAGGTTGGTTTCTGTGGGCTGGGGGAGGGCGGCAGCCGAGGGCAGCCGGGGCTCTGCCGGCCGCGGGGCAGCCGGAGCCGGGCGCTCGCCCCGCGCCAGGGCCGCGCGCCAGGCCCGCGGGGACCCGCCGGGCTGTGACCGTGATGGAGGCAAAGCCGCTCTGCTGCCCGGGACACCGCGCTGGGCTGCGAGAGTCCGAGGGGGACATGGTGACGGCTAAGGATGCCTGGATCTCCAATCTGCTGGGAAGCACCAAAAGGGTTCTGCTAACGATGGCTGACCCGCGGTTAGGCACAGATGGCTTCGTGTGACACGCTCTGGGCTGGGGGATCAGGGCCTGCATAGGCAGAGAGGGCTGGTTTCCTTTGGGTTTATCCTCATCAGTCTGTGCAATGATTACTGGCGAAACCAATGTTGTATTTTGGGAAGGCAGAGATTCCTGCAAATGAAAAGATTCCCAGTTATCACCATACCCCATCATCCTGTGTGCAACTGTTTCTCATCCACCATCTATTGCAGCAGACAGTTTTGTTCAAGATCTCTTGTTAACTTTCTATTCATATTAACTTTTTTGTCATTTAAAAATGCACGCTCTTGAAGTCAGCTCTGAATTGTCTGGGAGGCCTCAATGAAAACTTTATGAATCTGGTGAAGGCAAAAAATATTAAAATTTATCACCTATATTCTATAGCATTACTGTGAGTATTTAACCCATCACCACGGATGGGATTGGTGGGTGTTTAAAAATGGACACGACAAAGACATTTGCCAGTTTCAGACTATAAACTCCTCTTTCACAGTGATCTGCTGGAATTTAAAATACATTTAAGTATATTATGGATCACTGGCCTGTAACATCACATGCTGCAGAGGACGTGGGGGCACCAGGGGCATGACAGCTCTACAACCTCACCAGTCATAGGCATGAAAAATCTTCTCCCAAAACAGTGATTCAGTTACCCACAAGGGCTCTGGGTACTATTTTAATTAATTAGTTCCCTCTTTCTTATGATTCCTTGGTGACACCTGCCAATGATGTGCAAACACATATGTCCAAGATTGATTGACAGTAGCCCAGAGACTGACAGTGGCCCAGATTAATTTCTCCATCCATGACAGGGAACATCCATCTTGATAGACCACACCTTACTTCCCTCGAGGTGACAGAGGTGCTCTTATGTTCCAGCTCTCTGACAAAGAGTAAACCTGAGTTTAAAGCCTCCTGCTATTATCCACCCGGCTGGGCACATAAGTCCCATGCAATAAAGCATCTGGCCTAATCTCACTGCTGCTGTAAATTGGCTGCTCCTGCCCTGTGTTCCCAGATCTCTTGGTCCTAATAGAAATAAAAAAAAACCCGAACCCAACACTGAACTGGCATGCAGAATCTGAGGATTGGCTTCCTAGGGAAAGCTCATTCCATGTTTAGGAATGAGTTCCTGCTTGTTGGGAGGAGGGTAGACCCCAGTCCTATCTGGGTGTCTATCACCTGATAATCAATGCCAGGCCTCCACAAGGGCTTCACAAAACACAAAATGTTCTTCCCCAGGAAGAGGGTGACAGCATTGTCACCTCCCTGGTGCCATGGTCACCCTTCTCAGGGCTTGGGTGACACTGCAATGAAGCCCATGGGGGATGATCTTTAAGGACCCTTCCACCTCCAACCATTCCATGATTCTGAGCTCCTGTGGAACCATCCTTGTGTTCCTCCATGCAGGAAAACACCACCAGAAACAGCTCCTTCCTCTTGGGAAGGAGCCTATGGGGAGCCCAAATGGGCAGAGGCAGATCAAGAGTTTATTAACGAGGTGAAATGCCAGATAAATTTTATCAACTCTTTAAACCAGCTGCCTGTGGTTTGGACAATTCAATAATTTCACAGCCCCAGGGAAAGCATTTTCTTCCTCCCCTGTTTCTTTCATGGTTTGTAACAACATTTGCCTCATATTTTCTTCACTTCATTTACTTCTACCTACAGGTTTAAGACCTTTGCATGCCTTCCAAAACTCTCAACTTCCCCCAGATTTCTACAGGGCACCAAAGAAGAATGTTCCTTGAGAGACTTTATTTTGGATGCATCTCTCATGCTCCAGTAGTTAATTTGACATTTATTTCTTTTGTTGAGGGCTGCACAGATGGAGACATCCTGCAAGAGTCCAAAGGCATGTCAGAAATGCTCCTGATTAGCTACAAACTCATGCACCGAGATTTTTAAAATAATGTACTTTTCCTGCTTGAATATATGTATTATTTCCTCCTCCCAATCTTTAGCAAAGAAATTGATCTCTAAGTTTTGCCCAGCTCATCCTGTGCTTGTTGGGAGCTTTCAAGCTTCACTGCATCTTGTGAAAAAAACCACACACACAAAGTAATTGTGGTGAGCTGAAAACCTCAGGATTTATCTCGAGGACATGTCAGGCAGAGTGTACTGATATTTGGGATACTGCTTGATTTAGTCTCGTGAGGGGTTTTTTTACAACTTCTTTTCCCCAACAAAACATGCAGTTTTTCCCCCCTCACCAAGAGCACGCAGAATCACAACACTTAGCCATCATTTTATTTGGCTTTTCTGCTGCCTAAGCTAAGCTTAGCTAAACAAAACCAAGTCCAAACATTCTGCTCAGCAATCAGTGATTGTTTTTTAAACCCTCTTGCATTCTGCTGACTGCTCTCCAAACAGAATGTATTTATTTTACCTTGGTAGGGCTCGATTTTCCCCATGCACCACTCTCCTGCTGAAGGCCTGTGCACGTCCTCTCACCATCAGGGCCCCTGTGCTTTTGTGTCACCCCTGGGGAAAAACACAGAGAAAGGAACATTATTTTCAGTGTTCTGGAGGAGATGAGTCAGAAAATGTGCTTTTAAATGGAGTGCAGCAGGAGGGAAAGAGTCCTGGAAATGATCTGATTGCCCTGGGATCTGTTTCTCCCCCTCCACAGAAGAGGCACTTGAAGCACCCCTGGGATCCTGTTGCAAGGATTTGCACAGTCCCACGCTGTGTCCAGGGCTGATCCAAAGCTTCACTATCTCTGCTTTTGATTTCCATGGCTTCAGGCACCACTGTGAAGGGAAGCCAGGAAATGTGGATTTCAAGAAATGCCCCTTTTGTGCTCCCTGCAGGACGGGGAGCACAGACAGCCCAGCAACGAGCTGGATTTCACTGGCACTAAGTCACCTTCACGTTTAAAGAGCTGCAGTGATTCCAAACCACGTCCACGAATTCTATTACATCACGACATTCCTAGTTCAGTGATAACTGTTCCACCAGCACCTCAACCTCCGCTTTTGTCAGGGGTTGTTTTGTGCGAGCACCATTCTCTCTCTGCAGTTTTTACATGGAGCTAATTTCCATTTAACACAGTCTGGGCTATTGCACTGATGCATTACGTCTGCTGTCAACTGCTTTGCCAGAAATTACGTTACTTTCTAGTTTGTATTAAGCATCCAAAATTAATTTTCAGAAATTCTCCGTTTGGACTGAAATCTCTTGACGTTCCTGGCTGTTGTTTTACAGCAACATGTCACACCACTGCTAAGACCTTTTGTATTCTTTTTCTTCCACCCAGGCAGGCTGCCACAGAAGAAAATTTTTTGCTAAGCAGAATTTCAGTTTATGTGTTGCATTATATTAACAAAGGAATACAAATCAGCTCTCCTTTAGGAAGTGTTTATTAAACCATACCCACCACAACAGAATTCATCTCCATGGGTGAAGAGGAAGAGGAGGAAGATATCAGATCTATCCCTCAAGAAATCTTTAGTCCCACCACAACATTTAGAGGATGTTTGAAGAGCTTTTTGTTTTAATAAAAAGACTAAAATATACTTGAACACTTCCCGAGCATAACTCCAAGGTGCCAATGCCACCGAGTACATCCACAGCTGGCATGAAGGAAGAGATTTGTTTTTGTCATTGAGCAACAGAGGGTCCAGAGCCACAGAGCAAACAGCTGGAGTCATTAGCCACAGTGTGGGAAAAACAGCGAATCCAGAAAATAGCCAGAGCAGAGGGCCCACTCCGTGGGTTTTGGCAAGGAATAATGCTGGGCTGCAATCAGTGCAAAGGCAGGGAACCTGGTCTGGCACTGGAAGCTGCTGGCACCAAACACGGGCGAGATGCCCTTGGAGCCAGCTCCTCACCCTGTCCTGGTGCACAGTGAGGAGGACAGAACCAAAGGACAAAATCCTTCTCTGCTGCTGGGGAAGCCTCATGGAAAGGTTATTTTCAGTGTATCAGTGCTGTGGTGAATTACACGTGGGCACTTTCATGATGAAGAATAGCCATGTGTGCTGTATTATTTATTTTTTAAAACAACTAAATAGGGAATAACTTACAGAGGGGGGTAAAGAAAAAATTCTTGGGTTGAGTAAGACATCAAAAAAATCAAGAAGTTTGATAAAAAACCTGTTTGTAAGTAAAGCAACAACTTCCACTAAGTTATCAATATTTTCCTGAAATGCTCTGCAGTCAGAACCCCACAGCTTTCTCAGATCAAGCAGGAAACTACAACAGGAGATCATCGACTTGTGAATGTCAACCAGTGCACAAGGAAATCCAGGGGCTGGCCAGGGATAAATCAGATCCAACAGGCCTCTTCTTCCATGAATTTCATTCTAATGCATTTCCAGCACCAGGGAAATACTGAGGACTACAGGGCCAAAGAAGAACAAGTTGTCAAAGTCCACACTGCAGGTTACACATAACAGGTAAATTATTCTTATCCAAGGAACCTCCTCTGATTAGCAATAATCTGTGGGTAGAACCTTCCAATATCCCACAGATCCCTTGGAATAGGTTAATTCTTGACTGTCTAACTTTAAAAAGTAGCTGTTTCTGGAGTAGGAGAGACAGGAAGAATCGAGGTGAGAAGAAGAAGAAAGGGAAATATTTATTTTCTTTGCTAAAATCATCCACAGTGGAGTTTTGCATTGCCTTTTGTACCCTATCCCATGCAAGGACATTCCCATATTGCTATAGGAATCCTATAGCTGGAAAACACTCCAACTTTTGGCCAGTCACTGAATGTGTTTGCTGAGACAGATTAAATGGCATTGGTGGCAAAAGCACTGGCATTTATCATGGTGTTATTAAATCCATTGTTGGAAGCGTCACATTTGTTAATTCATGTTTAGAGAACAAGAAAAAAAAATCTCCAAACCTTTAAAAAGAGCTTGAATTGGTGTTTGCAGTGAAGGCACTACAGGGAGCACGAGGCTTTAGCTGAGATGTGTCACACACCGAGCGTTCAAATTCTCACTGCTGACAAAACACATCGCTCTGGAACCCTTGTTACACAACAAAATGCAAAGTTCACTTTTTCCCTGGTGCAAAAGCATGAAAGAAATGGCATCTCAAGTACTTTCCATCTCTGTGGGGAGCGGGAGAAACTTATTTCTCTCCAAGCTGAAATCCCAAGGATGGGTTTAACCTCCCCAGTCCTTCCCACCACAATCCACCACTCCGGCTTAAAAATGGGAAATACCACGAGGAATAGAGGAGCAGCTGCTGGCACATGACCTCTGTCCTATGACATCTTCACTCATTTTAATTTTTCCCCTCACAAATCCTGTTTGTTGAAGCAAATGCTACGCTCCTTGGCAAGGCATCTGGACATCCGGCTACAGCCCAGGGTTTTCCTAATTACGGAGAGCAGCTGGAACCGATTCCCCAGTCTCGAGTGCCTGGATCCTGCCTCGGGCCAACTGGCAGCCGCCTCAGATAATGATTCAGAAAAGATGGACTTGTAAATCAGCTGCTGAGGGCCAGATCGATGGCAAAGGTGAGGGTGCTGCTGAGGAATCGCGGCCTGGGAATGTTTGGCAGGGCCAGGACAGCCCCACACGGAGCCAGCTCAGGTTTGGTGCAAAACTTGGGATTCACATAAAAGACATGGAAAATATTGATTTCCCAATGGTTCAGGTCTTTGCTACGCTCATGCCAGGCTGGGGGACACTGATGACAAACCAGCCGTGAGAAAGACATGGAGGGGCTGGAGCGTGGCCAGGGAAGGGAACGGAGCTGGGAAGGGGCTGGAGAATTCCTGGGGGAGCTGGAAAGGGGCTCCGGCTGGNGGACATGGGTTAGGGGTGACCTTGGCAGTGCAGGGGGCACGGTTGGACTCGATGATCTTAGAGGGCTTTTCCAGCTTCAAGAATTGTGTGATTGACACCCAGAGTGACACCAGGCAGAGCTGGAATGACTTTAGACCACTGGCCCTGGCCTCATCCCCAGTTTTTGTCAGGAAAGTTGCATATTTTAGTCACTTTCTGTTCCTGTGCTGACAAATCTCAAATATGTGTCAACACTTCTGGTCTCCACTGCTCTGCTCCAAGCCCTGCTTGCTCTGCCCTGGCCATGTCCCCTGTCCCCTCTGAGCCACCAGCATCACCTCACAGTGAACTCCTCTGGAGCTTCCAGGAACCTCCAGTGCTTCCCTGAAAACACCGTAAAACAGCACTGCAGAACACACAGAATTGTATGGAAAGAGGAAAACTTCTCCCCTTTACAAAAAAAATTATCTTTTTTGTTGATCTTTGCCCAACATTCATGAGACTGGTGAGGGGAGTTGGGCCCCCTCCCATGTCCATGGCAGCCAGGATCCCTACAGCACTCAAAAATTTCCCAAAATTCCCCCAAAATTCCTCAAATTCCCCACTTAGCACCTGGAGCTAAAGGACACTGATGGCTGCAGGGTCAGGCATCAGAACCATCACTCTGCTAACACAGTGTCTCACTTAAACATTTTTTTAAAGTCTTTTCTCCCTTCTGTGTATTATTCTCACTGGAGGAAATAATTTATACTCGTTTCAGTTTAAAACATTAGAACTGTTTGAATTTCCTTGTGGCTTTTTTAATTCAAATACCTGCAGAAGCCTCGAGGAAAAGAAGTGTCATCATTAAAGATTCATCACACTCCCTGCTCAGTAAGGGCTGGGAGAGATCAGCATTCGTTCCTTCAGATCTGAGGTGAGTCATCCAGAAAAACCATCCGGACATTACGGAGACATCAGAGATGAAAGCCAAGCTGGAACGAACACCGGAACCAAACCCATGTCTTCTGGTCTTCTTCATGTGTCATAAAGAAAGGATATCATAGAACTGCAGGGCCTGGTGTCATCTAAAAATCTAAAATCTAAAATAGAACTGAGCAGCGAAGCTAAAGTTCACATCCCTGCTCTTGAAAGTAGAGATATGAATGCCAAAAATTCCACCTTTTATCAGAGTCCTTGCTGATATTAAATTGATTTATAGGGAATTTACCGAAAGTGTTGTGTTTAGTTGTTAGTGGAGAGACTGCTGCATCTCCAGAAAGCCTTGGAACAGGCACAGGGAATGGTTTGGGTTGGAAGGGACCTTAAGATCATCTTTTTCCACCCCCTGCCACAGGCAGGGACAACTTCCACTATCCCAGGCTGCTCCAAGCCCTGTCCAACCTGGCCTTGGACACTTCCAGGGATGGGGCAGCCACAGCTGCTCTTGTTGTCCTTCAAGGACGTTCTCCTGAGCCTCCAGAAGCGGTGTTAAATTCATGGAAGAGGGGAGGGGTTACATTGACAATCTCTGCAGGATTTTAGTAGCCTTGGTGTAAGGCTGGGCAGGAATTTTCCCCAGGATCCTTAAGGAGCACAGAGTTCCATCCTGAGAGCTCAAACACACCCAGAAACCACCCAGGACCTGCTCATCAAGAGGGTGACAGAGGGACAGCCCCTCAGTCCTCTCAGAGCAGCTTTGCTGCATTTACAAAAGTCACCTGCAGATCCTGACCACAGGGGTCAAACAGCAATGTGGGCTCAAAGGAGGGCAAAGCTGCTGCCAACTCTTTACTTCAAACCTTTCTTGGCATAAAAAAAAAGCCAAACCAACACAAACAAGCACTTGGCCACAAAAGAAAGCACTTGAATACAGTGGCACCAAATGATGGTGTTTTAAGGCAGATTTGTGGGGAAGGCTTTCAAATCAGAGCAAGCCAAACAGCCTGAAATCATTTCAGCCTGAACAGGATTCATTGTGTAAACAAAACAGAATTTTTTTTTTTTTTTTGAGATGTCAGGACGGATTTTCTTGTGTTACAAGTGAGATTTGATAAGTGAATTATCTCTCCCAGCTTGCACACCTTGGAGCTGTGCTGGCTGCCTGCAGAGATGATTACAGATCCACCATGGAAGGGACAAATGGGTTCTGGTCTGCTATCAAAGAGCCACAAGTGATAAATCTCTCATTATCCATGCCATTAGAAGCAAGGTGCTCATCAGGGGGCTAGAAGGAGCACAGGAATTATTTCTTCAAACCCATGCAGAAGAGAAAAAAAATGGTGTTTTCATTATGCGTTGCTATTATTCTTTATCTTCATTTAATGATATAAAGAGAGGAATCACCCCCAGCACATCCATCACACACACAGAGACAAAATTAAGAAAATTCTTCACTTTCTCCCCTTTCCCTTTCTCCTCCAAGTTTTCTTTCTTTTTTTCTTTTTTCCCTTGTTTTTAATTTTCAGTGATGTGCTGTTGGGCAATCCAGTGTTGTCCACACATCTCACCATGATTCTGGGACATAGATATGTTTCTATAATTTGGACACATTTTTCTAAAAGGATTTGGCAAAGCAGTGAGAGGTTGTGCATGAACAGAAAAAAAAAACAAACCAGAAAACAAAAAACCCAAATTCTTCTCTCAGAAAAGAAATCCTCTCTAGGAAATCCTGGAAAATTCAGATTCCTGTACGAGGTGCCCTCTGCTCACACCAAGGGAGTGACACCTTTGGTTTTTTGCCAAAGTTCCTGTTTGGTGACCGTTTTATTCTTTTGGAAAACTGCTGATATTTCTTTAAACAAACCCTTCAGTGGGGTCAGGAATGCCAGGGAGGGGTTTTGCCCTGGAGGTGAGGTTTGGGACCACGTGGGAACAGGAAGGGCAGCGGGAATCAGCTGGAGGTGAGGGGCTGAGAGGCTCTGGAAGTGTCACTGGCCTGGCATGGGAGGCAGGAGAGAGGAAAAACCAAAAGCAAGGCACTCATTGGAGGCTGTTTCATGTAAGAAATTTGTAGCACTGACTTTTGGGTGAGACCAACCTGAATAAATATATTCAATATTTCAATACGGACAGTGGAAGTGCCAGAAGTTTGTAGAGAAAATAAAGTAACCAGGAGATAGAGACAAAGAAAGGAGGTGAGTCCAAGCAACATCAATGCCTAATTTTTACTAATTTTAAGGAATTCTGAAGACAGTTCCTGCTTCAGAGCCTTGCACCGAGATTCATTAGTACTTTCTGCCACATTATTTGGTTTATTGACCACTGAGTGCCCAATATCCTCTCAAAATAAAGATATAATTAACAGAAACCTTCCATACAGAGCTGATGGAAGGGTCCCTTCACCCCTCTCAGAGTCCCCTTCACAACGTGGCACTCAGACACCCCCATTTTAGGGACCACATCCCTTTCTGGAAGTTCAGGAATGCTTGAGCCAGCCAGAAAATTCTTAAGTGGCTGTAAACATGACAAATACAATGCATAAGCAAACAAAGGCAAAGTGGCTCTGCAGCCAAAAAATTATATTTATGAAGAGTTATTTTAGTGTTATTATGAGTATTTATGTAAAGGTCATAACACGCAGAGAATTTGATGGCACAAGTGGAGTCTGTAAATAAAAATTCCACCCGTGTTGCTCAGAACTGGTAGCAATTACAAAATGTACACATTTACCCAGAGCTGCTTGTGCATAATAAGAGCTCGAGGTTTTTGTGTGGCCTCCCAGTTCAATATTTCTTACATTTACCTGCTTTAGAAAGAGAAGAAACTCAGAGAGGACAAGTGCACTGCCTGTTACGCATTTTATGGCTCAATATATATCCTGCTGCAGGGATTTTTTCGGGATGCTTTGGCTTAACAATGGTATTTATTGATTTTTTTTTTTCCTTTTAATACTCTTAATACAGCAGTGACTCCAGAAAATGATGTGTGCCGTGGGTACAGATGTTTTTGTGGAGGCATCAAAGGAGTGATTCCAGCACACATCTCCATCCCTCCTATTTTGTTTCCAAAACAAAGAAATGGAACGTTCACGAGCCAAATTTGACACTGAACAATTTGTACAACAAAACGAAACTTACTGGAGCTCCAGCCACGCTGGATTTAATACAGACTTTTCATGTTACTTTTGTACAATAGAAGCAGTCATTTTTTGTGTAATACTTGGGATTATTCTTTCTTTCTGGGGAGTCTTTCACATTAACTGCTGTGATTACAGCCATCACAAACTGCTTGATAATAGGGGATGCAGGAGGCTAAAACCAAGATAGAAAAAAAATCAGCTTTCAGAGGATAAAAACACAATAGCCAAGATTTAAATAACTATGAGGTCTCAAAAGTTCAGTTTCTAAGTTGCTGGTGTGATCACGAATAGTTTTATTTTGCATAATTTAAGAATATTTTGCAGTTGCCACGGACTTGCCCCTATTCTAAATCTAACAGCTCTTCACACAGCTGAACTTTGCAGTTATTCCACCACATAAAACGTTTTGGCCTGTGAATTATTACCTGAGGTTGCCTTTGGAAGGGAAAGCAGAAAAACAAATCTCTATTCACAACGTGCTTTTACTACACACCCACGCTTGGTTTGATCTTGAAATTGCCCACTTTGGATTCCATTGCAACAGGTGGAGAAACACAGATAGAGATTAAACCAAAAATGTTTCCATAAGACCATAAAAGAGGGCATGGTGGCCTGTTGGTGTTATCACCAGATTCAGCAGAAGACAATTGGCCATTGCTTTTTTTCTTTTCTTTTTAAATCACTCAGGCTTTCAGCTCTGAAACGGTGCAGAAAAGCCTGGAATCGATGATTCAGTGTTAAAGCCCTCAACCCCCTAACTTCTGGCAGCTTTTTGGGATGGAATGTGGAGTTCTCTCCAGCTTTCTTTTGGCTGTGGATGTCACCTGGATGGGAAGGAGCAAGGCTGGGGCTGTCAGCACCCAGCCCAGGCAGCCGGGGCTGCTTTTCCAAGAAGGAACCAGCTGCTGCCTAGCAACCACCCAAACCTGGTGGCTGTTTGTGTGTTCCAGTTCTTGTGCAAAACTCAGCTCAGATCCCAAATTATTGCATTCAACAATAATTGCATTCAACATCAGAGCTGCAACAGATGGGTGAGAAAACACATTCTCCTTGAATTCCTTGTTCTCCAAGGTTGTGTTTGTAAAACACACACACCCCAAGAAATTCAACGCCAGGCCAGTCAGAAAAACATTTCAATATGTGAATTGTTATTTTTTGTAATAGTTGTCCTTTAGGAGCTACTTCCATGAATAAAGTCATTCATATTCCTTTATATTTTAATGATGATGTCACTAAGAATGACATAGGAACAAACTTAAAGGGCCGTGTTCTCTTGGGCATGACACAAATTCTCCTGCAAAAAAGTTGTCTCTGTGGTTTAGAAGTCCTGATTCTTTCCTAATTTTTATCTACTCTACCTACAATTAAAGAAAAACATCCCTAACCAACAAAAAAAACCCACAACACTTTTGCACTGTGCTCTTTACTTGGATCACGATTTTAGCCTGATTTCCAAAAGGAATTTGATTTATGCCCTGTCCTTCTTTATGCCCAACCTGGAGCTTTTGAGGTTGTGGCCTCTTTCAAGCAACTTGAGAGCAGGGTCGATGGCTGATCTCCCAAAAGCTGACCACGAAAATCAATGGATTTGTGGGAATGAAAGGCTGACAGAGACACAAGTTCACCAGGTCACCCCTGTTTGATCCAGGGACACATTTCCAGTCAGGCAGGACACATCCCTTGTCCTGTGAGCAGGGAGGAGACACGGGGGGAAGAGGGGATGGGAAAGGAGATGTGGGGAGGAGTGAGGAACAATATTTGGGTCTGGGCTCATGGGCTCTGTCAGCTCTGCTGCTCATGGAATGGCCTCTTCCTTGTCAGCCTGGATTTTCCAGTTCACATTTTTGTTTTCGCTGTCTAAAAAAATACGGGAATCTCATGGTAAGATTATGGAAATTGAGAGGCTCGGAGAAAAGTGAAGTGCTGGAGGCCAATCTGATAATGCCACAGCTGCTTGACCCCGGTGCTGACACCTTGGACATGACCCTGTGCAACATCTGTCCTGTTCAAAGTCACAGAGCAAGGCCCTGCTGGAGCAGTCACCCCCCTACGTGTGACAGACTCAGCAGCAGATTCCCAGGTTTCACTGCAGAGAATGCCTGGAATAACGCAGTGTGAAGTGATAACTGAACAGCTCAGAACAACCAAATGCTGAAACAATTCTCCATCCAAGGCAAATGAGGTGGCTGGGGATGGCTGCCACCAGCACCACTTTGTTTGTCCTGCAGTTGTTCCTTTCCACGACAATCTCTGATCCAGAGCCAACACACAAACCAATAAATAACTCAGCTGCACTCTTCCCCCAGCCAAATCCTGGCCCTTCCCAATTCCAGCCTTTCCCCTGGGTGCTTTGGGACGTGAATTGATCCCAAACGTCTCTTCAGGGCCACCAGTTACAGGACACAGAATGCACTTTCAGAAACCTCTTTGGTCACTATTGATATTCCCTGTCCCATCAAATCCTGCAGCTGGAAGCTGGAATGACCTGCAGGACACGGCTGAGCCTTTTCAGGCTCAACAAGGAGCACTCTGAGCTCCCAGCCCTGTGCTGGTGACACCAAAGCTCAGGTGGGACGTGGCTGGGTCGTGCCCAAAGCCAAGGGCAGCAAAGTTCAGGTGGAATGTTCTCCTGGGAAAGCTGCAGCTGGAAATGTGGATGTGAAACTGTACAGCCAATCCACGCTGCTGCAGCCCTGGGGCAAACTGAGTGCACCCTTTCTCCTCCTTTCTGCAGCTGTATCTTCTTTTTATCCCGGTTTTCTTGGACCAATAGGCTCAGGTAGATCTCTCTATGGGATTAGTTCCAGTTACTTTGGTGAATTTGCAATTTTAGTTTGATGGGGTTTTTGGCTTGTCTGGGTTTTGGGTTTTTTTTTAAGGATGAGATGTGGTTTTGTCTGTTTTGTTTGCTTTTTTTTTTTTGATTTGTAATGGACCTTTTTTTACATCCACTTCAAAAAGTTACCTTGGGGGCTCTTATACCCAAAGGGGAAATGGAGAAAAAGCCTGGTCTTTGCTAGGACAAGTTTAAATGTGTGCTGGGAGCACTCCAGCAGCTGTCCCACCCTGAGGAGGAAAACAAGCCAGTTTTATTTCAAACCCTGCACCACGGAGCTCAGTGATCCTGAATTTTCTCTCCCCAAACGCATCCATGCAGTCTGGACAGTGGGAATGCTAAACAGCTGTGGACACACAGGGATTTAATCCAGAGAGCACTGCATTATTCAAGGGAGTTGAGGCAAAAAGGCCAATATTTACCACAGAAATATTTACTGTAAATTAATTCCAACCAACAGCAGCCAACTGGAGAGACAAACGCTGCAGGGATACCTGCAAGGGCATTGGGTTAAA